>NC_069458.1:30761382-30789534 GCF_026875155.1 Cherax quadricarinatus | reverse complement strand
GTTGATTTTTACAAAAACTGTCGAGAGAAAAATACATGTAATTGAGCTGATAGTGTTTTCACCACAGTCAAGCATCTAGTTGGTTACCATTACATTTCGTGAACAAGCCATTGATTTTGCTCACAATAGTCCCATAGAGGACATTTGGTGTAAAGAAGACACTCGGTAAACTGGCAAAACATTTTACTTGGCCAAAGATAGGAAACAGTAGCTGATCATGTGCGACTTTGCCCATGTGTCAAGTGACAGGCAAGCCAACCACACACTCCACCTGCACCTCTCACTGAGTCATTAGTTCAAAGTTCAGTTCATCGGGACTAGAGATTGTTCAGACTCGTTCAAAGGTTGAAAACGCTTGCTATCTCTGCTCCTGTGTTGAGTCCTAATTCAATCTTCTTCTTTTTAATAAAGATGAGTGGCCCTAGCAGTGGTGCTGTCTGCTCCAAAAGCAACATCCACTGACTTTCTCCATCCTATATGTTACTATTCATCAAGCTTAAACGACCAGAAAAAATTATGCCACTATTGAAAAGGGGCTCTAGCTCTTGTGGTTCCTTGGAACATTTTGACGTGTATTTGGGCCCTTCCCCATTTAAATTAACGTTTTTCTGACCACAATCCCTCACTTATATAATACCATAAAGGGAGTAAATGCTAGGATCATGAGGTGGGCCCTCAAACCCAAACCTTTTTTCTATTATTTATAAAACACAAAGTGGTAAATGTAATGTAATTGCCGACGCTCTTTCGTCCTTAAATAATTATCAGTTACATTAAATTAACGTAATTTTATGCCCAAATACCTTTGTTACTTGCTATGTCAAATTCAGTAAAGTAACTTAATCCCTCCAGCCCATATTAACTATATATACTCATGTCATGTCTAATTATTATATTTATATATTCACAGAAATTGTTGGTGAGGAGGAGACAAGCTGAGTGTTGAGTGAGTAGGTGGTGCGGTGATGTACTGCGTGACGCAACACTGTCCTGCCGCAGACCCCCCCCCCTCACTACACACCTTAAGCTGTTCATACTCAGGATTTCGTACTGCCTCGCATTCCACAACCCCTACTAAGAGTGGAATGCAGTCTCCTCTACTATGATCGAGCCTCAACGTGCCCTCCTGTCAGCGCTATCCGTCTCACACTGATGTACATAACCACGATATCAGAGATACGATACTGTGTACTGCCCTAGTACATCCTAGTGAGGACGCTGTGAAATTGTAGAGGTGCTTGGACGAGAGTGATTAAATAATTTTTATTTATATAATATTGATATGAGTAACCAGAAATAATGTAAAAGACATTCATGCAACTCCTAGTGCGACCCCCTGTTCGTGTTGGGGGGGGTGTTGCAACCCCTTGAATGGGTTACAATGATTATTATGTATAAAATATGTATATTACCTTTTCATTTAATTTTATATTGCTTATATTTGCATAATAGCTAAATCGTAAATGTATGGGCTTTATATTATTAATTTGACTGTTATATTGTTATTTAGCTTATGTTGTTAGGATGATTTTAAAATGTGCTCAGTTAGGCTTGATTGTCAAACTACTGTAATTATCGCTTGTCGCTCGTTTATACTGCCGGCTTCTGAGTGCAGTTGTCCACTTTTAGCTATCACGTGATCGGGGGGGGGTTTTTTGCCCCTCACCTCTGGGAAAAAAGGGGTCATTTCCGGCTGTAACTCGCTTGCTGGTTGGACAGTTTGTCTGTCGGGAGATTCTGCTCGAGACTCCCCTTGCGGGTTTTGGACAGATTTTTCTGTCTAAAGGGGTCTGCTGGAGACCCCTTGGGGGTTTGGGCCAGTTTGTCTGTTTTAAATTTTCTTTTAGTTCTTTAAAAACCTCTGTTCCAGAACATTGTATAGATTTTTGTGATTTTCGACGTTGTACGGGTTGTGTGTCACATAGCCCACCCCTGAAATCTCGGGCCCCGAGCTATACCCTTTGACCTAATTTTTTTAGGGGGTTTTCCTGGTATTGCACAGTCATTTTTTCCTTTTGCTGAACGTGGGAATTCAGTATTAGGGGATTTTGGGAAAACTTTGGGGAGGACTGCAATGGTCCCTTTTAGGGGCGTTTTATTATCTCCTTGTTCCGGGTTTCTGTTCCCCGTCGCTTGATATTGTATTGCCATTGGGTTTAGCATTCTTTTTTTGGTTCAACAACGTTGGGGTTTGCCAGTGGGTGAAAAAGTTATTTTTTTTGAGGCTTTGTCGGGTCATTTTTTAATCTTTTTCAGTTTGAGACATAGCAACACTTTGGGGCCACCGCAACACACTTACTTGTACATATTTGTAATATCTTTTTTTAAATTTTTAATTTGTATTTGGGAAGGTACTTTAAAATTAAAAATGGATTGGCTTTTAGCACAATAATTTTTGAATCGGGGAGGGTTGATTTTTTTTTTTTGATTGCTTAATTAATTTACTTTGATAGTATACCTCTAGAAAACTTATAGACTTTTAAAAAATTTTTTAAATTTTTTAAATTTTTCTAGTTAGTAGCCTACCCGTTGTAATCCTAAAGCACTAATGAACCATTTTGAATTTTAAAGGATAATTGGATAAGGATTTCTTTAATACTTGTTTCGAAAACCCCGTAACAGGGTGGATGCAAAAAGGGCAGGGCCTTTTTAGTATTTTAATGGGGATCTCCCAAGCTTTTAGAATCGCGTTTTTTTTTTAACAATATGTATGGTTTAAAAGACGCAGGGTGATACTGAAGGGCTGTACCCTGTGTGGTGGGTGAACTGCCCTGTAATGAAATATGTTTTGTTAAGGACGCCCGGATTTATACTGAAAGGATGTACCCCCGTGTGGTAGGATGAACTGCCCCTGTAAGTATATGTATGTATAGGGGACCCGGGGTGATATGAAGGGCTGTACCCGTGTGGTTGGGTGAAATTCCTGTAATGTATATTTTGTATAGGGGAGACGCAGGGGTGATACTGAAAGGGCGTACCCTGTTTTGGTTGGATAATGCCCTGTAAATGAAAAAGTATGTAGAGAGACGCAGGGGGGGATACTTTAAAACTGTACCCGTGTGGTGGGTGAACTGCCCTGTAATGTATATGTATGTAGAGAACGAGGGGGATACGAAGGACGTACCCTGTGGGTAGGGTTTAACTGCCCCTGTAATGTATATGTTTTATAGAGACGCAGGGGGGTGATACTGGGGAAGGGCTGTACCCTGTGGGAGGGTGAACTGCCGTTAATGTATATGTAGTAAGAGAGACGCAGGGGGGATTCTGAAGACTGTACCCCCGTTTGGTAGGATGAACTGCCGGTTAAAGTATATGTAAAGTAGAGAGACGCAGGGGGATACGAAAACCGTACCCCGTGTGGGAGGGGTTTAAGGTTCCCTGTGATCCCGTGTATATGAAAAAAATGTTACTTATAATTTTTTATTTTACCGTACTGTGACAGTGGGGTCAAGGAAGTACCCTGTTTTTGGACGGGCATGAATAAATTAAAAATTTTATTATTTTAAAATTTTAGTTTTACAAAAGTATAATTTTTATTGTAAATTGTGTGTTTTGTTTTGTGTGGTGTGTGTGGTGTGTGTGTGTGGTGTGTGTGTTGTGTGTGTTGGTGTGGTGTGTTGTGTGTTTTACCCCGCCTAAATTTTTAAAAAGCCCATTTGTGGTTGGGAGGGGGGCGAGTCCTAGCTCCTGGCCCCGCCTCTTCACCGGTTGTACTAGGCCCCCTCTCTCCCCGCCCCCATGAGCTTTTTAAAAATCGTCTTAAAACTGTGTTATGGTTTCCCGCCTCCCCCTACGTCCCTTTTAGGCTAATTCCCCTGCCTTACAACCCTATGACTGAAAAAAAAACTTCTACTATCCTCTGACTCATTTGTGTCTTTAAAATTCCAAAATTTTGGCCTCTTTTCCTGGGGTCCCCCCCCCTGGAACAACCTGTCTTTGGCCACCTTGTCTATTTTCCACGCAGTTTTTTATATGTCGTTATTCTCCCCGGACCCTCCTTCCTCCAGTGTCCCCTCCCGGCCCATTTCCCTTAATCTTTTTTCATAGGCAAATTCCCCCTTTGCTCTGGGAAATAACCTTGTCGCAAAAACCTTTTTTCTTTCTCTAGTTTCTTGGGCGTGCTTTATCCAAATGCGGGTTCCAAACAGGTGCTGCAAATCCCGTAGGCCCGAAAACACGGTGTACAGTTTTCTTGAATGATTTTCCCTTTCAAGGGGATCGGAATGCTGTTCTCATTTGCCAGGGCCCATATACACATTACTGATTGATGTGTGCTTCCCGAACATGCCGGTTTATACCACCCAAGATTTTCTCCTTGAAAGGTTTCATTTTTTGGCCCCCTAGCCTATACCTGTCTGTGGTCTTCTGTCCCCTCCCCTTCTTCATGATTTGTTTTTTGGGCGGTTTAAATTCAGAAGCCATTTGCTGGACCAGGTTCCATTGTCCAGTCTCTTTTGAATCCTGCCTGTCCCATCAAATTAATTTCCCCTCATTACTTCACATCATCTGAAAACAGGACATTCTGAGTCAAACCCCCTTCCTCATGCGTTCACAATACCAAAATACACTGGGCCTAGGACCGCCCCGGGGACCCCCCCCGTAAAGGGGCCCACTGTGATGCATCATTAGTACCGACTCTTGTTCCTCCCTGTCAGGTATTCTCTGATCCATTGCAGTGCCTTTCCGTTATATGCGCCTGACTTACTTTTCACTAACTCTTGTAGGAACTGTGTCAAAGGCCTTCTTGCAGCCAAAAAAGCAATCAACCCACCCCTCCTCTCTTCGCTTACTTTGTTATTTTATCATAAAACCCAAAGGTTTGGACACAGGATTTTCCTTCCGGAATCCGTGCGGGGTTTGGCATTTTATCTTTTTCAGTTCCAGTGCTCCCCCACTCTCCTCCTGTAATCTTTTTCCATAATTTTGCATACTATACACTCAAAACAAGGTCTATATTTATCCTCTTTTTTTTCCTTTTTTTTAAAAGGGAACTACATTTGCCCTCTTCCCTACCCAGTAGTTGCCCTTTCCAGGATGTGTTTAAGATGGGGTAAGGCACGCACAACATATCTGCTCCCCCTCTAAGGGCCCACGGGGGGGTTTGTGTCCGGTCCCATTGCCTTGAGTATCGATGTCCCCTTAAAAATTTCTTCACCTCCCATCTGTTGTATGTCTCCAACACTTGTTGTGTATCCTTTGGGGGTCCCCATCTGGTCTGCCCCCCCCAATCCTTCCTTCTCTACTGTAAAAACTTCCTTTAAAACTCGTGTTACTCCTCCAACCCTTATCTTTCTTGTGGTTTTTCCCCCTTCTTTCCTCCCTTATCACCTGGGCCCTTTACTGTTTGTCTTCCCCAATGTGGCATTTTCAGCAGTTTGGGTCAATTTATTTTGATGCTATGTCTTTTTTATACTGTCGCTGGGCCTCCCTCATCTTTGCATCCCCGTTTCTGCTTTTCTACTAATCTCCTTTTTTTTCCGGGGTGGGGGGGTGTGTGTGTGTGTGTGTGTGTGTGGTGTGTGTTGTTGGTGGTGTGTTGTGTTTTGGTTTTGTGGGTGTGTGTGGTGGGTTGAAAACACACCCTCTAGGAAAGACCAAAACTTTTATGCGCTATTTAAAAAAATTGTCTCTTGTATGTATTCCAAAACTCTGTATTACTGATATGGAAGGCCAAATAGTTTTTTTTTTAATTGTTTTTCGGCTTATTTTCTGACCAATAAGCGCCTTTTAAATAAAAATATCTAATTTATAAATAGGTTTTGATTTAAAAAAGGTAATTAAATTGATGTATTATTTTTGTACCGGGAAAGGGAGTTTTTGGAAGTATCACTTTTTTTTTTATTACTCTTTTGATGCGTAGTGTATGCATTTTTTAAAAGTTTTTTGGGGTTTCTGTGGTGTGGGGGAATTATTATTTTTTCTGCTTTAATATCTTTAATTTTGAGGAAGTATAGTCTTAGAATGTCTTCGTACAAAAAATTTTTTTAAAAAAATTTAAAATTGAGAGTGAAATTTCCCTTTTAGTTTCCCCAAACTTTTCCACCCAGTTTTTTTGGTGAGGGGGGGACGCAGAGCGAGCGGGGGGTTGCCCTCTGGTTTTTTGTTTTGGGGTTTTTGTTTTCCCTCAAGATGGGGGGTTTTTTTTATAATAAAAGGGGAAAGCACAAAACCCCTTTGGGATTTGGGGGGGTTTTGATTATAATAAAAACTGCCTCTTGATTAATTTAGAATTTAAAAATTTTCCCACCGAAGTGGCTAGTTTATTGTGCCCCCCTTTATCATCCGTGGACGGAAAGCGCGAGGAAAAATGGATACACAAAAGGCCAAAGGAAAAAACAAAAAGGCCCCCAAAGGGGGTTAACGGGAATACATAGGGATTTATATCTACAATCTAAAAGTTAAATTTATCTTTTACAAGCAAATTTGGGAAATTTGCTTGGGTAATCTGGTATCTTTTTTTCCTTTAAATAAGATATCTTAAACATTTCAATGGGGGAATTTACGTCTCTGTATTCCTCAATAAGTGGAAAATTAAAAGGCACATAGTTTTTCAAGAGGGACCAATGCCCTGAAAAAATAATTTACATTTAGTTTGATCATCATCGTGTGCTCCCAAACGCCAGAAGTACTTGAAACCAACCAAACCTGGCACTACAACATCAGTCAGTCTGTTCACTTTGCAATTGCTCCATAAACATATTTTCTCGTTCATGTTTATAGGGGGTTATAGATCTCTCAGGCTTCTAACGCATTCCTATAACAATCATCATTATTTTTTTCTCCTAAATTTTCCTAATGCTAGAACATTTATACCAAAGTTATTTCAACTTCCCTTCTGGAACTTTTCTTGGCTAACTACAACTTTACATAAAGGAAAACCCCAATGTAGGGATCCATAGCAATTGTCTTTAATTTCCTTTGCCCCTAATTTTGAGTATTATCCCGGGCTTCCCCAAGAGCATGTTTTTGGAGTCATTATTTCCAAAGGGCCCTTCAATGATGACATAAATCAGAAAGATGATAGAGTCAAGCCCCGTGTCATGGGTTTTAGCTTTAGCGCCATAGGATGAAAACAATTCATTTTGGCAGTGTAAGGCCCATTGTTTAATTTCTTATGCCTAACTAAACAAATTTATTATCGTTCTTAAACTAGGGGAGGGGGCAACGAGCAATGCCCCCCTCCCAGAAGTCCTTTTTAGATCCATCAGGTATTAACTTGTGATAACTTTTTACTACCAGCTGGGCAAAAAAATTTCTTCTTGGCATTGCTCTAAAAAGGGTTTTAAAGGGAAAGGGGATTTTGCAATGAGTTTCTTGGGGGGACTGTAGGTAGTGAAAAAATGAACCATCTTCCATGGAGGGGTAAAATGCTCTTTTTGCCACAGTGATACAGTTCATGGGGTTTTAAAAAAACTTAAGCAATTCACTTTTTCAAACCTTTAGATCTGTGTGTATTTACCTCCAAACACTTGGAAAATTTCACTGTGACGTGTCTGGTTCTTTCTCAACATTCTAATACCGATACAGTGAAATTTAAAACATCCTTAAAGATTCAGAAATACCAAGCCCTTCCTTGTAAGAACTTTTGTAGATCGGGACAGCCAAGAATAGCCCTAGAGCTCATTTTGCTTTAAACCCCAAAGGTCGGGGGGAATTTCCCTTTGCAAATTTCAACAGGGGGAGCAGCAAATAAATTTAAAGGCCCTAAATAGGCTATGTACATCATTTCACGATTCTCACTTTAGCACCAATTTGGGGATTGAGCCAGCAACAGCTTTGAGAATTTCCTAGTTTTGGGCATTTCTTGTTTATTGTGGTATAGTGGTTTTGTTAAAGGGCACATCTACACCAAGATATCTAAGTTTTAACGTAGCAAAATATTTCACCCGAAAATGAGGGGTGGGGGAGTCTTTGCTTGTTAATATCTTTGTTTTAGGGAAGAATTATGGGGCCAGTCGATTAAAATTGCTTGAATTTCATTAAAATGTTTTTCATCTTCTTAGCCCTGTTGTAGGGTCTATCATCAGCATAGTTATGCAATTTTAGGTGAGGCGGGTAGGCTTTGGGAAAGGCATTAATCAAAAATTTTAAATAGCATGGACTAAGACTCCTCCCTCGGTGTCCCTAAAGATTTTTCTTTAGAATCACTTCTGAAGCCTGGAAAAAGGACAGAATATTTCTTTTTGACGGGTACCTATTATCCAGCAAGAAAAGCTACCCCCAAATTCATTTTTGTATTTCATGAGTATAATGTTCGTTTGCAATATCAAATGCAGTTTTAATCAAAAAAAATGGTAAAACTAGTAAGGTGTGTGCTGAAAAAGGGTGGAAATACAGTTCTGCCACTTTCCTTTCTAAACCCTAGAGGTGGGGGGAAAGTTAGCTGATTTGAGAAAATTGTTAAGCATCATTTTTTTCAAAATTTTTTGCAAAGAAATAGTTAAGGAGTCGGCCAAATGTATCAGGCGGGGGGCTTGGGGGTTTTTCACAATGAACTATTGGTCCAGAAGTAAAAACCCCCTCAATGAAACTGAGATTAACAGGGCCAAAAAAAGGGTTATCAGGCCTGCCTTAGGTTTGAAAATACATGGGTTTTAACCACCTCTCCAGGCGTTGATGGCCCTTTGGGTTTAAGTTATCTAATTCATATCGGTAAAAGGGGCAATCCTCTCATCAATTTTTTTGGCCATAAAATTAATCTTTAAACTTTCTTCAGAAGTACCTAAATTTTTTCTAATAGAAGGGAAGCTTTTCTGCCGGATTTTTTTGGACCATTTTTTATGGGGGGGCATTTGCTTTTCCAAGGGGAAAAGGATGAGCAACAGCCATTTTTTTTCCGGGTTTATTTTTTTTATCCCTTTCCCAAGCCAAACCAAAAGGGGGTGGACCTATTTAATCCCTAACAAACTGTTCCCATTCCTTTTTGCCTAAGTTTTTTCCTTTTCTATTCCTGCATTTTGTTAGTGCGCTTGGAACTTCTGGCCCGTCTGGGGTTTACATTCACGGTATGCTTTTCCAATCCCCTACTGCTTGGGGTTTAGATTTCGCACTGTGGAAATTTGGGATTTCATTGGTTTTTATTTTATTTATAGTGGAGGGTCTTTTTTTTCCTTTCCCGCCCCCTGGGTCTGTGAAACCCTCAATTGTGGTAATTAAATCATTAATTTTTGTGACCAATGGTTTTAAAAAAAGTTGTCTCTGTGTTTGGGTTTTAGAAAAAGTTTTCTCCTCCCGTATTTACTCCGATTCTGAGAGTGATCAAATTGACAGTTTTATCTGGGGGAAATGACCGATGGATCATCAACATACAAGCATGCTCGTATATGAGTATTAAAAAACCAAGACACAGATCAGTATGCCACCCCAAAATTGATAGGCTCAGTATGCCCACAATCGAACATTATCATCCATTCAGCATCTCACAGTTTATTCCATTGGTGTTTGTAATAGACCCACCAAAATTTTTAGTCTGCATTAAAATCTCCAAGAAAAAATGGTAGGTTCACTATTGATCGAAGTAAAGCATCAGGTCGAAGCTGGGTTTGTGGGGGTAGAGATTTAAAAAAGTTTAGAAAAAAAGCCCCAAAAACTTTGACACCAGATACTGCTGTTAACGACCTGCAAGGAAAGGGGGAATGTGGGAAGCTCTTTCGACATACATCCACACAGTTTTTTACCTTAGTTATAACTGCATATCCACAAGTTTGGTGGGGGGGGGGCTCCTCTTTCAAACTACATTTCCCCAAAAAATGACATCAATATTCTTGGGTTGCACTAATATGATGTAAGCAGGCAACCGCTTCCTGAGGAAGCAATGTTCCATGAAAAGATTTGTAATGTATCCATTGTGTGGTTATTACAACTCTTGCTCAAAGATTTTTAAAAAAAAAATTTTGCTTTGACTGCAGTGGCAACACTTAAGAGCAAAAAAGCATAGTTTGTAGTCTTTATCTTCAGAACCTTTATTTTTAAGATTTTTCGGCATTTTGGCCCCAGTTAAAGCAATTTTTGAAAGGCAGAGTTATGGCTTCTTTCTCACAAAATTGCTGGAACGAACGGAATGCTGCACTTTTGACATCACCATGCCAAGAGCACACCTGATTCATATATTTTTTAAATTGTCGGATCGTTCAAGTGCTCAAATTTTTTCTGGGAAAATTTTTTAAAATGAGGAGGCAGGCGAATCCAAAGCCTCTCCGGAGGGTGCACTTTGGGGGTTTGTGCTTCCTTTAACACCCTTTACCTTAAAAAGGTACCATGGTTACATTAGTGTTCTCTGTTTCATCATTCATTGCAGGGAGGTCCCGGCATCTGACCATCCCAATTTCCAGGGGGGTTTCCGTGTGGGTCCGTCGACTTTGTAGTTGTGTGTATTTGGGGAAAAGACAACTCTCCCCATATTCAGGTGTAGCCATAGGTATGTAGTGGGAGACCCTATTCCATATTGGAGGGATGGCTAATCCTCCAAGTGGGGTGTTTGGGTGGGTTTGGTATCACCCGAATTTTTTGCAGTGAGGTGGGGGTTTTTGCACACTTTTCAGAGGTTCAGTTCAGATCGGCTGTGGGAACTGGATGGGCCCCCCCCAGTTACCATTAAAGGGTGTTATCGGTTTACCCCGAAGGTTTTTTTTGGGGTTTTGCGCCTTTTTGGGGAAAATGAACCCCAACTTCTTTACAGTTAATACATTTTAAATTTTTGGCGCAGGGCCAGGCCCTGTGGGAAATTTTCCCAGCCACTTTTCCCCCAAAGGAGTTTCCACAGTCTACTGCAACATGGCCAAGTGCGGCATTTGTAACACCTAGTTTAGGGGGTAGGTACAACTTCAGTTAGGAAAAGTAAAAACCCGCACCCCGATATTTCCCGGGGGAGGGGCACAGGACCCACCCAAAATGGGAATAATTTTGGGATTTTTTTTTTTTTTTTTATATTTTTTGAAAAACGCAATACATATTATACATGTAGACAATGAAGCAAAGGAACGTATTTCCCCTTTTTATAAACAAAAGAAAACTCCAATTTCCCCCACCGTACACTAAACTTTTCATAAGAAAAAAACTAAAACAGCCCCGCTTATTCAGGTGGGTTATTCACCCAAAATTGCGCCATAAACACAAATAATATAACCCAAAGAATGTCACAGGGATTTACATATTTACATAAAATTGTATGTACGAAGACATTCTCAATTATCCAAAAATTCTTTACACACTTATTATTGTTGTATATTAAACTTCATATCAATACATAATACGTAACACCTCAATAATTACGAAACAAATAAAGGTTTGAAAATAACAATCTCCACACCTCACCACAGAAAAACTAAACACAGTACAATATAACAAATGATTCATCCCACCTCACTTCCATATACTACATTCCCACCTCACGTCCATACACTACATTCATCACCACAAACGAACTTACACAATCACGTATATTTAGTAATATTTTTCAAATATAATTTCAGTTTTAAATAACAAACTACTCACTATATAATGAAATATACATAGTCATTACTATTAAACATTAACTTAAACAAGACTATATTCTTATTCTACAGACCGCAGCAGTTCTTGCCTCACCATCCTAACCCTACTTAACACATTGTACATGAACACGTCCTTATATACCCATCACTCGTCAATAATATTCATTGAACTTCACCGAATACTAATATACAACCCATACTGAGTACATGAAATTCTCTCTTACATACTGCTATATACACTTTATGTATGATAAAAATCACACACATTACATTATCTCATTATTAGCAGTACATTTGGTACACAAAATATTTATCACGCCCGCATGTCCTTTGCTTTAATACAACCACCAATCCTGATAATACATTACAACATATTCCAAATTTAACTTATCCATAACATACATCAGTATACCATTCTGAGTATGACAGTATACTTTTCACATGCACACAAATATTGCTCATTTCCATAACCATATAAAAATCTAAACTTTTCCCTTACAAACCACCACAAACTTACTTAAAACACACTCCACAACTACGCTGCCATTTCACACCATATCACGGAACTCCTCATACATTCCCAAATTCTGAGACGAGCCCGATGCAACCCCTGAAAATCCGAACACATCCCCCCCCCCCTTTTTTTTTTTTTTTTTTTTTTTTTTTTTTTCCTTACTCCGCCAACAAACCTCTGACATTCATACTTCGATATCCTTCAGGAAAAACCCTTTCCCATCTACTTCCAATATCCCCTATTACGACTAAGTGTTTTGTACATTGTTGCAGCCAATACCTTCTTTCTGCACCATCCAATCCCCATTACCCCTCATGGCCCATGATACGAAAACAAATCAGTTATGATGTACACCAAAGCACGCTGCACAGACTCTTCCACACCTCCCACATCTAAACTCAATGCCCTTAATACCGATATCCCTCCCCCACCCACCCTCCTCAAAATCCCACCCATCCACTCCCGTATACACTCCAAATTTTTACAAAAATATACTACATGAAAAGCTGTCTCCCTATCCCCACACACCCTACATACGTCCTCCACCATCAACCCTCTCTCCGAAGCACCACACCAGACGGCAATATTCCATGAAGGAAACGAAACATTACCTCTCTCACTCTTGGTCTGATGCACACCACCGCAACCTTACCCAAATGTCTCCCCATGCATACATTGGTATATGCCCTCAACATTTGCAATCACCCTCACCCCTACAGCACGCTCCAGCACACCTACCCGTATCCTAGACGGATTCTAACATACAATAAAGCTCGCAGCACATCCTCACACTCTCTCATCTCTGATCCTACCCACCACCTGCGTGCCTCCTCATATAATGCTTGCACGCCCTTCCCCACACGACCTTCCACTCGGAGAACCCCCCTCTTCAAATATATACACTTAACCCTTAATCTTATATCTATTAAACCCAATCCACCTTTGTCGACCGGTAGCATAAACAACACTTCTACCCAACCAATCACACCCAGAACCCCATATATATCGAAAAACCTTTTTTAGCATTCTATTAATGTCCGGTCCTGCCAACGGATATACTGCTGCCACATGCCAGACCATACTATATAACATCACATTCACCACTATTACACGTTGATGTATCGTCAAATGCAAGGGTCTCAAAACATTTAACCTACCCACCAACCTATCCACTACCCTCCCAGAATTAAGCATCCGTGCCTCCAGATTTTCCTTTAAGTCTTTTAGGCTTGATATGCTCACTTAGAGTCAGATGGGATGGGTCCATGCAGAGAGGGTATCCAAAGATTATGATACTGACCCATTTTTTAAAGTGGTGAGTGTCTGATTGAGGTCGGAGCAGCTTAATATCCCCATAAGGTGTACTAAGTAGATCACTGATCAGCTCTTCATTCTGTTCCACAAACACAAAGTTGTGTGTGTTTTTCCTAAATTGGATCCTTGAGTTAGGATGCTTGTTTACAGCTTCCATTAGCCATGCACACTTAGCAGGCAGCGGGGTGTTGTCAGGGAAGTTCAGCTTAACACATTCTTCCTTTGAAGAAAGACTTCTTGCAGCCTCTGTGCACCAAGGACGTTTAGTATCACATTGTGTACGAGTCAAGTGAGTCTGACTACGTCGACGCTCTAGCCCTTTCTCACTTTTTCTCTTTTGTTTACTTTTAAAGGTCTGGAAGCTATCATCATTTCCATCACCTGCAGAAATAGGTTCCTCTATGACAGTTGCCATGTTTGCCAGTGATGATATCTGGTGTTCCCTTATAGCTTATGCAAGAGCAAATATTCACTACAAAGTCAGAAGTCCAAAATAGATCACAAGACACAAGTGCTCAAGTTCAATGAACACCTCCAACCATACTCAACCCAGACCACCACCACTCAATACGACACACACCCCACCAAAAACACACTCAGAGACCTCTTGTATGTGTGTTAATCTTGAGAAAATCAAACTTCTCAAAACAAACACCAGAGGGCACCAGCCGCTCTCTCTGCGTCCACCCTCAAGATGGCGGAGCGCAGGCGAAGAGTCAACACTGGAATTGAACATTAAAATGGTATAAAATACCGACAGGTTGTTAGGTAAGACACATATGCAACAGTTAGGTATCTTTATTTCGAAACGTTTCGCCTACACAGTAGGCTTCTTCAGTCGAGTACAGAAAAGTTGATAGAAGCAGAAGAGACTTGAAGACGATGTAATCAGTCCATCACCCTTAAAGTTTTGAGGTGGTCAGTCCCTCAGTCTGGAGAAGAGCGTTGTTCCAAAGTCTGAAACAATATCGTCTTCAAGTCTTCTGCTTCTATCAACTTTTCTGTACTCGACTGAAGAAGCCTACTGTGTAGGCGAAACGTTTCGAAATAAAGATACCTAACTGTTGCATACGTGTCTTACCTAACAACCTGTCGGTATTTTATACCATTTTAATGTTCAATCTGTCAGACACTGCAACACAAGGGTATCTTGGTACAGACCTGCAATCAACTTCGACAACCTCTACTAGTGAGAACGGCTGGATTTAAGAGGGACCTGACCTCCCAACATCTGCGTTCTACTAGTGACCTACGTCTCACCTCCTGGCGCTATATAAGGCTCCATCCTGTCACTTCAACTCCATAGACAGCATTCCTCTGCTAGCTTCCGCACTGGACAGACGTACCTGCTCCCGGTTGGCTGTATGCTTTGCTTGCTCCTGATTGGCTGCATGCTTTGCTTGCTCCTGATTGGCTGCCTTTCGATCCACTTGCTGGAAGAAGCTTTTGGTGTGTTTGTTAAGGAAAAATAGCATTGATTTTCTTGTTTTAAGAAGACATTGGTTGATTTCTGGAGACTCTTCATCTTGGCTCCAGGACTTGGTGCGTCGCTGGCTCCCTGCCCCAGGGCAGACCGTTGGCCTCTGCACTCTTGCAGCTGGGTGAAGTCTTCCCACCTCAACCTGTTGGATGTTACCTGCTGGTATATTGTTCAAGAGCATCACGACCACACCTATGCACTCTGTGTATGTGTAATCCTTGCATACCGACATCCTCTTACTCGTGTTCGGCTGTGAAGGCATCTTTGAGAATTAGACAGCTTTTTTTTTAAACCAATATCTTTTGTGTGTGACACGGGTTTAGCTCCCTGTTGTGCCGTAATCTCCTCAGAGGCCAGCCAAGCCCTCTTCGTTGAGGTGGTTAAAGATCCCCACACAGTGGATCGGCTTGACTATATCGCTCTGGAGACACCAGCACCTCTCTCTCCTCTAAAATTTTCTTTTTTTTCTGGATCGGCTGGACCTGCTCCTGCGTCGGTGGGAGTATTCGTCTGGTCCGGTGCTTGTGGCTGCATTCCTTGTAATTAACGCACGGGAAGCCTAATCTTGGCAGGTACACTTACAACACAAACATGATCTGTCAGAATTACGCACTTGACGCCCCTTAGACGCCACTCACGATTCAGGCAGCATATCCACCTGTGCTGTTGTCATCATGGCAACTGCACAGAGACCCAGTTTTCCGACAATGGCCTTGATGTTAAAGTATTCTAAAGCTGACAAGGATACGATTGACTATGCCTCTACCTTTTTCAATATTACCCAGGCTCGAATGATAAACATCAAGACTCATACCGGATGTAAGGTTAATCTTGATCCTGTCAACTATGACCTATGTACAAGTAAGGAAGTCCGAGAAAAGCTCTTTCAGGCAGGTTTTGCTATCGATTGGGCTCCTGATCAAAAGGCCAGGAGTACAGTCGTGGCAAAATTTGTTGACTCATCACTGCTAAACGATTACACCCAGAACAAAGACGCCTTGATGACAGACATTTCAACTCAAAATCAAGTCACAGTTGAGGAACTTTTCCATCCTGAACGCTCTAATATCCTTAAGATCAGATGTTCCACTCCTGATGAGGCTGATAAACTGTTCAAACATGGTGTTCGAGCTAACTACTTTCTTATTCCACCTACTTCATTATTTCTACCTAACTATGTCGCTATTCATCAGTGCTACAAATGCCTTGAGTTTGGACATCTAAAGAATACTTGTGACAAGCAACAGCTGTGTTCCAAGTGTTCTTCTCCAGGCCACACATGGCAAAAATGTTCCAACACTAAAATGTTTGCACTGTTCTCAGGCACATTCTGCTACTTCTTTCAACTGCCCTACTCGTAAGGATTATGTTTCTTCATTACGGAAAGACCAACCTCTGAACCTCCCAAACCCAGTCTTGACTCCATGCTCACAAACACAGACAACATTCTCATCCACTTCCCAACAAAACTCTTATGTTCCTCCTGCTACCACTTCTACAACTCATCCTTCCTATGCTGCTGCTGCTGCACAAACCAACCTTTAATCGGCCTCTTCATCCTCAAAACAATCAAATATCCTTGAGACCATTGTGCTCACTGCTGTATACTGTCATAAAGCATTTAAAAGTGCCAACTATCCAACGATGCTGAATGATCTTTTGAAAGCCAACAACTTTGACCCCATCATTTTCCCTCCTGATTTCTTTCTTCCTAAGGATGAACTTTTTCCCAACTCTCTCTCCACTCTAGAAACTCCTCTTCAAGCTTCTACTCAGGCAGACCCTTCTCCTTCCACCCATATGCCAAACTCCTGTCCTTCTAATCTTTCCACCAGCTCTGGCTCTAACACCAAACGATCTCAACCTCCTCCTTCCACTCTCAAGTCTCGATATACTACTGTGGTACAACGGTTTAACTTCTCTCCCGGATTCGCCAAATGTCTGGATAGAGTTGAGATCATCATCATCATCATCCTCCTCCTCCTCATCATCATCCTCCTCCTCCTCATCATCATCCTCCTCCTCATCATCCTCCTCCTCATCATCATCCTCCTCCTCCTCATCATCATCCTCCTCCTCATCATCATCATCCTCCTCCTCCTCATCATCATCCTCCTCCTCCTCATCATCATCATCCTCCTCATCCTCATCATCATCATCCTCATCCTCATCATCATCATCCTCCTCATCCTCATCATCATCATCCTCCTCATCCTCATCATCATCATCCTCCTCATCCTCATCATCATCATCCTCCTCATCATCATCCTCCTCATCCTCATCATCATCATCCTCATCATCATCATCCTCATCATCCTCATCATCATCATCCTCATCATCATCATCCTCCTCATCCTCCTCCTCATCCTCATCCTCATCATCATCATCCTCCTCATCCTCATCATCCTCCTCATCCTCATCATCATCATCCTCCTCATCCTCATCATCCTCATCCTCATCCTCATCCTCATCATCATCCTCCTCATCCTCCTCCTCATCCTCATCCTCCTCCTCATCCTCATCCTCCTCCTCATCATCCTCCTCCTCATCATCCTCATCCTCATCATCCTCATCCTCATCCTCATCCTCATCATCCTCATCATCATCCTCCTCCTCCTCCTCCTCCTCCTCCTCCTCCTCCTCCTCCTCCTCCTCCTCCTCCTCCTCCTCCTCCTCCTCCCAATCCAGAAACCGTAAAACACAACCGACCAAAAATAGATCAGGTGCTGGGAAAGACTTACAAACTCGTCCTTCAAGTAACCCCAACCATGGCTCTTAAGGTTATTCAATTTAACACAAGAGCTTATAACAAAAAACAAATACATTCTTGCTGACCTCGTTGAATCAGAACAACCAGACGTGTTGTTATTAAACAGCACGTGTGTAAGTGATGATCAACGTGTCAGACACTTAGGATATACAGCCCGTCAATCTCCTGCTGAACACTGGAATGGCGTAGCTATTCTTGTTAAAAGTACAATTAAACATGAGTTCTTATCCCTTCCATTTACATATTCTCACAGCATGGCTGTGAAAATTTACACGATACACGGACCCATCATCCTGTACACGACATATACCAGACCCCATCAAAACATTAACATTCATGATTTAACCATTCTTTTTAATCATACACATCTCCCTGTATACCTACTTGCCGACCTAAATGCCAAACACACAGATTTCCATGACAACTCCACAAATCTGCGTGGAAGGCAACTTCATACACTTGTAACACAGAAACATCTCATACACCTCGGACCTTACTTCCCAACAGTCTATACACACAATGGCCAAGGCACCCCTGATAAAATTTTTACAGAGCTAGTAATCGCTTACATCACTACACAACACCAGGACCGCTCTCTGGATCTGACCACATTCCTATCATTTTGCATATTTCCTCAAATCCTATACTCATTCCAGTTCGCCCCTCTCCAGCTTATTCTCAGGCAGACTGGGATCTGTTCAAACAACGTCTAAACACTCTTGATCTCACACACAACTATGACAATAGACCAGTATCAGACACACACAAATTCAACGCATTCAACAATCAATTACCCAAATTGCTACAGATGTTGTCCCAATGACACACCACAAAGTACGATACAAAGATCTTTTCGCCCATCAGAAAGAACAAAAAGATTACTCACATGTTACAGACACCGTTTCCTAGCAAACCAAAACAGACTCAATATCATCCGATGGGACCTAACTATTTTACGTACACATCATCCATAGCCTAGACGATGACCACGCCCGACATTGGCAATCAGTTATAAATCATACACATGTACAGCGTACAAGAGATCCCAAAGCATTCTGGTCATCCATTCGGAAACTTACAGGCACCCCTCGATCCACAACCTTTAGACACATAAACAGCAACAACAGACAGATCTCTGATCCTGCTGAAGCGGTACATATTTTCAAAGACACATGGGAAAACATCTTCCACCCACATCCACCAGACCAAGCTGTCATAGCACACACATTAGACAGAGAGATGGGTATCCAACCATGAAGAATTAACCAATCCTGATCAAATCATAAACCTAAACACCCTATCTTCCACACATCCTCTAAACTCTCCTTTTACTGTAAATGATGTTCACTCCTTACTAACACCTTCCAAAAAAGCTCCAGGTGCTTCAGGTCTGTCACATTCAGTCCTTCGTCACCTTCCACTTTCTGTTGCTTCTGCTATCACTGACCTCTTTAATGCCTCTCTTGCATCTGGCTATTTCCCCCCATTCTTTAAATCTGCAACTGCATGTCTCATACCAAAACCTGGGAAAGACTTGACTGACCCCAAGAACTATAGACCAATCAGCCTCCTTGAAATTTTGGGTAAGACCTTTGAACGACTTGTAAATATGCGACTCAGGACTCACCTAGAGACACACAACTTGCTTACTGAAAGACAATTCGGTTTCCGAAAAAAACGATCTACCCAAGACGTTTTGAATATGATCCTGAACTATATACGTATCAATAAAGCCAAGAACTGTACCTCCGCCCTTGTCGCCAAAGATGTAGAGAAAGCTTTTGACACTGTTTGGCATGAAGGATTAAAATACAAACTTTGCACTTCCTTTGACTTAACTATAAATATGATGAAATTATTATGTCTTTTTAGATGGCCGAACGATGCGTATACGGTTCAGAGATCATTATTCTGACTATTTCACATTAAAAGCGGGTGTAACCCAAGGCTCTGTCCTATCTCCCACCCTATATATACTCTACACGAATGATTTACCTGAACCTCTTTACCCAAACACAATTACCCTTTCTTACGCAGACGACATCACTCAACTCAACACATGAAAACTTTCGTTTCCTTACACGCAGAACACAAAGAGAGGTCGACAGGATTACCGCCTGGGAATTATTATGGCGCATCAAAACCAACCCCAATAAGTCAAAAATCACTTACTTCCATAGAATGCGTGATGTCCCCACTCCTGTCGAACTCAAAACAAGCACCTCCCGTACCCCCATCCCACGCTCCTTCACGACAGTTGTCCTTGGTTTTACCCTCGACCACACACTGAACTTAAAATCTCACATTACTACAAAGACCATACTGGCGGGAACTGCACTCTCAAGGTTATATAAGCTGCGAGGAGCCAGTCCCAAGACAAAACTACATCTTTACAAAGCACTCATTCGTCTCTACTCTCTACTTTCCACTCGCTCTGACGTTAATTGCCAAGACAAACGCACTAAAATTTCAACGTATCCAGAATCGTGCATTACGTTGGGTGTTGGGAGTGAGGTGGGACGAATTTGCCACCAGTGACTCTCTCCACCTCACGACAAACACACCAGCTTTGAACGTATACTGGAAGACACTTAGTGACAAACAACTTGACAGACTTGAAACATATCATGACTACTCGACTACTTACTTAGATGATACTCTCAGACGTCCTTACAATGATGTAAATCTTTTTCAATCATTGAATGATCCGGCACCTCCACCACAATACACATAAAACATCTGACTTTTTGCTTAAAAATTCAAATAACTTAAAAGTGCCATTGCCGTATAGCTGTGTCTTTGTGCGTTTTTTTTAGGGCTGAAGTGCTTGCGATGTGCGTTTTTGCGTCGCCTTTGCAACAACGTGTCCCTGAACCATATCCAGTCATTGCAAGTTGAAGTGCTTCCAGTCAGTTGCAGTCAGCACCCGCAGAGTCCCTGTTATTTTCTATGTCGTCTTCGTTATTGTTTATCCAGGCTTAGCAGTTGGGTCTAGTCCTGACTCTTCTCTCTTCAACTCAAGACATTCCTCTCACCATCTATTCTTCGCACTGTCCCCACTTGCCCCTCGCCCCTCGTGGGTCCTTACCTGTGAGTCCTATCGTATCGTATCAACTCCATATTGTTTCAGACTATGGAACAATGCTCTTCTCCAGACTGAGGGACTGACCACCTCAAAACTTTAAGGGTGATGGACTGATTACATAGAAGCAGAAGAGACTTGAAGACTATCAACTTTTCTGTACTCGACTGAAGAAGCCTACTGTGTAGGCGAAACGTTTCGAAATAAAGATAACCAGATGTTGCACAAGTGTCTTAACTTTCATCTTGTCGGTATTGTATACCTGTCTTGCACAAGATACCTAACTGTTGCATGTGTGTAACCTAACACTGGAATTTTTGAAACTTGAAAAGGTGCAATATATCAGGACACTGCTGATGTCATTCTGCCTCTTGTAATAAGAGATACGTATGGAATCCCAAGTGAGGATTTGTATGGGATTTCCTTGAACGGAAATTCAAGAATTTTTGTAAAATTTGTGTCGTCTGCTGCTTATGCGAGAGCTGTGGACACCTATCAAGAAAAACGGATTGTCATCAACACTGGTCTTGAGGTGTGCCTGCATGATATGTCTGCGTGTTATATGTGGGTTCGTCTTCGTAATGTACCCTTCGAGGCAGACGATGTGGACATTCATCGGACATTTGGGTGCTGTGGCACCATACAAGCTGTCAACGTAGGGCGTTGGTCCCAGGGCTTTTATGCTGGCATGTTCGAGGGACCTTTCTCGATGAAAATAACACAGACGTCCAATTCCCTCATTTGTCATATTGGAGGATTTTCGGAAGCAATGGTGGAGGATGAGTTGGCCCAACGGAGACCCACGATGGTGGATGATGTACTGCAGGTTTTACCTGCGGAGGTGAAGTGGAGTGATGCAGTGGGGATAGTCTCGACGCTACCACCGGCGTCAGAGATCGAGGCGATTGGGTGTGTTGACAGCGCATCGCCTCCGGTGGGAGAGGCGCATACGCCATTGGTGTTGCCCAGTTTTGAGGACATAAGAGTATCCTCGACAGCCCGGCGACAGTGGATTTACTGCCTACTTGGCGGCGGCGCCTGTGGTCGACCATGGTCTAGCAGGACATGTGGGTGACGAGGAAAGGCGTACAACTTGCACGACAGTGGTGACGGTTGTCGAGGTGCATAGGGCGGATGGTGAAGGGCTTATGGATTATGAGGGAGTGTCACGTAAGAGGCCCAGTACACTGGTGGAGGACGATGTCTTAACACCGGGGCAAAGGTCTTGTAAAATGGTGTGGGCTGATGTAGCCAAGGGTGGTAAGGGATTTCCCTTACAGAAGTCGAGTGGGAGTGTGGGGAAGACGGTCAGGTGCAGCAGTGGCAAGTCCAAGTCAGGGTTAAAGGTGACAGGAAAACGAAATGAGAAAACCTAACCAGAGAGTTCAAGTGTATAACGATAAATGTTAACTGCCTCAGAGCAGAGGTCAAGAGGCGTTGGGTAGAGGTTTCGCTCAGACGTTTGGATGTCGATTTTTTTTTTATTAAAGAACACAATTTTCGGTGTGGTAGTGAATTACGTGTGCACGGGTATAAGTGTTACGCGGGGAATTTAGATAATCTCAAGGGTGGGGTAGTGATAGGCATAAGGGAGACCAGCCCTTTTATGCTCGTTGCCTGGGAGTGGGGCAGTGGGGGCCGGGTCGTGCGTGTGGTGGGTTCGTGGGGGAACATTCAGGTGGGTTTTGTGGGAGTATATATGCCAGTGACATCAAATCCACGAGTAAAGGAGGATTTTGTGCATGTTGTTTTGGTTTATTTTCTCAAGAGGTCTACCCTCAGTTTCTGTCATAGCTGGCGATTGGAAATGTGTGATCCGGGAAAAAGATGTCGAACCACGGGGTGGGGTGGGGGGGGGTGTAATTTAAGGGTCTTACGGGAGGTTCTGCAGGCGATTGGCGTAGTGGATGTAGTGGGTTTTGACGGATGGAATGAGGACCACTTTTTGTAGGAGGGGTTACGCCGCGCGGCTGGACAGGGTTTACGTCACTAGCTTAATCCATAGTGGTAGGGTTGATTGTGTTGATCTGAGTTTCTCAGACCACCTTGTTCTGGTAACTCAAGTGGGAGGGTGTTAAACGTGTTTTTTCTAGTTATTGGAAATTAAATGTTAATTTGTTGCAAGGAGTAGATGCTTTGGAAGCTTTCAGGTTATGGTGGGTTGGATTCTGGAATGAAGAAAATGGGATAGTGGATGTTGTAGATCTAGTGGTGGCATTCAAAGGCGAAAAATGCAATACAGGGTTTTTACAGAAGGTTAGGGAAGGAGGAGGCATGTTATAGATATGGGAAGCAAAAGTATTTGGAGGGACAGCTGCAGGATTGGTAGTCAATTACGGGAAATTCAGAATGATAATTTTCAGGCTTTGAGGGTGCAGGCAGGGATTGAGGTGCTTTGGGGGGGATAAACCCTCTGTCGGGGTTCTGCGTAGTTTCAGAATGAGACGTATGGCGATGACAGTTTTGTCAGTGGTGGTCAGTGATGACTTGGGTGGCTATCATAAAGGGCAAAGGCTAGTTACTACTGAGAGCATAGGGACCTATGCAGACCAATGGTTCGAGAGAAAATGGAAGGGTAGAGAGGGAAACCGATAGGCGAGGGAAGCTTTACTGCATGGCATAATGGCGAATTTGAGAGACGTGGATCGAGAGGACATGGAGGGCTACATATCGGAGGAAGTGGTTTACAAGGCTGTTCAGGGACAGGCGCTGAGGAAATCACCTGGTTGAGATGGGATACCAGGTGATTTTTATGTAGTTCATTGGGAACTACTAAAACACATGTTGGTTCAACTTTACAATTCAATGAAAATTAGAGGTAGAATGGGCAGTGAGGCAGGGTTGGGTGTTGTAGTGTTGGTACCAAAGGCCGAGGTCCGCAAATCTTTGGAGGCATATAGGCCCATCATGTTGACGGGGGCGGATTATAAGATTTTTGTATATTTTGGCAAACTGGATGAAATGAGTTTTGGACAAGGTAATATAGGTAGTAGGTTGGTAGACAGCAACCACCCAGGGAAGTACTACCGTCCTGCCAGATGACTGTGAAACAAAAACCTGTAACTGTTTTGCATGATGGTAGGATTGCTGGTTTCTTTTTCTGTCTCATAAACACGCTAAGATAACAGGGATATCTTGCTACTCCTACTTACACTTTGGTCACACTTCACAGACACGCACATGCATATATATATATACATACATCTAGGTTTTTCTCCTTTTTCTAAATAGCTCTTGTTCTTTTTTATTTCTTCTATTGTCCATGGGGAAGTGGAAAAGAATCTTTCCTCCGTAAGCCATGCCGTGTCGTATGAGGCGACTAAAATGCCGGGAGCAATGGGCTAGTAACCCCTTCTCCTGTATACAATTACTAAAAAAGAGAAGAAAAACTTTATAAAACTGGGTTGCTTAAATGTGCGTGGATGTAGTGCGGATGACAAGAAACAGATGATTGCTGATGTTATGAATGAAAAGAAGTTGGATGTCCTGGCCCTAAGCGAAACAAAGCTGAAGGGGGTAGGAGAGTTTCAGTGGGGGGAAATAAATGGATTAAATCGGAGATTCTGAGAGAGTTAGAGCAAAGGAAGGGGTAGCAGTAATGTTAAATGATCAGTTATGGAAGGAGAAAAGAGAATATGAATGTGTAAATTCAAGAATTATGTGGATTAAAGTAAAGGTTGGATGCGAGAAGTGGGTCATAATAAGCGTGTATGCACCTGGAGAAGAAGGAATGCAGAGGAGAGAGAGAGATTTTGGGAGATGTTAAGTGAATGTATAGGAGCCTTTGAACCAAGTGAGAGAGTAATTGTGGTAGGGGACTTGAATGCTAAAGTAGGAGAAACTTTTAGAGAGGGTGTGGTAGGTAAGTTTGGGGTGCCAGGTGTAAATGATAATGGGAGCCCTTTGATTGAACTTTGTATAGAAAGGGGTTTAGTTATAGGTAATACATATTTTAAGAAAAAGAGGATAAATAAGTATACACGATATGATGTAGGGCGAAATGACAGTAGTTTGTTGGATTATGTATTGGTAGATAAAAGACTTGAGTAGACTTCAGGATGTACATGTTTATAGAGGGGCCACAGATATATCAGATCACTTTCTAGTTGTAGCTACACAGAGTAAAAGGTAGAATGGGATACAAGGAGAATAGAAGCATCAGGGAAGAGAGAGGTGAAGGTTTATAAACTAAAAGAGGAGGCAGTTAGGGTAAGATATAAACAGCTATTGGAGGATAGATGGGCTAATGAGAGCATAGGCAATGGGGTCGAAGAGGTATGGGGGTAGGTTTTAAAAATGTAGTGTTAGAGTGTTCAGCAGAAGTTTGTGGTTACAGGAAGTGGGTGCAGGAGGGAAGAGGAGCGATTGGTGGAATGATGATGTAAAGAGAGTATAAGGGAGAAAAAGTTAGCATATGAGAAGTTTTTACAAAGTAGAAGTGATGCAAGGAGGGAAGAGTATATGGAGAAAAAGAGAGAGAAGTTAAGAGAGTGGTGAAGCAATGTAAAAAGAGAGCAAATGAGAGAGTGGGTGAGATGTTATCAACAAATTTTTGTTGAAAATAAGAAAAAGTTTTGGAGTGAGATTAACAAGTTAAGAAAGCCTAGAGAACAAATGGATTTGTCAGTTAAAATAGGAGAGGAGAGTTATTAAATGGAGAGTTAGAGGTAATGGGAAGATGGAAGGAATATTTTGAGGAATTGTTAAATGTTTGATGAAGATAGGGAAGCTGTGATTTCGTGTATAGGGCAAGGAGGAATAACATCTTGTAGGAGTGAGGAAGAGCCAGTTGTGAGTGTGGGGGAAGTTCGTGAGGCAGTAGTAAAATGAAAGGGGGTAAGGCAGCCGGGATTGATGGGATAAAGATAGAAATGTTAAAAGCAGGTGGGGGATATAGTTTTGGAGGGGTTGGTGCAATTATTTAATAAATGTATGGAAGAGGGTAAGGTACCTAGGGATTGGCAGAGAGCATGCATAGTTCCTTTGTATAAAGGCAAAGGGGATAAAAGAGAGTGCAAAAATTATAGGGGGATAAGTCTGTTGAGTGTACCTGGTAAAGTGTATGGTAGAGTTATAATTGAAAGAATTAAGAGTAAGACGGAGAATAGGATAGCAGATGAACAAGGAGGCTTTAGGAAAGGTAGGGGTGTGTGGACCAGGTGTTTACAGTGAAACATATAAGTGAACAGTATTTAGATAAGGCTAAAGAGGTCTTTGTGGCATTTATGGATTTGGAAAAGCGTATGACAGGGTGGATAGGGGGCAATGTGGCAGATGTTGCAAGTGTATGGTGTAGGAGGTAGGTTACTGAAAGCAGTGAAGAGTTTTTACGAGGATAGTGAGGCTCAAGTTAGAGTATGTAGGAAAGAGGGAAATTTTTTCCCAGTAAAAGTAGGCCTTAGACAAGGATGTGTGATGTCACCGTGGTTGTTTAATATATTTATAGATGGGGGTTGTAAGAGAAGTAAATGCGAGGGTCTTGGCAAGAGGCGTGGAGTTAAAAGATAAAGAATCACACACAAAGTGGGAGTTGTCACAGCTGCTCTTTGCTGATGACACTGTGCTCTTGGGAGATTCTGAGAGGAAGTTGCAGAGATTGGTGGATGAATTTGGTAGGGTGTGCAAAAGAAGAAAATTAAAGGTGAATACAGGAAAGAGTAAGGTTATGAGGATAACAAAAAGATTAGGTGATGAAAGATTGAATATCAGATTGGAGGGAGAGAGTATGGAGGAGGTGAACGTATTCAGATATTTGGGAGTGGACGTGTCAGCGGATGGGTCTATGAAAGATGAGGTGAATCATAGAATTGATGAGGGAAAAAAGAGTGAGTGGTGCACTTAGGAGTCTGTGGAGACAAAGAACTTTGTCCTTGGAGGCAAAGAGGGGAATGTATGAGAGTATAGTTTTACCAAAGCTCTATAAAGGGTGTGAAGCGTGGGTGATGAATGTTGCAGCGAGGAGAAGGCTGGAGGCAGTGGAGATGTCATGTCTGAGGGCAATGTGTGTGTGTGAATATAATGAAGAGAATTCGTAGTTTGGAAGTTAGGAGGAGGTGCGGGATTACCAAAACTGTTGTCCAGAGGGCTGAGGAAGGGTTGTTGAGGTGGTTCGGACATGTAGAGAGAATGGAGCGAAACAGAATGACTTCAAGAGTGTATCAGTCTGTAGTGGAAGGAAGGCGGGGTAGGGGTCGGCCTAGGAAGGGTTGGAGGGAGGGGGTAAAGGAGGTTTTGTGTGCGAGGGGCTTGGACTTCCAGCAGGCATGCGTGAGCGTGTTTGATAGGAGTGAATGGAGACAAATGGTTTTTAATACTTGACGTGCTGTTGGAGTGTGAGCAAAGTAACATTTATGAAGGGATTCAGGGAAACCGGCAGGCCGGACTTGAGTCCTGGAGATGGGAAGTACAGTGCCTGCACTCTGAAGGAGGGGTGTTAATGTTGCAGTTTAAAAACTGTAGTGTAAAGCACCCTTCTGGCAAGACAGTGATGGAGTGAATGATGGTGAAAGTTTTTCTTTTTCGGGCCACCCTGCCTTGGTGGGAATCGGCCGGTGTGATAATAAAAAAATAATAATATGGGAAGGGCAATACAGGATTCCTGGACAATCTATGAGAGATGGTCATCGGCGCCTCAAAAGTTTTGTGAAGGATTGTAGTGGAGGTGGAGTTGTAGGATTAGATTGGGAAAAGGCTTTTGACAATGTGGATAGGGAAACATTTAGCTATATTATTGAAGCAGGGTTTCAGGGAAGAAATAGTAGCGAGGGTATGTACATATATACCGAGGCACGGGTACGAGTCCAGATCAAAGGGAGGTTGGGGTCCACGGTAGGCATAGGGTGGGGGCTGTGGCAGGGGTGTCCTCTCACAGCTTTTGTTTGCCTGTTTGCAGGACCCCTTTTATAGATTGGTATTGGGTGGGGTATGGGGGAGGATTGTGCACAAGGCGAAGCAGTAGGGATTTTAGGTTATGTGGACGATACCACCATCTTGGTGCATAGTAGGAATGGTTTGGCATTCGTAAATTAGGTTTATAAGGTTTTTTAGTGATGCGTCTTCCAAGCGCATTAGAGAAAAATCCAAACTTTTGGAGGTGGGGTCCTGGGTGGGGGGGACGGTATGTACGGAGTATGGGTGGAGAACCATTGAGTTGATAAAGATCTGCGGTGTGTATTTTTGCAATGACGAACAGGTGGCGTATGCATTTAATTAATCTATTGTAGCAGCAGCCGCAGTTCGCAGGATGGTGGGATGGAGACCAGGTGATGTAACATTACACCAAAGAGTAATCGTTGTCAATATACTGGTGTATTGTAAATTATGGTTTGTGGCAGCGGTCTATCCATTGATCACCGACGATGTGTTGCGGTTACAGAGGAAGGCTTTGGATTTCATATGGGGTTACCGTAGGGGATTGGGGTTTGGGGAAAGGGAAAAGTTATGACGACATAGCCAAAGGGAGGTTTGGGGTAATACCATACACAAGCCTAAGTTTGTGAA
>NC_069458.1:30719118-30760882 GCF_026875155.1 Cherax quadricarinatus | reverse complement strand
TAATCATGATTGTATTTGCTCTGTTATAAAAATTCTGTATTGTAGGATGTGGAAGGTTGGGTTTTCAATATTGTGGTGTATGTGTTAGGTCTGGTGCTCCTGTTTAGCCAAGTACTTGTGACAAGCAAGTAAACTATATGTATTTTTTCTGTATACCGATCTGAGTTGTATATTAATTTAATTTATATATATGTATGTGTGTGTGTGTATATGTGTATGTATGTGTATGTGTATATGTATATATATATATATATATATATATATATATATATATATATATATATATATATATATATATATATATATATATATATATATATATATATATATATATGTATATGTGTATATATATGTATGTGTATGTATGTATTGTCATCAATACTAAGTACTTCTATAAAGTTACAGTGGATGTGGTTGGTTTTATTGACTAGTTTGTAATGTTGGTGTTTAATTTCATGTTCGGAGAGGTATGAAGTTCACTGTATGTACCATTTATTTTATTTTTCACCGTGGTTTGTTTTGTAAGTAATACAATGTATTATGTATATGCAGTTTTTTAAATAAAATATAAAAAAAAAAAAAATACCTGTGCGAGTGTGTTAAGGGGCATGATCGCCATATATGCGTAGATATGTTGCGCGTGCTTACAGTTGTTTCGAATCCGCGCACGTGTAAATTGCGTATCTTAGTTCGGGCGACTATGGAAGCTGACGTGGCACCGGTCTGTAGTCAGTTTCCGTTGTACGCTTGGGCTGATATTTGGAACCGTCTGGTGGATCTTCCGTTGCGACCCGTAGTTCGTGAAACGGTATATAAATTTTTTCATAACATCTTGCCGTCCGGGTCCGTTTTGTGTACACGACGGTTACGTGATATTCCGTCCTGTAGCGATTGTGGGATAGAAGAAACTGTTTTTCATGCGATTTATTTTTGCGAGCGGTTGGAAGCCGTGCGCTGTTGGCTCGGTAGACTTATTAGGTGGGTGGGTGGGGGGGGGTTGTCTACCTTACGTGTCCTTAGTTTAGACGTGGGGGGGGGGGGTCCCGGATGACGTCGAAAGGGCATTGTGGGTGTTAGTATCAGATTTTATTTATACATCTTGGGTGCTCCTGACAGCTGGAACAATTGAGAGGGTACACGGTATTATAGCAGCCATGTATCGAACCAAGTGTAGGAACAAGCTGTTGTTTGGGAATCGGTGGGAGCGTATTTTCCATATACCTACCGTAGTTTTCCGTGTTCCGGATTTATGGGAAATTTTTACGACGTAAAAACGTAAAAGGACTGGTCTCTCGTATGTGTTTTGAGTGCGTGGTTTGGTGTGAGAGTAATAAGTAAGGTTGTGTTTGGTGTGAGAGTAATAAGTAAGGTTGTGTTTGGTGTGAGAGTAATAAGTAAGGCTGTGTTTGGTGTGAGAGTAATAAGTAAGGTTGTGTTTGGTGTGAGAGTAATAAGTAAGGCTGTGTTTGGTGTGAGAGTAATAAGTAAGGCTGTGTTTGGGGTGTGAGAGAAATAAAAAAGGTTTGTTTTGGTGTGAGGGGTAATAATAAGGTTGTGTTTGGTGGGGAGAGTAATAAGAAAAAGGTTTTGTTTTTGGGGTGTGAGATAAAAAGTAAGGTTTTTTTGGGTTTGGTGAGAGTAATGGGGAAAGGGTTTTTTGTTTTGGTTTGAGACCCAATAATAAGGCGTTTTTTGGTGTGAGGGAATAAGAAAGGGCGGGTGTTTTGGTGGAGAGTAATAAGAAAGGGGCTGTTTAGGGGGGTGAGGAAAAATAAGTAAGGCTTTTTTTGGGTTGGGGAGAGTAAAGTAAGGTTGTTTTTGGGGGGGAGAGTAAAAAAAAAGGGCTGTTTTTTGGGTTGGAGTAAAAAGAAAGGCTGTTTTTTGGTGTAAGTAATAAGTAAGGTTGTTTTTGGGTGTGAGAGTAAAAAGGAAAGGGGTTGTGTTTGGTGGAGAGTAATAAGAAAGGGTTGGGTTTTTTGGGTTTTGGAGAGTAATAAGTAAGGTTGTGTTTGGTGTGAGAGTAAAAATTTAAGGCGGTGTTTTGGTTTTGAGACAATAAAAAGGGGTTGTGTTTGGGGTGTGGGGAGTAATAATTTAAGGGTTGTGTTTGGGGGTGAGAGAAAATAATAAGGTTTGGGTTTTTTTTTGGGGTGATTAATAAGTAAGGTTGTTTTTGGGTGTGAAAGTAAAAAGTAAGGTTGTTTTTGGGTTGGGGAGAGAAAATAAGTAAGGCTGGGTTTGGTGGAGAGCAATAAGTAAGGTTGGGGTTTTGGTGTGAGAGAAATAAGAAGGTTTGTTTGGTGTGGAGTAAAAAAAGGGTTTGTTTTTTGGTTTTAGAGAAATAAGAAAGGGTTTTTTTGGGTGTGAGAGTAAAAGTAAGGTTGTGTTTGGTGTGAGAGTAATAAAGAAAGGCGTTTTTGGGTTTGTGAGAGTAAAAAGAAAATTTTGTGTTTTGTGGAGAGTAATAAAAAAGGTTGTTTTTGGTGTGAAGTAATAAGTAAGGTTTGAAGTAAAAAGGGTAAGGCGTGTTTGGTGTGAGGGGCAATAATTAAGGGTTTTTTTTGGTGTGAGAGAAAAATAAGTAAGGCTGGGGTTTGGTGTGAGAGTAATAAGAAAGGGTTGTTTTTTGGTGTGAGAGTAATAAGTAAGGTTGTGTTTGGGGGAAAAAGTAATAAGTAGGGGTTGTGTTTGGTGTGGGGATAATAAGAAAGGGTTTGTTTTTGGGGGGTGAGAGTAATAAGTAAGGCTGTTTTTGGGGTTTTAGAGTAAAAAAGTAAGGTTGTTTTTGGTGTGAGAGAAAATAATTTTGGTTGTTTTTGGTGGAGAGAAATAAGTAAGGTTGGGGTTTGGGTACGAGAAATGTAAGGGGAAAAATTTGGAGTTTATTAGATTGTTTTTTTTTATCCTTGGACTCGAGAAACATTTTTCCCATGTGCCCAAAAAAACCTAAACTTTTAAATCTCCCAAAAAAAAGTACTATTGAAAAATTAAGTTTTGAAACCTTTTGGGGTTCAAGGTACGGTAGGGTTTTTGGAAAAAAATTTATGAACTTTCAAAAGTATATATGTGTAAAAAGATTTGGGGTTTTTAATTTATTGGTTTTTAACAGGGTTTATTACCGACTCAATAATTACATCTTTTACCTAATGTTTTAATTAATGGGGATGGACAGTTGCAGGCATTTTTAAGGGGAGGGGGGGGGGGGGGGGGGGAAAAGATATAGCACTGTTCGGGGGTAGGATTGAGGGGGATTCATAATGAACGTTTTGACCCCGAAAACGTTTACTTCAGGGTTGGACGATGTTTGGGGGGAAAGCCACGGGTATTGCCGAAATTTTAGGGAGGGGGTAGGAGTGTGACCACGTTATTGCAATTAGAGACAAGGGGCGGGAGGGGGGTTTTCCCCGGGAAGGTAAAGGTTCCTCGTTCCACTGAGAAGAAAAGGGAAAATTTATGCAGGGGGGAAATGGCTCGGAGAAAAGGGGAGAGAGGGGGGACCGGGGGCGCCTGGCGGGAGTCTTTCGGTGGGGGGGTTTCAAAAAGGCTATGGGAAAAAAGGGAAAAGGGTGGGGGTTGGAGGCTGAAAATTAGGAGGCAGAGGTGGCAAAAGCGGTTTTAAACTTTAAACGGGAAAGGCGCCGGGAAAATTGGAGGGTTTTCCCTTTATTAAATTTTTTTATGGGGCTCATTGGGGGTGCATTAGGAAATTGGGTTTAAGTTGGGGTTTTGAAAAATATGCTAGAGGGAAAGAGAAGGGGGGAAGTAAAACAAGGGTACGGGCATGGGTATATTAGACCAAAGAAGGAAGGGGCAGGAAACGAGTGTTTTCCGGGGCAATTTCCGAAAAGGGGCCGCGGGACTAAAAGGTATTCGCAAAGATTTTTTAGGGAAGAGAATAAAAGGCAGTTTTTCTCAGGGGGCGCTTTTAAAAACAGAGGTCAGTTTGGGTTTCCGGGGAAGGGGGTATGCGGGGGGACAGGGGCGCAAAAGGGGATTTTTTAGAGGGCTGGGGAGGGGGGGGGTTTTTCTAGGGTTTTTGGGGGAGAACGTATTTTTGTGGGACGGGGTTTTTTTTTTTGCGTGAGAGTTTTGTGTAAATTTGGGGTTTTGGGGTGGTAGGGGGGTGGATCATTGTATGCGGGGGCGATCATGCGTGTGCAGGTAAACGGAAAAGGGGGGGTTTTTCTGGGATTTCGTAGGGAAGGGGTTTGCGGCAGGGTTCCCCCATTTTTCCCACAGCTATTATTTGCTTGCGTTAAAAACCATTTTAGGGGCTTGTAGACCAAAGAGTTGTGTGGGGGGGGGGTTAGGGGAATGACGGGGGGGTTTGGGTTTACGTTGAATGTCCAAACGACTTACTTAGTGGAAGGGAGGATTTTTCAAGGGGGGGAAATCATCAAAATTTTTGGGCCCGGGTAACAGGAAGGGGGGGAAACAAAAGAAAAGTCAAGTTGTTAGAGGTGGGCCCCGGGGGAAAGGCGGGAGTTTGGGGCCGGGGTTTGGATGGAATGAAGTAGAAGGGATTAAAATTTGTGGGTTTGGGGGTACCAGGGGACAGGCGGGGAAGTAAAAAGGATTAATTCAGAGGCATTTTTCGGGAAAAGGGCAGGGTGGGCTACGGGCCCCTTGGGCCCAGAAGGGTTACTTTTTGCACCAAAGGGCTGGGATTGTGAATTCTTTGGGTAAAAAAAAAAGGGTTTTGGGGGAGCGGCGGCAGTAATATCCTTTAGAAATTTGATGTAACAACATACGGGGAGGGCATTAAGGAATATAGGGGTTTGGGGGGGCGTGGGGGAAAAACGTGATGAGTAATAAACGGGGGGGAAACCCGGGGGGTTTGGGGTTTTTTTTGGGAAATTGGGGCCGGTGGAGGGCAATATACGTCAAGGTAAAGATACCTCAGTCCCGGGGGGGGGCCCGGGGGGCTGTGGGGGGGTAAAATGGGGGAAACTTTACTTTTGTTGGTGGAGTGGGAGGGGACCTGGAGGTGGGGTAAAGGAAAAATTTTGAGGAAATTTTTTTAAGAGTGCGAGATGTGCGTCATTTGCAAAAGGGGGGCGGGTGGGGGTAGAGTATCATCGGGGGAAAACGCTGAAAAGGGGGGGGCTGTTTTCCCCATATAAAATTTGGGAGGGAAATATGGGGGGGAAATTTTTTCGAAAGCAAAAAATCCCCACAAGGGAGAGAAAGGGGGTCTACAGATTCCTCCGGGGGACATTGGGCCCAAAACGGGTGTTTGAGGCAGAGGGGATATTGAGTTTTTCTTCATGTGTGCTTTTGGGGCGACGGGAAAATGTTTTTCCATGTGGTTATTTTTTTCCTTTTTTGGGAAAAATGTAAGGGTGGGGTTTGAGGGGTTTTTTTTGGGGGATTTTTGGGAAAGGGGGGAAAGGGGGGGGGGGCCCCTTTGGGGTTTTTATTTTTAAAGAGGGTGGGGGGAGGTCTAATGGGGGTAGCGGGGGCGTTAAGGTATTAAGGGGTTTTGATTTTTTGTATGTTTTTTGGGGGAATGGGGGAGGGGGGGGAAATTTCAGGATAAAGGGGGCCTTAGGGGGCGATTTTTTAAATAGGTCGGGGGGAGGAAAATAGGAGCTTAAATGGGGGGTCATTGGGTTGCCTTTTTCCGGGGGTTTTTGTTTTTGGGGGACTGACTGGGGGCAACGACTACTGCAGTTGGTGCCGGGGGAAAAAGCAGAAAGGGGGGGTTTTTCCCGGAGGTTGGTTGAGTATTTTGGGAGATGATGTGTAAGGAAGAGAAGAGATGGTGGATGCCCAGGGTGTATTTGAGATAACATGATGAAAGGCCTGCCCTGTGTAAAGGGCCTTGGTGTGGGTGTGTGTGTGTGTGTGGTGTGTGTGTGTGTGTTGTGTGTGTGTGTGTTTTTAACTCCCAGTTGAGGTTGCGGGGGCGAGTCCGAGTCCGGGCCCCCCGCCCCCTCCCTGATCGTTTACTAGGCCCAACCCCCCCTGAGCCGGAGTTTTAAACCTACCTAGCTTAAAGCTAGGGTTTTGGAACCTTGGCCTCCACTAAAATCGTTTCCCAAACAAATTTCCACTTACTGACTACCCCTTGGGCTAAGAAATCCTTCCTAACATCCCTGTGATTCATCTGTGTTTTTTCCATTTCCCAAATGTGCCCCCCTTGTTACTGTTCCAATCTCTGGAACACCCCGGGTTTTTTGGTCCCCCTTTGGGTTTTAAAATTCCCTCAATTTTGTAGGGTCGTTACATGCCCCCCCCAATCTCTCCTGTCCTCCAGTGTCGTCATTTTGATTTCCCTTAACCCTCCTCGTAGGAACATACCTTTTAAGCTTTTGGGACTAGCCCTTGTTGAAAAACCTTTGAAACTTTTTTCTCTAGTTTTTTTTCCACGTGTTTTGGCAAGGTGGGGGTTTCCCAAAAACGGGTTTCCCTTTCATACTCCAAAAAAGGGCCAAAACAACACGGTGTACAGGGTCCTGAATAAATTCCTTTTTTTAAAGATGTGGGAATGCTGTCTAAAGGTTTGCTAGGCCCCCCAAAAAATGCTGAAAGCAGTTATTTGGTTGATTGCGTTTCAGGAGATATGCCTGGTGTTATACCCCAACCCCCCAAGATTTTTTTTCCTTAGGGGGTTTGAAAGTCTCTAACCCCCAAGTTGAAACTCCGCTGCGGCCTTCTTTGCCCTTCCCCAATCTCATGATTTTTGCACGGGGGGTTTTGAACCCAGGAGGCCAATTGCGGCCCGGGGTTTGCAGCCGCCCCCAATCCCTTTTTTGTTCGCCTGGTCTTCGTTTCGAGTAATTTTTCCCTCATAAACTTCAGGGTTCATCTGCAAACGGGGACACCTCAATCTTTTCCTTTCCGCCCATGTCGTTCACAAAACCAAAACGCCGGGTTCCTAGGACTGCCCCCCTGCGGGACCCCGCGGGTTTAAAAAACAGGGCCCACTCTGAAAACCCCGCCACGTACCATGATTTCCTTTCGTTTTTCCCTGCCCAATTTTTTCCCTACCTTTTGAAAGTGCCTTCCCTTTTATCCCGTTTGGTTTCCCTCCAGTTTTTGCCCCAAAATCTCTTGTGGGGAAACGTGTCAAACGCCTTTTTGCAGTCCAAGAAAATGCAACCCAAACCACCCCTCTCTCTCTTGGGCTTACTGCTGTCACCATGTCCTAAACTCCCAGGGGTTGTGACCCCCCAAAAAAAAAAAAAATTTCCCGTCCCCCGAAACCATGTTGGGTGCCCGGGTTTAAAGGGGATAATTCCTTTTTAGGTGTTCCAACCCCTCTTTCTCCTGATAAACCTTTTCCATGATTTTTGCATACTATACATGTCAGTGACACCGGTCCCGTAATTTAAAGCTTCATGCTGTCTCCTTTTTTTTAAAAATTGGGACTACATTTGCTGCCTTCATGCCTCAGGCAATCTCCCCTGTTTCGATAGATTTAAACGGGAAAATTGTTTTTTAGGGGAAACATAGCGCCCCTGCTCCCTCTCTCAATACCCATGGGGAATGTTTAACGGCCCCATTTTCCCTTTTTAGGGGATCTAGCTCCCCCCTCAGAAAAACCCCTCACTTCTTCCTCGGTTTTGTGCACTGTGTCCAGCACTTTGGGGGTGTGCCCCCCCCCTCCCCCGTCTTTCTTGGGGTCCCTTTTTGTCTCCCCTGTGAACACTTTTTTGAATTTTCTTTTTGAGGTTTTTCACATACTTCACGCATTTCTTGTTGTCTCCCCCCTCCTTTTTCCCTTTCCCTTTGCCTGATTTAAACCCGGTCCTTACCGTTTTTTTTTCCTCCTGATGTGGCTGTACAAAAAGTTTTTGGGGCAGATTTGGCTTTCCCCTGCTATGGGCATTTTCCCTATTGTCCCCTTTTGGGGCCCCCCTTCTTTTTCTTTGCATATTCGGTTTTTTTTGGCCCCAAAGACTGTTCCCCCTTATTTCTCCTGGGTCCCTTTTCCTTTTATATTTTTTTCCATTTCCCCACACACTTTGGTTTTTTTCCCCCCCTGCAAACCCTTTGGGGAAAAAACCAAAGGGGTCAAACCTGGCTTTTTCATTTTAAACCTGTTACCCTTGGGTACAAAAACCCTCCTCCCGCCCCCCTTGCATTTTTTTTTGCTACATATCCATCATCTCATTTAAGGGCTTCCCCCGCCTTTTTCTGTCCCCCGAACCCCGTTCAGGTAGTTTCCTCATTCCCTTTTGTGTTTCCCCCTTTTTTTTTAGTTTTTGGGTTCATTCCCTGGGCCTTTCCTGCTTTCCCCCCCACTTGTAGCTCTACTGTGTATTCGAAGCTTAAAAAAACCCCATGGTCCGGCCCCAAGGGCTTTTCATAAGGATGGGCCCCGATAACCCGCCCCCTACTCAAGGGGAATTCCCAATCCAGCCTTGCTGGTTTATCCTCTCCTCTCTCCTTTTTTGTGTCCCTTTCGTGTTGGCACATGAAGTTTTCCCCGACCACCTCCATCAAACTTTTGCCCTCCCCTGTATTTGGCCCCCATTGGGTTTCCCAAGTTCCCCAAAGAATCCCTTTTTGGGTTAAAATCAAACCCCTGATCAGGGGCTTTGGGCCCCGCATGGCCCTGAGCTCTTCTGGCCACTCTAGCCTGTGATTGTGTGGTTTTTGTGTGGTGGTGGTGTGTGTGGGGGGGGTGTGGTGTGTTTGGGTGGTGTGGGGTGTGGTGTGTTGGTGTGTGGGGTGTGGTGTGTGTGTGTGGTGTTGTGTTGGGGGGTGTTTCCCGTGTTTCGTGTCTGTGTGAGGGGTGGGGTGTTGGGGGGGGTGATCGGTTATTGAAATGGGGCTTCTGTGAGAGGGGTGGGGGTTTTTGGTAAAATTTTTTTTGGTTTTGTGGGTTTTCCAAGGGGTCCTTTCCGATTTTTTTCAAAGACAAAACCCAAAAAATTATTTTAGGAAATAATGACGAAGAATTATTTTTGTTGTAAAAGATGCGGGGGGTTTTTTTTGTTGCCCAAAAAACCCATTGTTAGGATTCCTATCCTTTTTTAACAACTGTAGTTTCGGGGGAGGTGCCTGCGTGCATCAGGGTCCCTGATTTCCTGTATTTAATTTTGGGCAATGTTAGATGTTTTGTGAAAAAGAGTGGGCCCTTGTTTCATTGCCCTATTTTAGTATTCCTTCCTGTTTGGGAATTAATGAGGTAGGAAAAGTATATACACAAAGGTTAAGGGTAATTTCACCTGTTCATACTGGTACCTGGGGGGTGATGGGGGGAGGGCCCCACATCTTTGAAATTTTTTTTTATTTATCATTTATTCTAAAAGTATGCAAAGTTCAATAAGATGTGTATTTTGGGGGATATGGGGAGTGGGGAGTAAAAGATTTAGTCTCCTCGAAAAAATTGTCCCGGGGGTTTTTTGTTTTTCGAGAATCAAATTCATAATTTGTTTCTATACAAAATAATTGTATGAAAAATGTTTTGGTGATAAATTAATGATTTGTATATAAAGGGTTTTGGTTTCAAAATATGCATAATTGGGAACAGGTTTTTTGTCTTTTTTTTTTTTTTAGTTTTTTTTTTGTTTTTTTTAAGGGAAAACCCCGGGTAGGTTCTTTTTGTTTTTATTCCTATTTTTGGGTTGTTTTTTTTTCAGTGTTTTAGGTTTTTTTTGTTAAAATTTTTTTGTATAACAACAAGTAGATTTTAAACTTTGGGCCCTTTAAAATTAAAAAAATAAAAAAAAAAAATTTAAAGTTTGGGTTGATTTGGGCTTTGGGCAATTTACAGTGGACTATTTTACTTTTTTTAAAAGGAGTTTTGAAAAGGGGGAATTTTTTATTGAAAAATCTTGTCCCTGCAAATCCCCTTTGTTGGGAAAATGTTTCCCATATTTTTGTAAAAATGCATTAAAATTTCAGATGACTTTGTTTTTTAAAAATTTTCTTTGGGTCCTGAGAATTTGTTTTTTTTCTTATTCGATTGGGCGAAGTTTAAAAAGTTTTTTTCCCACCCATCTATGTATATCAAAAAATATCAGTTTTCGTTAAACGTTTTTTTGTGTTTTGATTAAATTTTGTGTGTTTGGGTATGTAATTTTTATGTTTGAATGTATATTTTATGTTTTTTTATAAAAATGTATAAGTGTGTTTGTAATTGAATTTTAAATATATATATAATTTAATAAATATATAAAATAAATATATTAATATAAATTATAAAAATATTTTGTGTGGGACTGAAATGTTTTTTAAAAAAAATATAAAAAAAAATAGGAATAAAGCCTATCAAACTACAAAGATTAGGCTACACGTAAAAAATTTTTCACATTTAAAAATTCTTTTAAAAAATTAACATAGGGATAAAGTAAACTTCAGTGGGAGTATATACAATTTTGGGATATACACTTTAGTGAAAAAAAACTTGCTGGTTTTTATTTTAAAAAAAATAAATTGTGAAAATTTTCCCCACGGCAAAATGAGGTTTTTTGCCCGCCGGGGCGGCCAAGAGTCCCCAGCCCACCAAACCAGTTTCCACCACCAGGGGCACCAGTGTGGGTTTTTGCTGCTTGGGGCAGCCAAAAGTCCCCGCAGCACCACCAGTCCAAATTTCCACCACCAGGGGCACCAATTTTGGGGGTTGCTGCTTGGGCGCCAAGAGTCAGCAGCACCAAACCCGTCCCCCCGGTCCACCACCAGGGGCACCCGTGTGGGTGTTTTCTGCGGTGCAGCCAAGGGTCACAGCACCACCCGTCCAGTGTCCAAAACCCCCAGGGGGCACCAGTGGGGGGTTTTTGGGTGCGGGGGCAAACCAAAGTCAGCAGCACCCACCTCCAGTGTCCACCCAGCAGGACACCATGTGGGTGTTGCTGCTGGGGTTTCAGCACCCCCCACCCAAAAATGTCCAAACCAACCCCGAGCTGGGGTCGAGGGAAAGGGTGGGGGAGCCTCAAACAAACCCCCCCGACTATGGGGGGAAAAAAGAAAAAGATTTTCGTTGGATTTTAAAACCTACCCCTTCCCAAAAAGGGGAACCAGGGCGCCCATTTGCAGGGGGGTATCAAAACCCGGGCCCCTTCTCTCCTAAAACCTGGCCCCCCAAAGGAAAAGGTTTTTTTTGGGTGTTTGGGTGAGGGCTCTTTTATTTAGGGGAAATTTGGGTTGTGCCCATTTTTCCCCCAAATTAAAACCTGAATGCCTTTCCCCAAACCCCCCCCCAGGCGCTTGGGATAATTTCCCCCGGGTTTAGCGCTTTCCCCCTTGATTTTTAAAAAATCTCCTACACCTTTTTAAAAACCCACATCGCCCACGCCAGACACTTTAAAAAATTTTACCCCTTTTAACAAACGGGGAACATTGGCTAGGAGAGTCCCCGGTTTTTAATTGTACTTTTTTGTACCCGTAGTTGCAAGATGCAGTGATTCCCGGGGTTTTTTTTATTTTTCCAAAACATTTTTTTTAAATACTAATTATGTTGATTTTTAAAAGCTAAACCCTTTGGGGGTTAAAAAAACGGGAAACCTGTGGAACCAAAACATAGGAAAAGGGGAGGTTCAACTACAATAGAACCCCTTGCTGGCTTTGGGTTGAAGCCCCCCGAGGCAGCAAAAATTTTTCCACGGAAAAATTTTACAGAAGCAGAGCTTTTATTAATTTAAAATCGCTTTTAGCCCTTTGGCTTAGCGCTTTTTTTTTTTTATAATAATAATTTTAAGTAAAATCCCTCCCCCGGGGTTTCCCCTGACGCTGGTTTTGGGGCTCTTTATCTAGGGGAATTTGATCTGTGCTCCGGTTCTCTGAATTGAGCCTGGGAAAACCCCTTTCCTTCCCCCCCCAAATCCTGTATAAGGGCCCACGGTTTTTTGCTCCCCAATATGAAACACGTAAAATGAAAACAAAGAGGCCGGTCTCAGGGCCGGGCCCCCGGGGCGTAGAAACCCCCGAAAAAACCCCCCCAGGTAAGTTAAATTCTATTATAAATGTGCTATACAAGGGCAGGGTTTGTGGGAAGGGGGGGGGGGGGCAGAACTAGCAGGCCCATATTTAGTTAATAAAACTTTCTTTTCTAGTCTGCCAAAAGGGTTAGAAACTGTATTTAATGAAATCATAACCCCAAAAAGTTAGCTACATAAATGAAAACTCTTTGTATTTATTTTTGTGGGGGTTTTGGGAAAAACCCAAAAGGGCGCCCGTTAAAAACTTAAAATTTTTTTTTCTAATAAAAAATATTTCGTAATTCACTTTTAAGTTTTTTCTGTGGCAAAACAGGGTGGACACATCTTTAATTTTTTTTTTGTCCCAAATTTAAACCCGTTTTTTTCCTTGTTAATTAAATTTTTTTTTCAAAGTCAGGGGGGGAAGGGAGGCACAAAAACCCTTTAAAATTTGGGAAAACAAAAACCCTCACCACCGCCCCTTTATTTTGGGGGGATGGATGGGGGGGGGGGGGGGGAAGGGGCGACAAGTTTGTTTATTAACATAGTTTTCCCCAACGAATAAACTACCACCAAAAAACCGCTAATGCCACCCCCCCTTTTAAACTACACCCCCCTCAATTTTTCTTGATTAAAGTCCCGGTAAGGGCTCGATTTTTTTGTTGAACATGTAAAGATGTCTTTGGGTTAGTAACCCAAAGGAAAATTAAATAGGATAAGCCGAACTCTGGTTTAGTGCCACTTGTCATAACATTGTTGTGCCGTGCAAGTGCGGAAAATTCGAAATAGGCAAACAAATGGCGTAAGCAGATTAGTCTTGTTTGAAATGTCCAAAGAGAATAGATAGCCTGGTTCCAGTTTAAAATTTATACTATAATGTATAAGTTTATTTTCTAAGTAGTCTGCTGGGCAGAAATCGGGCACCACAGACGTAGTAAACAGGATAAAATCTGTTTTCATGAATATAGGTACCTTGTAACGATGGTGATTTGTTGACAAAATTAATTGCTGGTACTTTGTGTATGTATCTATGCAAAAACACTTATGTACAGACATAAATTACTTCTTGTATTTTACCTCAAATCGTGAAATGATTGAAAATAATTTTAAAAGATGACACATTTTGTAAGGAATCGTCTTTCTATCAGTAAGTCGTACACGAGCAGTTACATCAAATTAAACATATCTTTTTTTGTAGATGAATGGTTCAGAGAACCGACATGTTGATAAATTAGACACATGTGCAACTCTTGGGTATCTTTATTGAGGAAACGTTTCGCCACAGTGGCTTCATCAGTCCATACAAAGGAGAATCTTGAAGAACAGGAGGAGAATGAGGTAATCAGTCCCTCAACCTTGAGTCGATGTGGTCAGTCCATCAAAGAGTGTTGCAATGATTGGTGATAGCACTCGTGACACTTTTGTATATAAAGGATGGTAAGGTATTTAAATCTCCTGCCTTGTTTTTTAGTGCGTTGATAATAAGGGAGACTTCGTATGGGTTAGTCGGAGCTAGGAACAGTGTGTTCGGGTAGTTGCCAGTGAGGTAGTCATTTGGTGGGGTATCTGAGCTTGGGATTTCATTGGCAAGGTTTTGTCCTATAGTGGAGAAGAAATCATTGAGTCTGTTTGCTGTTTCTGTTGGTGGGAGTTGGGGTTCATCTGATTTTGCTAATTTTATTTCGCTATTTCGTGATCTCTCTTTTGTTCCCAGAATTTCTGATAGGGTCTTCCAGGTCTTTTTTATGTCACCTCGTAAGTTGGATAATCTGTTCTCATAATACAATTTTTTTGCCCTTCTTATCAGGCTGGTTAGGATTGACGAGTAACGTTTTATTTGGTCTGGTTATGTGACCCATTCTGTACTGTTTTTCATATCGGTGTTTTGTATTTATGGATTTGAGAATGCTGGGTGTTAGCCAGGGAATGTTCAGTCTCTTAGCTGTCATCTGTTTAGTTTTTTGTAGGGCAGTGCTTGTTATAGAGGTATTGGGTCTTTTTTAGAAAATTAAAACATTCGTCAATATCTGTATAGATTTCTAGCTCAATGTGCCAGTCAATGTTTGTTACTGCTGTTGTGAAGTTATTAATGGCTGCCTCATTGTGAAGTCTGAAGGTGACTTTAGTAGTGTCTTGGGGTAATTTACCAAGAGTTGTGAGGAAAGTAGGGTAGTGGTCTGTGGTATTATCTGTAATTATGCCTGATTTTAAAGGGGATATTGTGTTGGTCCAGATGTGGTAAAGTAGGGAAACACTAGTCTCTGTAACTCTTGTAGGTTTTGTTACTGCTGGTAGCAACATGCAGTTACTCATTGTGTTTGTGAATTCAGTAACGTGTGGGTCCTGGTCTTGCAGGAGATTTTTATTGAAGTCACCTGAGAGTAGTAAGTGATCTTTGTTCATGCGTGCATCAGTTATCATACTTCCTAGGTTTTGACTAAATTGGCTAATGTTTGACTGTGGAACTCTGTAGATGTTTATCAATGTGAGGTTTTTGTAGGTATTTGGATTTGAATTTAGCTATTATATATTCCCCATGTTCATCCCTTGTGCAAGTATTAGTGATACATTCTAGTTGGTCTGAGTAGTATATGCCACCCCCTTGTTGATCTGTCCTATAGTTGTGTATGGCTGTGTAACCAGGAATGGCATACATCTGTAGTATCAGGCTTTAGCCAGGTTTCAGTTAGTGTAATGGACATATTGGCATGCAAGGAATTTAGTAATGCTATGAGGTCATCGTAATGCTTGCTTAAAGATCTGATATTGTAGTTAAAGACAGTTATGTTTTTGTTGCCTTTGATTGTTCTGCTGTGTAGCAATTACAGTAGCTGTTTGATTCATTTAAGTCATTCAATAAGAGGTTGGTATCAGGATCAATGCTTGTAATCATAAGATTTGTAGTGAATCTATAGTTAGAATTAAGTATAAAACAAAGTAAATATTCTAAAGCTAAAAAATAGCACCTGAATTATTTAACAAATGTAAAAATAATGAGCTAAGGTAGTTTTTTAAAGCTAAAATAAAGGAGACAATATAAAAGGGACTAAAATCATCGCTCTATCTGCTGCCTCTAGGTTTCTCTATCCCCTTCTCTAAAATCTTCATATCTGCTATCTTCCTGTTTCCCCCCTCTCGTATATATCTCAAACCACTTATCAGCATAACCACTCATACTTTCCGTAGTTACTAACCTCTGTCCCATCGTATACCCTCCCACATCCGTATGTACGTCCAACTTCATCATAGTCATTGTCTTCTGTCGTGTCTTTAATCGCCGCAATACACAGGCGGATGTCTTTAATCGCCGCAATACACAGGCGGATGGCTTGTCTCCCCATAAAACATCTTCCAATGCCACCTCTCAATCTCTCGCCATCAAATCTTGCATTCTGCATTTCCATCAATTGCGCTTTGATGCCCTCAATCTCTTGTACTGGATAAACCCCACTAAAACCTTCATAACACTGTTTCAACTGCCCTTCCAAATATCTCTGTAAGCCATATTTCCATCGACTTTCCTCCTTTCCTTTCCTCATACAAATTTTTGATTCCTGGTTTAGCATATTCCTCCCACCATCGTAGTATATCACCTCCTTTTCTCCCCTTGGTCCACTCATTTGTCCACCACTCAACAAAACTATCACCGTCCTCCAGTTCATCAAACAATCTCACATTAAGTTTCAAATAACTCGTGTAACGCTTTGGTAAACCTCCCCATCCCACATCCACGACCACTCCTCTGATCTGAAAACACTCATTTATAGTTTCTGTATTAGCAACCTGTAACCCGGGAGAAGCATAAATACGATCTAGTCGTGCCGCATATCCTCTCCTCATAAGTATGCTCCACGTTCCACCCCTCACTACATCCGCGAAGCCTCCTTTCCCTAAAACATCCCGTAGGACCCCCAAAACACACCCTGCACCCCTCGGCTCCACATCTTTTCTACGTATCACACTACTCCAATCCCCTCCAAATAACGAATAAACAGGTAAACCCCGCATATGATAAATTAGTGTCCCTTACAAATTCCTCTTTAACACGTCTATTACTGTCCGCCGGCATGTATACACTCGCAAAACACACACGTACCCCACCCAATGTCCCATCCACCCTCGCTACTCTCCCATCTCCCCCTTCTTCCCAATGTAACAATTGGAAAGGACTGGTCTCGGCTATTAAAACAGCAGCACCTCCCTTAAGCTTCCCAGTATACCCAGCATAAACTTTATATCCATCTATCAACAAATCCCTTCCATACCTAAAATTATGCTCTTGTAAAAATATGTATTCAAAGTCTCTTTAAAAAATCACTTAATATCTTACGCTTTACATCAGCCCTTAGGCCATTAACATTTAATGTTAGACACTTAAAAATGCTATCGGGGGCTTACCAATCGACCGATATCCTTGTGTTTCCTCAAGTTTTTGCTGAACATTCTTTTCATATTGTCCTTTCTTTGCCTCACCTTTCCTCTGCCCTTCCCCCCCCCCCGTTACTTTTTTTGGGCATATCCACTGATAGTTTCTTACCAGTTCGTTGCGCTGGTGTGAGGACATCACTATCAGAAGCCCCTGCCTCTTACGTGATGCCTCTACTATGTGCATTCCCTCATCTTCACATTCCACGTTGTGTGCTTCAACCACAACCTCACTAATCCCCTTTGATTGCATATCCCAATCGCCCACATTACCCACCTTGAATTCCTTCCTCGCCTATAAGTTTCCCATCCGACACCATGCTTAGTGTCCCGTCCTCATTCTGATTACCCAAGAATTCTTGAATAACAGTGTCTATTGTAGCCGTAACCTGACTACCCAATTCCACTCGTCTCGCCTCATCCTCCATACGCATATTCTCAATAACCTGAGACCTCCGGTAATGTTGCACATTCTTCCGGATTGTCCTCCACGATTTCACTCCATGTTCTATGATCTTGAAGATACTCCCCTGTAGACTGGGTCGTCGGCTCTCTCTCCTTCCCCACTCCTTTCCCCTCTCCATATTTCTTAGGTGTCGATCGACGAGGACACATTGCAGCCATATGATCAAAGGCTCCACACAGTCTACAGGTTCGTCTCTGCCCCGCATATGTTATATATACCTGTGTTCTAAAGTCACTCAGTGTCACATATGATGGTATAGATTTGCGCAGACATTTTAAGGGTAAAGGAGCCCTCACGCAGTCCAGCATACATACCATCAGACCACCTTCCAACTGATGCCTGATGTATAACACCATACTCATTGAATGTTGCTTTTATATCTTCATCTGCTTCAAATGGGACATTCCGTAACTTTACCCAAGTATAATACTTGGATACGTCCCTCATTCGTACTTCTAAACCAGGATTAACCTTCATACACACGTCTTGGTATTTTTCCACCATCTTGTCATATGTCGCAGCAGTCACAAATTTCACGGATCCTTGTAGCTCCATTTAAGGCAATACCATACAGATCGTCGTTGTTGATGCAGTAGGTATCCCGTAGTATGACAAGCAGCATAACAGAAGCTTTGGTTTGATAAACCGTTCATTTCAACACCTCAATACAGTGTTGATTCTCCGCCTGATAGCCTGCGCCATTTTGTGAAAATCACTGTGCTACCAACAGGTGCTAGCTCAACCGCTAATGTCCGTCCTCCACCAAGGTTGAGTGACGAATGCAGGAGCAAGGCGTAGCACAACCTCACGGCCCTAGAGCGATGAGGTCAATCACTTCAGCGTTGCTCGGATATACCACACCTATTAACAATTCTAAACAGAGGGTGTTTACTCTTTTCCGGTATTCCGCCATTTTGAAGAAAACCAAAACTTCTCTAATCAGACACTAGGGGTCACCTGCTGCTCACCCTGTGTCCACCCTCACTGGCAGCTAGACGAGGAATGTCTTTGAAGGATTGGCCGAGTAAGTGATGCACTCGATAGTGGGGGGGGGGGGGGGAGCGACCTAGCTGCCAGGGAGTGTGGACGTGCCTCGCACCTCTCTAACAGTCTGGCAAGCTATCCAGTGACGTGGTATTTAGCGTGAGGTGTAAGTAAAGAAAGTTTATTCAGGTATATACAGATAGTTACATAGAATTATCATACATAGCAGCATGTGTAGAGAACCTAGGATAACCCAAAAAAGTCAGTGACTTATTTCCATTGGGGTCCTCAAAAGCATCTTCACTGATTGATTTCTGATCTGCCATAAGTAGGTAGTCCAAATTTGCTTAATTTTGCTCTGAATTCAGCGAAGGGGTTGATGACAGCTTCCACAACTTTCCTGCGGCGTTCAAGATAGTTCTTTTGACAGGTCTATGCCATTTACTACTGGGGAATCCTGTATTAAAAACACAAGCTGGTTGTTTCTCAGTGAGCTCTCCCAGTAATACTGCTTCCTTTAAACGCAACCCCAACATCCTTCGTGGGAAGAACTGGAGCTCTACTTTGAATGCTTGTTGACGCACTATGAAGAATGGATGTGCACCCTTTTTAAGAAACTGGATCATTTCATAATGATGAGGCTGAAGGTTTATGCATGCTGTATTCTTTATTTCATGAATGTTGGTTCTTGTTAAACAAATTTTGGCAGGAAACATGCCGTTGGTATAGAACTTATTCGGGGGGCGATTATGCCTGAGACTACACAAGTATTGCTACCCAAGATTATTCATGACACTTATAGTATTGAGGACAAGGATTTGTATGGTGTAGCTTTAAATGGAGCCTACCGGATATTTGTGAAACTACTACTATAGGGGCCAGTGTATGAGGAGCTGGTTGAGCAATTCAAATATCTGCGTAATGTCCCCTGCTGTGCGTATGGCGATGTCTCACGACAATACACGTGAGTGAAACTGTGCCCTTCGAGGCTGATGCAATGGATCTCTGCCGTGTTCTCAGCAGCTATGGAGTGGTACACATGGCAAAACACGGCAATTGGGAGGCTGGGGCATATGCTGGTCTACCCCAAGGTACGTTTACCCTTAAGATGTGTCTACGCTGGGCCATACCGTTGTATGTGTACCTTGATGACTTCCACATGCAGGTCATGGTGGGGTGGGAGGGGGTGAAGGTCTCCCCCACGTTTGTGCTGGGAGAATTTTAGGAATAGGTGTCATTACCTGCAATGAATTGTGTGCTAAATGTATTTCATGTTGTGGTAATGTATTGATTGTTGTGATATATACCTAAACCATGACTGCTGTTAGTACATTGTTCAAGCAGTCTTGTGGTCGTGTAATACTTTGTGGACGAGCATGACAACTGTAATATTAATTGTCATTATATCTGCATGATTTTTTATATTTTATTTAAAACCATACATAAGACAATAGGGCAAACTAACAGATTACAAATCAAGAATATTACCTAAATTCATACATTATATTTATAAACAAACTTGTTCCTTCACATTTTTAACAGTATTTCTTCTATTACATAACAAAATACTGATACTGAAAACCAACTTTGCTATACAGTAAACCTATAGTATCTCCCACATTCGTATATATTATTGACAAACATTGCCTTTAACACACCAATGGAATTTAACAAACTTTAGCCTCATCCAAATATTACTACCCCCGAGTTATGCTGCTTACATCCTACCACACGGAATTTAACAAACTTTAGCCTCATCCAAATATTACTACCCCCGAGTTATGCTTCTTATATCCTATTATACACTTTGAATTTTATATAGCAAACCCCTACCCCACCACCTTTGCTTGACTGACAGTGCCACACTTCTGGCACAGCAAAGAATACAGAAGAAATTAATAATTACATGATCACACCTACTTAATATCAACGTATTCCATACTGTTACTGAATAACTAAAAACATACCATGTTCATTTGAACCTACTGATAGATTACATGTCAAGAATATTACCTAATCTCATTACATTTGAATCTTGTGTATATATATATATTAACTGTACTACTTCTCCAATTTCATGTACATTTCGCAAAACTGAAACATATAAAAACCGGTATAGTACAGTAACCTAACCCGTTCCCGCCTTCTTAAAAAAACCGGTATAGTACAGTAACCTAACCCGTTCCCGCCTTCTTAAACTGATGACATCATGCTATCAACACTAAACTTTACCAAATATACCCCATCCTAATACTACAAGTTCTGTGTTGTACAATTTACAACATATAATACACAAAGTATCAAAAGGAAAACCCCTTCCCCACCTTCTGTGCTTGTTAGATCGTGTTCCACCGTTCTGGCACATAAGTATTATTAAAAAAAATTCATAATCACACTTGACAAAATATTAACACATTAAAGTCCTGTGACAATAGAAAAATACATCTACACTCCAAATAACCTCTATGCTCCTAACAACTCCAATCACTACGCATTCGTACATAAACGGACCGTAACATATTACCTCCTTCAACAAGCAAATAAAAGAATACAAATCAATGTAATTAACTTTCAATTCTGCCATTGGAACTGTCCTTTCGTCCACTACGACAATCAGTTTTATTTAACTGATACAAGGGTCCGTGATGACTGTTACACATCGGTCGATACCAAGCATCCACAAAATCTAACAGAATGTATTTATCTTTATAATTGAAGTTTTCATACTAAGCACCAAAATTAAAAATACGTACTAAGTAAAATATATATGTTTATAATTAAGCTTATACCTTTGACATCTGTTGTTAACATGTACCCTATGAACATGATTAGTGTTTTCCACCTTAACACGCCTCATTCTCAGTCCATTAACACGCATCATGCTACAACCTGTTCTGGGAAACCAGCCTGTTGCTTCCTGTTACCTTGCATTTAAATCCCATAAATCCCGTTATTTGAAACTCCTATAGCCCTCGCTAAATGCCTTCTCCCATCCACCCAAACACTTCCTTATTCCGGCACTTCGTTCTATAAAAAGTCGCTGTTAACATGTTAATTCTTTCACTCGCTCACCCCTGGCAGTCTTCAAGCTGGCACTGGACAAGCACCTAAAGTCAGTTCCGGATCAGCCGGGCTGTGGCTCGTACGTTGGTTTGCGTGCAGCCAGCAGCAACAGCCTGGTTGATCAGGCTCTGATCCACCAGGAGGCCTGGTCACAGACCGGGCCGCGGGGGCGTTGACCCCCGGAACTCTCTCCAGGTAAACACTCACTCACTCCCACCTCCCTCATAGCCCAAGACGTATATATAAAATCCGTAACTATATACACCACTGCATTCTCTACCATTTAATTCACCCCACCTATGTCTAAACTTAAAGCCCTCAACACCTGTAACCCCCCCCCCCTCCCACTAACCTCAACACCTTTCCTAACCAGACCCGCACTGCTTCAATACGATCGCAAAATACACGCGTGGAAAATAGTCTCCATGCAGCCACATGGCTTGCATTCCCCGCCCTCCCTTATCCTCCTATTGAATAAGACCACCCCAGATGGCAAGACCCCATGTAAAAATCTAAACATTACCTCTCGTACCCTGGGTTTCATGCGTTATTTGTTCAGACTCCTCCAGATATCACTCCAAGCATACATTGGATATGCCCCTTCTACTGCCGCTACTACTGACTTGCCATCAACTCCTTCAAGGACTCTCAATTTAATGTGACGGTTCTCACTGTTATTAGGACCCTCAACATTGCCTTACCTAGTAATAACTCTCTACCCCCACCACCGTTGCATATCCTTACGTATCCTATTAAGTCCACCTTCCCTCGGGCCCCCCCCCATCCTGCATATAACTACGTTTTAAGTACACACTCGTGATCCTGTTTTCGACCGGTATAAGCCCCAGCCCTCCTCGGCCTACCGGTAGTGACCACCGCTCTACTTAACCATTCACATCCTGTACCCCATATGAATCTAAAAACGGTTCCAACCGTTTTCTCTCTCATATCATCGGATACATCACTGCAACATGCCATAGCTTTCTGTACAACAGCACATACGTTACTATTACCCTTTGGTGTAGCATTAGTTGTGCTGCCCTTAAACAGCTAAGTCTTTTCATCACACCTTCCACAATATGCACCGAGTTTACTTCTTGTGCCATCCCTGTATCTCTCACAGACTATCCCACATGTCCATAATTGATCCATCATCTTCCACCCATCTACTACTACCCCATCCATATGTAACCAATCCCCTAGATCCATATACCTGGTCTTCTCTGCATTAATTTTCATCCCAGAAGCTTCCCCAAAAACATTCACCAACTTTCCCACCCTAAGCAAATCCATACATTCCCTCACCAAAACAGTCGTGTCATCCACATAACCCACGATACCAGCCCCCCCTCCCCGTTCATTACCTACCCATCTGAATTTTAACACCTAACCTCCCATTCACCTGTACCCTCATTGAAGCACCATGATACAATAATTTAGCCCAAGATATGATTTCTTCCCCGAACCCCTGCCAACACACAAACATCCATAACTCTTCCCGTTCTACACTGTCATAGGCAGCCTCCCAATCTAAAGACAACGCCCCCCCCCCCCCCCCTTTGCCTTGTTTCTCAATAAAACCTATAATCAAACCATGCCCTTCGTACATAGACCTTCCGGGCATTCCGTATTGTCCCTTATCTATTACTTTACCTATTACCTTCTTAATTCTGCTAGCTAATATCCTTGGGAATAGCTTGTAATCTCCACACATTAGCGAAATGGCCCGATAATTAATCCCTTACTGTTGATGGCTCGCCCTTCGGCACTAAAACCACCACTGCCGTCCTTTGCTGTTCACCCAAAACCCGGTCCCTCTTAAGTATGTTGAACAATCTTACTAAAAACCCATATGGAACGCCCCAATTTTTAACCTGAAAATCATTTGGTATCTCGTCTATACCTGGTGCCTTACCTAAGTTCACCCCAGATAAAGCCTCCCAAATCTCGCACTCCTTGATCAGAAAAGAAGCATTCCTTTGCTAGCTTCCGCACTGGACAGACGTACCTGCTCCCGATTGGCTGCATGCTTTGCTTGCTCCTGATTGGCTGCCTTGCGATCCCCTTGCTGGAAGAAGCTTTTGATGTGTTGAGGAAATATTTCATTGATTTTCTTGTTTCAAGAAGACAGTGCCTGATTGGTTGATTTCTGGAGATTCTTCATCTTGGCTCCAGGATTCTGTGCGTCGCTGGCTGCCTGCCCCAAGGCAGACCGTTGGCCTCTGCACTCTTGCAGCTGGGTGAAGTCTTCCCACCTCATCCTGTTGGATGTCACCTGCTGATATATTGTTCAAGAGCAACACCACCACCACCTCTGCACTCTGTATGTGTAATCCTTGCGTACCGACATCCTCTTACCCATGTTCGGTTGTGAAGGCATCTCTGAGAATTAGTTTTTTTTTTTTAACCAATATCTTTTTTTTGTGTGACACGGGTTTAGCTCTGTGCCGTAATCTCCTCAGAGGCCAGTCAAGCCCTCTTCATTGAGGTGGTTAAAGATCCCCACACAGTGGATTAGCTTGACTACATCGCTCTGGAGACACCAGCACCTTTCTCTCCTCTAAATTTTTCTTTTTTTCTGGATCGGCTGGACCTGCTCCTGCGTCGGTAGGAGTATTCGTCTGGTCCGGTGCCCGTGGCTGTATTCCTTGTAATTAACGCACGGGAAGCCTCATCTTGGCAGGTACACTGTACAACACAAACATGACCTGTCAGAATTACGCACTTGACGCCCCTTAGACGCCACTTACGATTCAAGCAGCATACCCACCTGTGCTGTTGTCATCATGGCAACTGCACAGACCCAGTTTTCCGACAATGGCCTTGATGTTAAAGTACTCTAAAGATGACAAGGATACGATTGATTATGCTTCTACCTTTTTAAACATTACCCAGGCTCGGGTGATAAACATCTTCAAGACACGTACCGGATGTAAAGTAAATCTTGATCCTGTCAATTATGACCTATGTACCAGTAAGGAAGTCCGAGAAAAGCTCTCAGGCAGGTTTTGCTATCGATTGGGCTCCTGATCATAAGGCCAGGAGTACAGTCGTGGCAAAATTTGTTGACTCATCCCTGATTAACGAATACAACCAGAACAAAGACGCCTTGATGAGACATTTCATCTCAAAATCATGTCAGTTGAGGAACTTTTCCATCCTGACGTTCTAACATTCTTAAGATCAGATGTTCCACTCCAGATGAGGCTGATAAATTGTTCAAACATGGTGTTCGAGCTAACTACTTTCTTCTTCCACCTACTTCATTGTTTCTTCCTAAATGTTCCTATTCATCAGTGCTACAAATGCCTTGAGTTTGGACATTTAAAGAATACTTGTAACAAGCAACAGCTGTTTTCCAAGTGTTCTTCTCCAGGCCACACATGGCAGAAATGTACCAACCCTCCAAAATGCTTTCACTGCTCTGTCACATTCTGCTACTTTCAACTGCCCTACTCGTAAGGAATGTGTTTCTTCCTTACGAAAAGACCAACTTCTGAACCTTCCAAACCCAGTCTTGACTCCATGCTCACAGACACATCCTCATCCACTTACCAACCAAATTCTTCTGTTCCTCCTGCTACCACTTCTACAACTTATCCTTCCTATGCTGCTGCTGCTGCACAAAAAAACCTTCCCTCGGCTTCTTCCTCAAAACAATCTAATATCCTTGAGACCATTGTGCTCACTGCTGTATACTGTCATAAAGCATTTAAAAGTGCCAACTATCCCACGATGCTGAATGATCTTTTGAAAGCCAACAATTTTGACCCCATCATTTTCCCTCCTGATTTTTCTTCCCAAGGATGAACTTTTTCCCAACTCCTCTCTCTCCACTCCAGAAACTCCTCTTCATGCTTCTACTCGGGCAGACCCTTCTCTTTCCACCCATATGCCAAAATCCTTTCCTTCTAATCCTTCCACCAGCTCTGGCTCCAGCACCAAAAGATCTCAATCTCGTTCTTCCTCTTCTCGATCTCCCACTATGAAACAAAATTATACCGACTCTCCCAAATTCAACTAATGTCTGAATAAAGTTCAGCACTTAATAAATCAACCCTCGTCATCTCCCTCTCGCCCCAACTCATCCTCTTGTCTTACCACTACATCTAGTCCCACCACCTCCCGCCCCCTCTCATCTTCCCCTCCCCGTCCTGAATCCAGAAACCGTAAAACACAACCGATCAAATATAGATCAGGTGATGGTACACACATGATGGGTTATCACGATAACCATAAAGACTTTCATTTCCCACCATCAAGTAACCCCAACCATGGCCCTTAAGGTTATTAAATTTAACATACGAGCTTATAAAGCAAACAAGCACATTCTTGCTGACCTCGTTGAATCTGAACAATCAGACGTGTTATTAAACAGCACGTGTGTGCGTGATGATCAATGTGTCACTTAGGATATACAGCCCGTCAATCCCCTGCCGAAAACTGGAATGGCGTAGCTATTCTTGTTAAAGGCACCATTAAACATGAGTTCTTATCCCTTCCATTTACATATTCTCACAGCATGGCTGTGAAAATTTACGATACACGGACCCCATCATCCTGTACACGACATATACCAGACCCAACAAAAACATTAACATTCATGACTTAACCATTCTTTTTAATCACACACATCTCCCTGTATACCTGCTTGCTGACCTCAATGCCAAACACACTGACTTCCATGACAACTCCACAAATTTGCATGGTAGGCATCTTCATACACTTGTAACACAGAAACATCTCATACACCTTGGAGTCTTACTTCCCAACAGTCTTTACATACAATGGCCAAGGCACCCCTGATAAAATTTTTACAAACAGAGCTAGTAATCGCTTACATCACTACACAACACCAGGACAGCTCTCGGGATCTGACCACATTCCTATCATTTTCCATATTTCCTCAAATCCTATACTCATTCCAGTTCGCCCCTCTCCAGCTTACCTCAGGCGGATTGGGATCTGTTCAAACAACGCCTAAACACTCTTGATCTCTCACACAACTATGACAAGAGACCAGTATCACACACAAATTCAACGCATTCAACAATCAATTACCCAAGCCGCTACAGAGGTTGTCCCAATGACACCACAGAGTACGTTACTCTTTCCGCCCATCAGAAAAAAGACTACTCACATGTTACAGACAGTTTCCTAGCAAACCAAAACAGACTAAATATCATCCGATGGGACCTCACTATTTTACGTACACACATCATCCATAGCCCCTAGATGATGACCATGCCCGACATTGGCAATCTGTTATAAACACAACAGATGTCCAGCGTACAAGAGATCCCAAAGCATTCTGGTCATCCATTCGGAGACTTACAGGCACCCCTCGATCCACAACCTTTAGACACACAAATCACAACAGACAGATCTCAGACCCTGCTGAAGCTGTACATATTTTCAAAGACATATGGGAAAACATCTTCCACCCACATCCACCAGACCAAGCTGTCATAGCACATACATTAGACAGAGATGGGTATCCAATCATGAAGAGTTAACCAATCCTGATCCAATCATAAGCCTAAACACCCTATCTTCCACGCATCCTCTAAACTCTCCTTTTACTGTAGATGATGTTCACTCTTTACTAACACACCTTCCAAAAAAAAGCTCCAGGTGCTTCTGGTCTATCACATTGTCCTTCGTCACCTTCCACTTTCTGTTGCTTCCGCTATCACTGACCTCTTTAATGCCTCCCTTGCATCTGGCTATTTCCCTCCATTCTTTAAATCTGCAACTGCACGTCTCGTACCAAAACCTGGAAAAGACTTGACTGACCCCAAGAACTATAGATCTTTTTAGATGAATGGTTCAGAGAACCGACATGTTGATAAATTAGACACATGTGCAACTCTTGGGTATCTTTATTGAGGAAACGTTTCGCCACACAGTGGCTTCATCAGTCCATACAAAGGAGAATCTTGAAGAACAGGAGGGGAATTCTTCGCTTGCCTAATTCTTGGGCACGACCTACTTCAACATTGAACAAATGTTACACCACCTATGACTGCTGCACCTCTCCTGCCAACGGTTTATAAGCTCCTTCTCAGCACGTATGCCGTATTCTATTCAAGATTGATGGACTGACCACATCGACTCAAGGTTGAGGGACTGATTACCTCATTCTCCTCCTGTTCTTCAAGATTCTCCTTTGTATGGACTGATGAAGCCACTGTGTGGCGAAACGTTTCCTCAATAAAGATACCCAAGAGTTGCACATGTGTCTAATTTATCAACTATAGATCTATTAGCCTCCTTGAAATTTTGGGCAAGACCTTTGAACGACTTGTAAATATGCGACTCAGGACTCGCCTAGAGACAAATAACTTGCTTACTGAAAGACAGGTTTCCGACAACGTTCTACCCAAGACGTCTTGAATATAATCCTGAACTATATACGTATCAATAAAGCCCAGAACTGTACCTCCACCCTTGTCGCCAAAGATGTAGAGAAAACTTTTGACACTGTTTGGCATGAAGGATTAAAATACAAACTTTGCACGTCCTTTGAATTAACTATAAATATGATGAAATTGTCACTTTTTAGATGGCCGAACGATGCGTATACGGTTCAGAGATTATTCGTACTATTTCACATTAAAAGCGGGTGTACCCCAAGGCTCTGTCCTGTCTCCCACCCTATATATACTCTACAGTCTACACGAATGATTTACCTGAACCTCTTTATCCAAACACTTACCCTTTCTTACGCAGACATCACTCAACTCGCAACACATGAAAACATTAGTTTCCTAGCACGCAGAACAGAGAGGTCGACAGTATTACCGCCTGGGAATTATGGCTCATCAAAACCAACCCAAATAAGTCAAAGATCACTTCCATAGAAGGCGCGATGTCCCGAGTCCTGTCGAACTCAAAACAAGCATCTCCCGTACCCCCATCCCACGCTCCTTCTCAACAGTTGTCCTCTGTGTTACCCTCGACAACACACTGAACCTAAAATCTCACATTACTGCTAAGACCACACAGGCGGGAATTGCGCTCTCAAGGTTATATAAGCCGAGAGGAGCCAGTCCCAAGACAAAACTACATCTCTACAAAGCACTCATTCGTCCTCTACTCTTACTCTCCACTCGCCCTGACGTTAACCGCCAAGACAAACGCACTAAAATTCCAACGCATCCGGAATCGAGCATTACGTTGGGTGTTGGGAGTGAGGTGGGACGAATTTGCCACCAGTGAATCTCTCCACCTCACTACAAACACACCAGCTTTGAACGTATACTGGAAGACACTCGGTGACAAACAACTTGACAGACTTGAAGCATATCATGACCACTGGACTACATACTTAGCAGATACTCTCAGACGTCCTTACAATGATGTAAATCTTTCAAACGTTGTATGACCCGGCACCTCCACCACAATACAAATAAACTACCTGACTTATTTAGCCTAAATATTCAAATAACTTAAAAGTTGTGCAAGAAAGGTATAAAATACCGACAATATGAAAGTTAAGACACATGTGCAACATCTGGATATCTTTATTGTAGACGTTTCGCCATCCAGTGGCTTTATCAATACAGATTCTAGGACATAATAGGAAGACAGAACTATATACAAAAGATGAGGTAATCAGTCCCTCGGCCTTGGAGTTAGTGTTCACAGCATCGTGGTGGAGGAGAATCTGGAGCAAAGGCAAGAAGACTGGCGGTTATATAGGCTGCCCGTCCCTATCCACTGACGCCTATATAACCGCCAGTCTTCTTGCCTTTGCTCCAGATTCTCCTCCACCACGATGCTGTGAACACTAACTCCAAGGCCGAGGGACTGATTACCTCATCTTTTGTATATAGTTCTGTCTTCCTATTATGTCCTAGAATCTGTATTGATAAAGCCACTGGATGGCGAAACGTCTACAATAAAGATATCCAGATGTTGCACATGTGTCTTAACTTAAAAGTGCCATTGTCGTAGAGCTGTCTTTGTGCGTTTCGAGCTGAAGTGCTTGCGACGTGCGTTTGCGTTGCATTTTGCAGTAACATGTCCCTGAGCCGTATCCAGTCATTGCAAGTTGATATGCTCACGAGAGATAATGCTGAATATTGTTTTCATTGATTAGCAGTTGGGTATAGTCCTGACACTTTTCCTCAAGATTTTTTTCCTCTCCACAACTATCTTCATCCTGTCCCCACTTGCCCCTCGCCCCTAGTGAGTCCTCAGTTCAGTTCCTTGATCAGCCCTCCCAAAGCCACTTGATCTTGCCCCTCCAGCTCGCACTGCACAAACCCTCCCATTGTCTGTAATGCTATCCCACTTATACCAACACTTTGCATATTTGACCTAAACCAAGCATCAACATATCCACTTATACCCTGTCAGTGCCAAAACTTGACCTTCCCTATACCGTTCCATACCAACCTGAACATTTAACCCCATTATCTCCATTGCCTTTCTCTTATGTTGACTCCTCAGCACACAAGCCGACGGCCGATCTCCTCACAGTACCTCTTCTAGTCCGCCCCTAATTCTCTCCCCATCAAACCTCTCATTTTGCAACATCCAAATACTTTCCTTTATACTCTCAATTTCGACTACTGGATAATTTGCACTGCCTCTTGCATAGCAATCGCGCAGCTGCCCCTCAAGGTATCTTTGTAAACCATACTTTAACTGATTATATCCCTTCCCTCTACTAATATAATATTCTTTAATACGCTGTTTGGCTACCGATTCCCACCAAGTTAGCAAGGCATTATCCTCAGGTGCTTCAACTACTAAACATTCCCACATTTGCACAAAAGACAGACGACTTTCCTCTCCCTGTAGTAACTTTACATTTAATTTCCAATAACTTTGACCCCTACGAGGCACTCCCTCCCAATCTGACTCTATCACTATTCCCCTATGGTCTGAAAAAAACACATCCACCACTAGCACACTACGCACGTTTATTACACGGGGCACGTACATATTATCCAGTCTCGCCGCATAATCACGTCTAACAAAAGTATGCTCTACTACCCCCCCCTCTCCCCACAAACATCCTTTAACCCCACCCCCGTTAATAAATCCCCCAAAATCTCCCAGCAACACCCCGCTCCTCTAGGTTCCTCATGTCGTATCACACAATTCCAATCTCCAACAATTATCGCTACATTTGGTAAGGCACGCAAATAATATACTAGGACTTGAACAAATTTAGTTTTAGTACACACATCTCCCTCTGCCGGACCATGTACACGCACCAAACTGATTTGTACCCAACCCCATAATCACAGATAGCACTACAGACCACTACCCTACCTTCCTCCTGACAAACATTAGTAAACCACCACTTGAATACAACAAAGTCTCATTTAGACTCCATGACGAGGCCTCAGTAAGGAAGTTCACAGCTGACCTAGAGACTGTTGATTGGCCTACAGAATTCTCCAAGGCCAATGGTATTGATGACTGGACAGACATCTTTCTTAACAAATTACTTAGACTATACAACAAACATTGTCCTATAAAAACAAAACAGATCACAAACAAACGGCTTGGTTGCCCATGGCTAACCAGCACCATTCTGAAATCCATTGACAAGAAACACCAATATGAAAAGCAATATAGACAGGGCTTAATACACAGATACTCTTAAACACTATTCATCAGCTCTCACCAAAGTAATAAAAAAAGCCAAACAACTATACTACTACAGTAGATTCACAGACACTAGAGGAGATATAAAAAAAGACCTGGAAAACACACACTCAGATTCTAGGGACCCACAAACTGAGAAAAACCAAGAATATTGTCCTAACTAAACCTAATGAAACACCACTACATCCCACTGACACAGCTAACAAGATAAACGACTTCTTCTCAAACATAGGACTAATCTCGCCAGTAAAATCCCACATACCAATGCCCATGCCGGGGACTACCTAGATGGAATTTCCCTAATTCCTTCTATCTTGCACCAACGAGCCCACATGAAGTCCATTGAGATCATAAAGTCACTTAAAAATAACTGGGGAATCTGTCTCATGTCCCACCAATACTGTACAAGCGAGCGGCCCATGTCCTTTCGCATGCTATTTCATTACTTTTTAACAAGTCAATAGAGACTAGCACCTTCCCGAAACTACTCAAGATGGTAAGGGTTAAAAACCAATACATAAAGGTGGTGACCCTACAACTTAAACAACTATAGGCCAATATCTAACTTACCATTGCTATCCAAAATCTTTGAGAAACTCATGCACAGGAGACTGTATTCATTTATAATGGCTCAAAACATACTCAACCCCTGCCAGTTTGGATTCAGGAAAAATAAAAGCACTAATGATGCAATCATAAAAATGCTAGATCTGCTTTACACAGCATTGGAAAATAAGGAATATCCACTAGGAATTTTTATTGACCTAAGAAAAGCTTTTGACACAGTAAACCACGAAATCCTACTCCACAAACTTGACCACTACGGTATAAGAGGCCATGCGCTTGCTTATTTCAAATCTTACATTACTAATAGGTATCAGTACGTCACCATTAAAGACACAGCATCAGCAACACGGCCACTTGATACTGGAGTTCCGCAGGGAAGTGTCCTTGGTCCCCTGCTCTTCCTCATATACATCAATGACCTTCCAAACGTATCCCAACACCTGAAACCCATTCTCTGGCTGATGACACGACTTATGTCATCTCCACCCTAATCTTGCCACCCTCAACACCATTGTGAATGAGGAGCTGATTAAAATATCGACTTGGATGACAGCCAATAAACTTACGCTTAACACTGACAAAACTTACTATAATTATGTTTGGTAGCAGAGCAGGAGATGCACAAATTAACATTAAGATTGACAACACTCTAATTACCAGAAATAATGGGGAAAATTCCTAGGCTTATACCTTGACAACAACCTGAATTTCAGCACCCATATCCAGCATATAGCCAAAAAAAGTATCCAAAACGGTTGGGATCCTCTCCAAGATACGATACTACGTGCCGCAAAAATGCCCTTCCACACTATACCACTCGCTTATTTATCCATACCTCACCTATGCTATTTGTGCTTGGGGATCAACTGCAGCAACACACCTAAAGCCAATAATAACCCAACAAAAAGCTGCAGTAAGAATAATCACTAAATCCCATCCCTGCAGCACACCCCCCACTCTTCAAAGATCTAAACTTACTCCCAGTTCAGTACATCCACACTTACTACTGTGCAATCTATATCTAAGGGCCTTAAACTCTAATATCAACCTTGACCTAAAACGCTTTCTTGATAGTTGTGACAGAACCCACAGGCATAAACACCAGAAACAAACATCTCTACGATATTCCCCGTGTCCGACTAAACTTTACAAAAATTCAATGCATGTCAAAGGCCCTAAAATCTGGAATACCCTACCTGGAAACTCTAGAACTGCAGACACATTCATCACCTTCAAAACTACCATTAGAAAACATCTTATCTCCCTGATACACCCCGTCAACTAACTACACGAATACCACCTGGTGGTTCACACTTACACTCGCTCACTCATTTGACCATAAACAGAAATATTAATCTCAGTCTTAAAATAATGAATCCTGTGATACTCCAATACTGAAACTATATACTGTGCCAAAACAAAAGCATTCACATTGCTAAACTCACAAACTAGTATTTAGTCACTTAGCCATAATACCAACTTGCCTCATAATTTGTAATATTTTACAATTAAGAATAAAACTAAGTATGCCCGAAATGCCTAGCCATGCTAAGCGTTCTAGTGGTACACTCTGTAATCACAATTTTACTACATGTAAACCAAACAATAACCAAATTTCTGTATACTCAGCATTGTAATCCTTATAGAGAATAAACTTTGAATCCACTCGAATCACCCTCCCCTCTTCCCCTTCACAATGCCTCACTACAAACAGGCTAGTTTCCCTCGCCAGAATGGCAGCTCCTCCTTTCAACCTTGTCGCATGCTCCATGTACACATCATATCCACTCATTTCCAACTCGTATCCTGCTCTGTAATTGTTCCTGTATGAACACTACATCCACACCAAGGCGCACCAAATACTCGTTAAACCACTTACGCTTTCTCTGTTCTCAATCCGTTAATATTTATTGTCAAACACCTAAAATCTACAAATGGGTTTTTCTTTTGTCCTTGGTATTGGCTTATCTCCAGAACGTTTTGCTACACCCCTTTCCCTCCCCCCCTTTGGGAACCGCCTTTGCAAACCCCTGATCCTTGGGGGTCACTGGACCCTCTTCTTGACCTCCACCCAAGACTTTTTTTCCCAGGGCGCTGGGCAGGAGTGAGCAAGTCATCAGTCTGATAGCACAGCAGTGCGCTTCCATGTCCAACCCTCCACCTGCATCGTAACGTCTGTTGCAGCATCCTGGTGCACCTACACTGCCTGCACCATTAAGCCATTTGTCTCACTGTTGCATTCCTCCTTCGCCCACCATGCCGTCGTCCTCAACCGACCCCATAGCTAAGCCTGGGTCCCCCACATGTCCGATGATCTTGTCAACTAACAAGACGTCCAGTGCCTTTACTAACGATGCTTCCACTTCACCCAAATCTGGTGGCCTGGTGGCTAAAGCTCCCGCTTCACACATGGAGGGCCCGGGTTCGATTCCCGGAGGGTGGAAACATTTCGACACGTTTCCTTACACCTGTTGTCCTGTTCACCTAGCAGCAAATAGGTACCTGGGTGTTAGTTGACTAGTTTACCTGGAGAGTGTTCCGGGGCTCAACGCCCCCGCGGCCCGGTCTGTGACCAGGCCTCCTGGTGGATCAGAGCCTGATCAACCAGGCTGTTATTGCTGGCTGCACGCAAACCAACGTACGAGCCACAGCCCGGCTGGTTAGGTACTGACTTAGGTGCTTGTCCAGTGCCAGCTTGAAGACTGCCAGGGGTCTATTGGTAATCCCCCTTATGTATGCTGGGAGGCAGTTGAACAGTCTCGGGTCCCTGACACTTATTGTATGGTCTTTTAACGTGCTAGTGACACCCCTGCTTTTCATTGGGGGGATGGTGCATCGTCTGCCAAGTCTTTTGCTTTCGTAGTGAGTGATTTGTGTGTGCAAGTTCGGTACTAGTCCCTCTAGGATTTTCCAGGTGTATATAATCGTGTATCTCTCCCGCCTGCGTTCCAGGGAATACAGGTTCAGGAACCTCAAGCGCTCCCAGTAATTGAGGTGTTTTATCTCCATTATGCGCGCCGTGAAGGTTCTCTGTACATTTTCTAGGTCAGCAATTTCACCTGCCTTGAAAGGTGCTGTTAGTGTGCAGCAATATTCCAGCCTAGATAGAACAAGTGACCTGAAGAGTGTCATCATGGGCTTGGCCTCCCTAGTTTTGAAGGTTCTCATTATCCATCCTGTCATTTTTCTAGCAGATGCGATTGATACAATGTTATGGTCCTTGAAGGTGAGATCCTCCGACATGATTACTCCCAGGTCTTTGACGTGGGTTTTTCGCTCTATTTTGTGGCCAGAATTTGTTTTGTACTCTGAAGAACTTTCTGCCACTCATGAATGTTAACGCTTTACTAATCAGATTTATAGCTTTTCTCAGAAACTTGTGCTAAACGAAGCACCGGCCAGGATTCTAGCTTCCCAGCTAATTGTAAGATACTTCCTGGCACTACCTTCCTTCCAACTGTGCCTTTAATAAATTTGAACGTATTTTGTGGGCATGCTTAGTTATATGAAGTGCACAGTCCGCGACTGAAGAATTTACATTAGGTAATTCCAGTTCATAAAGTGATTTAGATGGGGTCTTGGATAATTTATTACTGCTACTCATAGAAGCTAATATTGATGGATGCTTTAAAAATTTTACTGGGAAGGATACCTCATCCAGTCTCAGCAGACTGGTTCCCCATCCTTTGCCATACAAGAGGAAGTCGAACCCCTTGAGGAAATCCATACCTTTGAGTAAATCCCCTGGAAACGTCACTCCAGATACTACTAAACAACCATAAGCTTTGTAACTTTATTGCAGTTCAAAGTATAGATCTGTTTGTCCCTCAACATTTAATATCATGACCATTCACTGCGGTGATAGCTTATCTTCTCTCCCTCAGTTACTACAAATATCTTGCTCGGTTATTAACACCTGGCTTCCAGTATCAGTGAAAGCTACCAGTTTCTTCCCCATTTACTCTCAGAGCCATGTTTTCAGTTTCTTGTGAATCCTTTAGTGATGTCATCAACAATGGATGTCCTGTTAAACTTTTTGCCTCGGATGTTGCTTCAATAGTTTTTTTTTTTTATATTTTTTTTTGAAAAACACAGTATACATGTTATACATAACTGACTTAAATCAAGAAATATAAAGCAATATATAAGAAAATAATATCCATATAACTAAACAGAGGACAACCTACACCTGAACATACCTAACAAAAAATAGCTGCAATCCAACCTGTCACTCTGTCATATCGGGTATGAAAACTTTGTATACAAAACTATATATAAACTAATGCATTTTTTATATTTTATTTAAAACACTACACAAATACAAGGAGGTATAAAAGTATCATAAAATGAACCATGATCCTGGTTATGAAAAATAAAACCAAAAAATCACAACCCCAATACGGAAAATAACACCATACTTAATGGTAGTATGACACTCAGAAATACGACTCACAACTTATCATTCAGAACCCGACATTATACAAAATATTACTATTGTCTGTGCTGACACAGCTGACGTTTCTCCCCCCCCCCCCCCAACACACATTAAAATTATACCCACATTCACCAATCTGAAGAATCGTATTAATTCAACTTAAATTTATGAACATATCCTGAACTCGTCAGTAACTTAAGTAATAAATATTTATAAACAATGGTGGTACATCAACACCAAAATCACAAAATATTAAATTACAAACTATTAACAAAATGTGAACTTTATATATACATATATATCGTGCCGAATAGGCAGAACTTGGGATTTTGGCTTAAATAGCAACGCTCATCTTGCCATATAGTTTATGTACCCCATACCCATCCTGTGGGCGGTAGTCAAAAGATTAGAGGTACATAATTGGTCCAGGGACTGGACTCCAAAGTTTTGATAGCTGAGCAAGTTACAAAGGTAATGAACTCCAGGTAGGTCTGGTCACAATCCTGACAAGTTACAAAGGTATTTACAGATTACAGAGGTACGTAATGGGCCCAGGGACTGGGCCCCAAAGTTTTGATAGCTGAACTAGGTACAAAGGTAATGAATCCTGTAAGAATGGTTACTTACGTTTATACATGGGTACAATCATGAACAAATTATAGAGTAATGAACAATTCACACTTCCACACCCGGTCACAACTGTAATGAGTTATTGGTGCAAATGTTGATTGTTGACACACACACATACACTCATACACACTCATACACACTCGTACACACTCGTACGTACACACACACACACACACACACACACACACACACACACACACACACACCACACACACACACACACACACACACACACACACACACACACACACACACACACACACACACACACACTCATACATACACAAGAGGTTACTGCAAAAGCTAGAGGATCAGGCACACACAACAGGAAAGGCACTGCAATGGATCAGAGAATACCTGACAGGGAGGCAACAACGAGTCATGGTACGTGACGAGGTGTCAGAGTGGGCGCCTGTGACAAGCGGGGTTCCACAGGGGTCAGTCCTAGGACCTGTGCTGTTCTTGAAGTATGTGAACGACATAACGGAAGGGATACTCAGAAGTGTCCTTGTTTGCAGATGATGCGAAGTTAAATCGGATGAGGATCAGGCAGGACTACGAAGAGACCTGGACAGGCTACAAGCCTGGTCCAGCAACTGGCTCCTTGAATTTAACCCTGCCAAATGCAAACTCATGAAGATTGGGGAAGGGCAAAGAAGACGGCAGACACAATATAGTTTAGATGGCCAAAGACTGCAAACCTCACTCAAGGAAAAAGATCTGGGGGCGAGTATAACACCGAGCATATCTCCTGAGGCGCACGTCAATCAGATAACTGCTGCAGCATACGGGCGCCTGGCAAACCTACGGATAGCGTTCCGATACCTCAGTAAGGATTCGTTTAAGACTCTGTATACCATCTACGTCAGGCCCATACTGGAGTATGCAGCACCAGTTTGGAATCCACACCTAGTCAAGCACGTCAGGAAATTAGAGAAAGTGCAAAGGTTTGCAACAAGACTAGTCCCAGAGCTACGGGGATTGTCCTACGAAGAAAGGTTGAGGGAAATCGGCCTGACGACACTGGAGGACAGGAGGGTCAGGGGAGACATGATAACGATATATAAAATACTGCGCGGAATAGACAAGGTGGACAAAGACGGGATGTTCCAGAGAAGGGACACAGATACAAGAGGTCACAATTGGAAGTTGAAGACTCAGATGAATCAAAGGGATGTTAGGAAGTATTTCTTCAGTCCTAGAGTAGTCAGGCCGTGGAATAGCCTAGAAAGTGACGTAGTGGAGGCGGGAGCCATACATAGTTTTAAGGCGAGGTATGATAGAGCTCATGGGGCAGGGAGAGAGGACCTAGTAGCAATCAGCGAAGAGGCGGGGCCAGGAGCTGTGACTCGACCCCTGCAACCACAAATAGGTGAGTACAAATAGGCGAGTACACACAGGAGCTTGGACTCGACCCCTGCAATCTCAACTAGGTGAGTGTGTGTGTGTGTGTGTGCGCGCGCGCGCGCGCGCGCGCGCGCGCACACACACACACACACACACACACACACACACACACACACACACACACACACACACACACACACACAACACACACACACACACACACACACACACACACACACACACACACACACACACACACACACACACACACACGCACATGTGGTAATGCTTTATTTACAGCTAGCAAAGTCAGGGTATTTCTCCAGAATGGTCTGCAATATACCACTGTGGATAAAATACTTTGCCATTTCTTGAACACTTCTGAGTGAGTTGTTTCTAAATTCATTAATTTTATCACACTCCAGTACATAATGACGCAAGGTGTGACAATAGTCCATCTGGCAAAGTTTACATTTCGTTTGGTCTACATCTGGTGGTGGTGATTTAACCTGCCAAAGATACTTGTAACCCAGCCGGAGCCGGGCGGTAGTGACATCCAAGAGTCTGCTTATCTTGTTGGATGCACCATAGACATGTGGCTCCTCCTGCATGATACAATGATAGATGGACTCACTGGTGTCAGTCTCCCTGAGTCTTAAGTCAATAAAATTCAGTTGAAGTTCTTTTCGTATTATTCTCAAACTACTACCTGACAAGCCAAGATTGCAATCTACTCCCTCTTTGAAAGCATACAGCTTAGCCAATTTATCAGTTCTATCATGTATCTGAAGACCAATGTGAGATGGAATCCACAGCATGTACACTGACTCCACTGTCCACAATCTTACCATACCTGTGTCTGGCTTATGACACAAGCATGCCACAATTTATGCTTAATGAGTTGAGAGCATTTATGGATGAGAGAATCAGTTACAATTAAACTGTCAATCTTAGATACATAGATGCATTTCAGTGCAAGGAGTATGGAAAACAGTTCTGTCTGAAGGGTAGAGGCCCAATTATTGATGCGTGCTCCAATTTCTTTAAGAGAGCCATCACTCTGTACGACAACAGCAGCACTACCAGCTGCACCAGTGGATTGGTGAACAGAACCATCAACGTAAATAATTTGCGAGAGTGTGCTGTGTGACTAAGTTATCAATACAGCTTAAGGCCTCATGTTTGGCTTCAAGGCGAAGTTTTGGTTGTGATTTAAGTAGTAGTTTGGGGGGAAATGGAGGAATGGTAGTTTGGAATGGGGTAATATTCCATGGAGCGGAGAAGTGCCGCTGTTGCCTTACTTGACATAGATCATGCATCTGATTCATGCGGAGGTCGGTTCCAGTTTTTCCGATCCATCTGGAGGAGTGTTCACCAGTGCTGAGGAAAGTTTGGAGGTCTTCTGTGCAGGGGTTTGAATGGGCTTGCCTGAGCATATTAACCCCAATTAGGATATTTCTTTCAGTAACACTATCTCTGATGCTTGAAATTGAGACACACGTGCAACATCTGGGTATCTTTATTGTAGACGTTTTGCCATCCAGTGGCTTTATCAATACAAATTCCAGGACATAACTTGAAGACAGGAGAACTATGTACAGAAGATGAGGTAATCAGTCCCTCAATCTAGCTGTAGGTGCGAAGAGCACCATAGTCGTTGAGATTCTGAAGCAGAAGCAAGGCGCCTGACGCTTATATAGTAACGTCAGGTGGAAATGGGACAGGTAGCAGACGAGGGCATAGTCACTGGTAGGCGGGATTCCCCAGTGGAAGTAGGTCCTACCCAAAGAGATGGGTTAGTTGTAGTAGTAGTTGTCGTAGTCGTGAAGGTTATGTACATGTCCTCAGAATCAAGATTCCATGATGTTGCAGTGTCTGACAAGTTGTACAAGAATGGTATACAATACCCACAAGATGAAATTGAGACACATGTGCACACATCAGTATTGTGTGAAAACAAAACCTCTTCCACAATCCTAGGATACAGAGCAAGTAAGACATAATATCAGCAAAACATAATGGAGCTACCGAGCAAAACCTATACCATGGTTAAAAAAAATATCCATGATATGTATAAAAAATTCTGTCTGCATAATACATCCACTTGAATAATTGTACTGCTTACAATAATACATGACATATAGACAATAGAATTAAAACTGACGTAAAACACCAGAAAAAATTTACGATGGGTATCTTAAAGTAGTTAACCCTCAACAACCCCCCCCCCCCGGGCAGGATCCCACTTCACCCCACCAATTTATTCCCTTACTGCTAAAATCTGCTTTCTACCGACCCAAACCTTGTAATGAAAGTGGCATATCCATATTATCCGTAAGGTTTAATATGTTTATTATGCACCCCATACCCATCCTGTGGGCGGTAGTCAAAAGATTACAGAGGTACATAATTGGTCCAGGGACTGGACTCCCACCTAGTTAAGATTGCAAGGGTAGAGTCCAAGTCCCTCTGTGTGTACTCGCCTATTTGTACTCGCTTATTTGTGGTTGCAGGGGTCGAGTCTTAGCTCCTGGCCCCGCCTCTTCACCGGTTGCTACTGGGCCCTCTCTCTCCCCGCTCCATGAGCTTTATCAAACCTCGTCTTAAAACTGTGTATGGTTCCTGCCTCCACTGTCATTTTCTAGGCTATTCCACTGCCTTACAACTCTGACTGAAGAAATACTTCCTAATATCTCTGACTCATTTGTCTTCAACTTCCAATTGTGGCCTCTTGTTTCTGTGTCCCCTCCCTGGAACATCCTGTCTTTGTCCACCTTGTCTATTCCACGCAGTATTTTATGTCGTTATGTCTCCCCTGACCAGTCCTGTCCTCCAGTGTCGTCAGGCCGATTTCCCTTAATCTTTCTTCATAGGACATTCCCCTTAGCTCTGGAACTAACCTTGTGGCAAACCTTTGTACTTTCTCTAGTTTCTTGACGTGCTTTATCAAGTGCGGGTTCCAAACAGGTGCTGCATACTCCAGTATGGGCCTGACATACACGGTGTACAGTGTCTTGAACGATTCCTTACTAAGGTATCGGAATGCTCTTCTCAGGTTTGCCAGGCGCCCATATGCTGCAGCAGTTATCTGATAGACGTGTGCTTCCGGAGACATGCTCGGTGTTATACTCACCCCAAGATCTTTCTCCTTGAGTGAGGTTTGCAGTCTTTGGCCACCTAGCCTATACTGTCTGTGGTCTTCTGTGCCCTTCCCCTATCTTCATGATTGTGTGTGTGTGTGTGTGTGTGTGTGTGTGTGTGTGTTGTGTGTTTGTGTGTGTGTGTGTGTGTGTGTGTGTGTGTGTGTGTGTGTGTGTGTGTGTGAGACTCGATCAATATTTGCACCAATAACTCAATACAGTTGTGACCGGGTGTGGAAGTGTGAATTGCTCATTACTCTATAATTTGTTCATGATTGTACCCTTGTATGAACGTAAGTAACCATTCTTACAGGATTCATTACCTTTGTACCTAGTTCAGCTATCAAAACTTTAGGGGCCGAGTCCCTGGACCCATTACGTACCTCTGTAATCTGTAAATACCTTTGTAACTTGTCATGATTGTGACTAGACCTACCTGGAGTTCATTACCTTTGTAAATTGAGTTCATTACCTTTGTAAGGTATCAGAGGCATGTATATACAGAACTTGTACACAATAATGGACCACTCGGTAAGAAAACCGCATCATATAATGTATGGCGCACAGCGTAAGAAAGAAGTAATTTTGAACAAACTGGTTCAGACCATTATCCACACAAAGCATCAATATAAGCATTTCTCTACACACCAGACCTATAATTAAAACACAAATCTACAGTACGCACTGTAAGACTCGCAGGTCGCATTACATTGCTGTGACTTTTATGTATTGACTTAGTAAAACCAGTACTAACAGGTGCTTACAGAATACATCTCATGAAACAATTGCATTACTAAACGCCAAACAATGCACGCTATATGCAACTAACGCCAGCCTGGGATATTAAAAATTCACAAAAAAAAAAAAAAAAAAAATTAACCACGGCGTAGCCTCTATTGATGACTTAGTAGTTCAGCATGACTCAGCATTGAGAAAACCATACCGTGGTTCTGAGTACCACTCCCCCCCTTTCTCAGACTGACACACCAGCAAGACGCTATACCCCAGACCACACAAAGGTCCCCCTCCTTCACCACTACACTACACCCTGATCACCATACACACCAAATAAAACGTATAGTTCAGACACCAAAAAACCTAACTCTTCCCTCCCTCCCCCTCCCAGGAGACCAACCCCTTGGCTCCACCAAGGGATTATACCTACCTACACCTCGTTACTCCTGTAACGTTTCCATCGTTAGATTCCTAT
>NC_069458.1:30700054-30718618 GCF_026875155.1 Cherax quadricarinatus | reverse complement strand
CTTACTGCAGCTTTTTGTTGGGTTATTATTGGTTTAGGTGTGTTGCTGCAGTTGATCCCCAAGCACAAATAGCATAGGTGAGGTATGGATAAATAAGTGAGTGGTATAGTGTGAGAAGGGCATTTTGCGGCACGTAGTATCGTATCTTGGAGAGGATCCCAACCGTTTTGGATACTTTTTTGGCTATATGCTGGATATGGGTGCTGAAATTCAGGTTGTTGTCAAGGTATAAGCCTAGGAATTTTCCCCCATTATTTCTGGTAATTAGAGTGTTGTCAATCTTAATGTTAATTTGTGCATCTCCTGCTCTGCTACCAAACATAATATAGTAAGTTTTGTCAGTGTTAAGCGTAAGTTTATTGGCTGTCATCCAAGTCGATATTTTAATCAGCTCCTCATTCACAATGGTGTTGAGGGTGGCAAGATTAGGGTGAGAGATGACATAAGTCGTGTCATCAGCAAAGAGAATGGGTTTCAGGTGTTGGGATACGTTTGGAAGGTCATTGATGTATATGAGGAAGAGCAGGGGACCAAGGACACTTCCCTGCGGAACTCCAGTATCAAGTGGCCGTGTTGCTGATGCTGTGTCTTTAATGGTGACGTACTGATACCTATTAGTAATGTAAGATTTGAAATAAGCAAGCGCATGGCCTCTTATACCGTAGTGGTCAAGTTTGTGGAGTAGGATTTGGTGGTTTACTGTGTCAAAAGCTTTTCTTAGGTCAATAAAAATTCCTAGTGGATATTCCTTATTTTCCAATGCTGTGTAAAGCAGATCTAGCATTTTTATGATTGCATCATTAGTGCTTTTATTTTTCCTGAATCCAAACTGGCAGGGGTTGAGTATGTTTTGAGCCGTTATAAATGAATACAGTCTCTTGTACACGAGTTTCTCAAAGATTTTGGATAGCAATGGTAAGTTAGATATTGGCCTATAGTTGTTTAAGTCTGTAGGGTCACCACCTTTATGTATTGGTGTAACCCTTGCCATCTTGAGTAGTTTCGGGAAGGTGCTAGTCTCTATTGACTTGTTAAAAAGTAATGAAATAGCATGCGAAAGGACATGGGCCGCTCGCTTGTACAGTAATGGTGGGACATGAGACAGATTCCCCGAGTTATTTTTAAGTGACTTTATGATCCCAATGACTTCCGTGGGCTCAGTTGGTGCAAGATAGAAGGAATTAGGGAAATTCCATCTAGGTAGTCCCCGGCATGGGCATTGGTATGTGGGATTTTACTGGCGAGATTAGATCCTATGTTTGAGAAGAAGTCGTTTATCTTGTTAGCTGTGTCAGTGGGATGTAGTGGTGTTTCATTAGGTTTAGTTAGGACAATATTCTTGGTTTTTCTCAGTTTGTGGGTCCCTAGAATCTGAGAGAGTGTTTTCCAGGTCTTTTTTATATCTCCTCTAGTGTCTGTGAATCTACTGGAGTAGTATAGTTGTTTGGCTTTTTTTATTACTTTGGTGAGAGCTGATGAATAGTGTTTAAGAGTATCTTTGTGTATTAAGCCCTGTCTATATTGCTTTTCATATTGGTGTTTCTTGTCTATGGATTTCAGAATGGTGCTGGTTAGCCATGGCAACCAAGCCGTTTGTTTGTGATCTGTTTTGTTTTTATAGGACAATGTTTGTTGTATAGTCTAAGTAATTTGTTAAGAAAGATGTCTGTACAGTCATCAATACCATTGGCCTTGGAGAATTCTGTAGGCAAGCAACAGTCTCTAGGTCAGCTGTGAACTTCACCTTTGACTGAGGGCCTCGTCATGGAGTCTAAATGAGACTTGTTGTATTCAAGTGGTGTGTTTACCTAATGTTTGTCAGGAGTGGAAGGTGGGTAGTGGTCTGTAGGCTATTCTGTGATTATGGGGTTGGGTACAAATCAGTTTGGTGCGTGTACATGGTCCGGCAGAGGGATGTTGTGTGTACTAAACTAAAATTTGTTTAGTCTAGTATAGTTTGCGTAGCCTTATCCAAATGTAGCGATAATTGTAGGAGATTGGAATTGTGTGATTACGACATGAGGAACCTAGAGGAGCGCGGGGTGTTGCTGGCGAGCTTTTGGGGGGATTATTAAACGGGGGTGGGGGTATAAGGTGTTGGGGGAGAGGGGGGGGGTAGTAGAGATACTGTTGTTAGGACGTGATTATGCGGCGAGACTGGATAATATGTACAGTCCCCGTCGTAATAAAAGTGCGTAGTGTGCTAGTGGTGGATGGGTTTTTTTCAGTAAGACCATAGGGGAATAGTGATAGAGTCAGATTGGGAGGGAGTGCCTCGTAGGGTCAAGTTATTGGAAATTAAATGTAAAGTTATACTACGGGAGAGGAAAGTCGTCTGTCTTTTGTGCAAATGTGGGAATGTTTAGTAGTTGAAGCACCTGAGGATAATGCCTTGCTAAACTTGGTGGGAATCGGTAGCCAAACAGCGTATTAAAGAATATTATATTAGTAGAGGGAAGGGATATAATCAGTTAAAGTATGGTTTACAAAGATACCTTGAGGGGCAGCTGCGCGATTGCTATGCAAGAGGCAGTGCAAATTATCCAGTAGTCGAAATTGAGAGTATAAAGGAAAGTATTTGGATGTTGCAAAATGAGAGGTTTGATGGGGAGAGAATTAGGGGCGGACTAGAAGAGGTACTGTGAGGAGATCGGGCCGTCGGCTTGTGTGCTGAGGAGTCAACATAAGAGAAAGGCAATGGAGATAATGGGGTTAAATGTTCAGGTTGGTATGGAACGGTATAGGGAAGGTCAAGTTTTGGCATCTGACAGGGTATAAGTGGATATGTTGATGCTTGGTTTAGGTCAAATATGCAAAGTGTTGGTATAAGTGGGATAGCATTACAGACAATGGGAGGGTTTGTGCAGTGCGAGCTGGAGGGGCAAGATCAAGTGGCTTGGAGGGCTGATCAAGGAACTGAACTGAGGACTCACTAGGGGCGAGGGGCAAGTGGGGACAGGATGAAGATAGTTGTGGAGAGGAAAAAAATCTTGAGGAAAAGTGTCAGGACTATACCCAACTGCTAATCAATGAAAACAATATCAGCATTATCTCTCGTGAGCATATCAACTTGCAATGACTGGATACGGCTCAGGACATGTTACTGCAAAATGCAACGCAAACGCACGTCGCAAGCACTTCAGCTCGAAACGCACAAAGACAGCTCTACGACAATGGCACTTTTAAGTTAAGACACATGTGCAACATCTGGATATCTTTATTGTAGACGTTTCCGCCATCCAGTGGCTTTATCAATACAGATTCTAGGACATAATAGGAAGACAGAACTATATACAAAAGATGAGGTAATCAGTCCCTCGGCCTTGGAGTTAGTGTTCACAGCATCGTGGTGGAGGAGAATCTGGAGCAAAGGCAAGAAGACTGGCGGTTATATAGGCGTCAGTGGATAGGGACGGGCAGCCTATATAACCGCCAGTCTTCTTGCCTTTGCTCCAGATTCTCCTCCACCACGATGCTGTGAACACTAACTCCAAGGCCGAGGGACTGATTACCTCATCTTTGTATATAGTTTCTGTCTTCCTATTATGTCCTAGAATCTGTATTGATAAAGCCACTGGATGGCGAAACGTCTACAATAAAGATATCCAGATGTTGCACATGTGTCTTAACTTTCATATTGTCGGTATTTTATACCTTTCTTGCACAACTTTTTAAGTTATTTGAATATTTAGGCTAAATAAGTCAGGTAGTTTATTTGTATTGTGGTGGAGGTGCCGGGTCATACAACGTTTGAAAGATTTACATCATTGTAAGGACGTCTGAGAGTATCTGCTAAGTATGTAGTCCAGTGGTCATGATATGCTTCAAGTCTGTCAAGTTGTTTGTCACCGAGTGTCTTCCAGTATACGTTCAAAGCTGGTGTGTTTGTAGTGAGGTGGAGAGATTCACTGGTGGCAAATTCGTCCCACCTCACTCCCAACACCCAACGTAATGCTCGATTCCGGATGCGTTGGAATTTTAGTGCGTTTGTCTTGGCGGTTAACGTCAGGGCGAGTGGAGAGTAAGAGTAGAGGACGAATGAGTGCTTTGTAGAGATGTAGTTTTGTCTTGGGACTGGCTCCTCTCGGCTTATATAAACCTTGAGAGCGCAATTCCCGCCTGTGTGGTCTTAGCAGTAATGTGAGATTTTAGGTTCAGTGTGTTGTCGAGGGTAACACAGAGGACAACTGTTGAGAAGGAGCGTGGGATGGGGGTACGGGAGATGCTTGTTTTGAGTTCGACAGGACTCGGGACATCGCGCCTTCTATGGAAGTGATCTTTGACTTATTTGGGTTGGTTTTGATGAGCCATAATAATTCCCAGGCGGTAATACTGTCGACCTCTGTTCTGCGTGCTAGGAAACTAATGTTTTCATGTGTTGCGAGTTGAGTGATGTCTGCGTAAGAAAGGTAAGTGTTTGGATAAAGAGGTTCAGGTAAATCATTCGTGTAGACTGTAGAGTATATATAGGGTGGGAGACAGGACAGAGCCTTGGGGTACACCCGCTTTTAATGTGAAATAGTACGAATAATCTCTGAACCGTATACGCATCGTTCGGCCATCTAAAAGTGACAATTTCATCATATTTATAGTTAATTCAAAGGACGTGCAAAGTTTGTATTTTAATCCTTCATGCCAAACAGTGTCAAAAGTTTTCTCTACATCTTTGGCGACAAGGGTGGAGGTACAGTTCTGGGCTTTATTGATACGTATATAGTTCAGGATTATATTCAAGACGTCTTGGGTAGAACGTTGTCGGAAACCTGTCTTTCAGTAAGCAAGTTATTTGTCTCTAGGCGAGTCCTGAGTCGCATATTTACAAGTCGTTCAAAGGTCTTGCCCAAAATTTCAAGGAGGCTAATAGATCTATAGTTGATAAATTAGACACATGTGCAACTCTTGGTATCTTTATTGAGGAAACGTTTCGCCACACAGTGGCTTCATCAGTCCATACAAAGGAGAATCTTGAAGAACAGGAGGAGAATGAGGTAATCAGTCCCTCAACCTTGAGTCGATGTGGTCAGTCCATCAATCTTGAATAGAATACGGCATACGTGCTGAGAAGGAGCTTATAAAACCCTTGGCAGGAGAGGTGCAGCAGTCATAGGTGGTGTAACTTTTGTTAAATGTTGAAGTAGGTCGTCCCCAAGAATTGGCAACGAAGAATTCCCCCCCTGTTTTTCAAGATTCTCCTTTGTATGGTGATGAAGCCACTGTGGGGGAAAAACTTTTCCTCAATAAAGATCCCCAAGAGTTGAATTGTCAAATTTATCAACATGTCGGTTTTCTGAACCTTTCATTAAAAAAGATCTATAGTTTTGGGGTAGTAAAGTTTTTTCCAGGTTTTGGTACGAGACGTGCAGTTGCAGATTTAAAGAATGGGGGGAAAATAGCCAGATGCAAGGGAGGCTTAAAGAGGTCAGTGATGGGGAAAGCAACAGAAAGTGGAAGGTGACGAAGGACAATGGATAGACAAAACCCCTGGACTTTTTTTTGGAAGGTGGGTTAGTAAAGGTGAACATCATCTACAGTAAAAGGAGGTTTAGAGGATGCGGGGAAGATGGGTGTTTAGGTTTTGTTTGGATAGGATTGGTTAAATCTTCATGATTGGACCCCCTCTCTGCTAATGTATGTGCTATGACAGCTTGGTTGGGGGATGTGGGTGGAAATGTTTTCCCTATGTTTTTAAAAATTGTACAGTTAGCGGGCTGAGATCGTTTTGGATTTATGTGTTAAAAAGGTTTTGTGGATCGAGGGGTCCCTTTAAGTCTCCGAATGGATACCAAATGCTTTGGATCTCTTGTACGCTGGACATCTGTTGTGTTTATAACAGATTCCCAATGTGGCAGGGTCTTCATCTGGGGGCTATGGATGTGTGTGTACGTAAAATAGTGAGGTCCCATGATATATTTAGTCTGTTTTGGTTTGCTGGGAAACTGTCTGAAAACATGTGAGTAGTTTTTTTTCTGAGGGCGGAAGAGTAACTATCTGTGGTGTCATTGGGAAACCCTCGTAGGGCTTGGGTAAGATTGTTAAATGCGTTGAATTTGTGTGTGTGATAGGTCTTTTGTCATATTTTTGGTGGGGAGACAAGAGTTTTTTTGGGCGTTGTTTGACAGATCCCAATCCCCTGAGAGAAAGTGGAGAGGGGGGGGAACTGGAATGAGTAGGGGTTTTGGGAAATAGGGAAAAAATGTGGGAATTGGTCAGCCCCGAGGTGTCCTGGTGTTGGTTTGTGTAAGCGATTATAGCTTTTTTGTAAAAATTTTTCGGGGTGCCTTGGATTGTATGTAAAGATGTTGGGAAAGTAGACTCCAAGGTGTATAGATGTTTCTGGTTAAAAGGTATGAGATGTAATGCAAATTTGTGGGGGTTGTCATGGGGGGGGGGGGCGGGGGGGGGGGGGGTTAAAAAAAAAAAAAATTTGGGGGGAAGTGTTAGGATGATGGGTGGATCTAAATTTTCCGCATTGTGGAAAAATTATGTAAATGGAAGGGAAAAGAACTCATGTTTAAAGGGTGCCTTTTAAAAGAATTTAAGCCATTCCATTTTTTGGGCGGGGGTTTTGACGGGCTGTATATCCAAAGTGACACATTGATATCACGCACACACGTGCTTTTAATAACACGTTATTTCAGATTCAACGAGGTCAGAAAGAATGTGTTGTTTGCTTTAAAACTCGTATGTTAAATTTAAATAACCTTTAAAGGGCCATGTTGGGGTTACTTGATGGTGGGAAATAAAGTCTTTAGGGTTTCGTGAAAACCCCATATGTGTGTACCATCCCTGATTATATTTGATCGGTTGGTTTTAGGGTTTCTGGTTTCGGGCGGGGAGGGAAAAAGATGGAGGGGGCGGGGGTGGGGGGACTAGAGTGTGAAAAGCAAGAGGATAGTTGGGGCGAGAGGGAGATAGGGGTTGATTTAAAGTGCTGAATTTTTTCAGAATTATTAAATTTGGGAGGTGGGTAAATTTTGTTTCATATGGGAGATCGAGAAGGGAAAACGAGATTGAGATTTTTTTGGTGCTGGAGCCAGAGCGGGGTGGAAGGATTTGAAGGGAAAAGGATTTTGGCATTGGGTGGAAAAGAAGGGTTGCCCGAGTAGAAGCTTTAAGAGGGGTTTCTGGAGTGGAGAGAGAGGGGTTGGGAAAAAGTTCATCCTTGGGGAAGAAAAATCAGGAGGGAAAATGATGGGGCAAAATTGTTGGTTTCAAAAATCATTCAGCACGGGGGATAGTTGGCACTTTTAAATGCTTTTGCGTATACACAGTGGCCAAGGTTCAAGGATATTTGATTTTTTTGAGGAAGAAGCCGAGGGAAGGTTTTTTTTGTGCCGCAGCGCATGGAAGGGTAAGTTGTGAAGTGGTAGCGGAGGAACAGAAAAATTTTGGGTTGGGAAGTGGATAGGATGTGTCTGTGGCTGGAGTCAAGACTGGGTTGGAAGGGGTTTAGAAGGGTCTTTTCGTAGGAAGAAACTTCCTTCGGTAGGGGGTTTAAAGTAGCAGATGTGACAGGCAGTGAAAAACATTTTGGAGGGTTGGTACATTTCTGCCATTGGGCCGGAGAAAAAACATTAGAAAACAGCTGTTGTTGTTAAAAGATTCTTTAAATGTCCAAACTCAAAGGGATTTTGTAGCACTGATGAAAAGGAACATTAGGAAGAACAATGAAGTAGGGGGAAGAAGAAAGTATTAGCTCGAAAACCATGTTTTTAACAATTTATCGCCCCATTGGATGAACATCTGATTTAAAAATGTTTTGAAGTCAGGTGGAAAAGTTCCTCAAAGACATGATTTTGAGATGAAAGCTATCAAGGCGTCTTTGTTCTGGTTGTTTCGTTTAAACGGGGGGAGTCAAAAATTTTGCCACGACTGTACTCCTGGCCTTATGATCAGGAGCCCAAAGTAGCCCCCCTGCCGAGAGCTTTCTCGGACTTCTTACTGGTACATAGGTCATAATTACAGGGGTCAAAATTTACTTTACATCCCGGGACGTGTCTTGAAGAGTTTATCACCGGCCTGGGTAATGTTTAAAAAGGTAGAAGCATAATCAATCGTACCTTGTCTCTTTTGGTACTTTTAAAAATCAAGGCCATTGTCGGAAAACTGGGTCTGTGCAGTTGCCCTGATGACAACAGCACAGGTGGGTATGCTGCTTGAAACGTAAGTGGGTTAAGGGGCGTCAAGTGCTAATTCGAAGGTCTGTTTTTGTTGTACAGTGTACCTCCAAGATGAGGCTTCCCCCTGCGTTAATTACAAGGATGCAGCCCCGGCACCGGACCAGACGAAAATCCTACCGAGCAGGAGCAGGGCCAGCCGATCCAGAAAAAAAAAAAAAATTTTTGGGGGAGAAAGGGCGGTGTTCCCGAGCGATGTAGTCAAGCTAATCCACGTGTGGGGATCTTTAAACCCCCCAAAGAAGAGGGCTTACTGGGGCCCCTGAGGAGATTACGGGACAGGCTAAACCCGTGGGCCACAAAAAAAAAAATATTGGTTAAAAAAAAAAAAAATAATTCTCGGAGCTTCAAACCGAACATGGGGAAGAGGATGTCGGTAGCAAGGATTACAAAACAGGTGCAGAGGGGTGGTGGTGTTTTCTCTTGAAAAAATATACGCAGGGGGGCATCCAACAGGGGTGAGGTGGGAAACTTCCCCAGCTGCAAGAGTGAGAGGCCCGGTCTGCCCCGGGGGAGGCAGCCGCGACGCACAGAATCTGGAGCCAAAGATAAGAATCTCCAGAAACAACCAAAAGGCACTGTCTTTGAAACAAAAATCAAAGAAAAATTTCCCCAACACATCAAAAGCTTCTTCCAAAGGGGGGTCGCAAAAGGGAGCCAATCAGGGGCAAGCAAAGATGCGCAAACGGGGAGGTAAGTTGTCCAGGCGGAAGCTAGCAAAAGGGGGGGTTTCTTTTGATCAAGGAGTGCGAGATTTTGGGGGGCTTTTTCTGGGGTGAACTTAGGGAAAACACCAGGTATAGACGGATACCAATGATTTTAGGTTAAAAATTGGGGGGGTCCCTTGGGTTTTAGTAAGATTGTTCAACATACTTAAGAGGGACCGGGTTTTGGGTGAACAGCAAAGGGACGGCAGTGGTGGTTTTAGTGCCGAAGGGCGAGCCATCAACAGTAAGGGATTAATTATCGGGCCATTTCGCTAATGTGTGGAGATTACAAGCTATTCCAAGGATATTAGCTAGCAGAATTAAGAAGGTAATAGGTAAAGTAATAGATAAGGGACAATACGGAATGCCCGGAAGGTCTATGTACGAAGGGCATGGTTTGATTATAGGTTTTATTGAGAAACAAGGCAAATGGGGAGGGGGGGGGGCGTTGTCTTTAGATTGGGAGGCTGCCTATGACAGTGTAGACGGGAAAGAGTTATGGATGTGTGTGTGTTGGCAGGGGTTCGGGGAAGAAATCATATCTTGGGCTAAATTATTGTATCATGGTGCTTCAATGAGGGTACAGTGTGAATGGGAGGTTAGGTGTTTAAAATTCAGATGGGTAGGTAATGAACGGGGAGGGGGGGCTGGTATCGTGGGTTATGTGGATGACACGACTGTTTTGGTGAGGGAATGTATGGATTTGCTTAGGGTGGGAAAGTTGGTGAATGTTTTTGGGGAAGCTTCTGGGATGAAAATTAATGCAGAGAAGACCAGGTATATGGATCAGGGGATTGGTTACATAGGGATGGGGGTCAGTAGTAGATGGGTGGAAGATGATGGATCAATTATGGACATGGGGGATAGTTTGAGAGAGATACAGGGATGGCACAAGATTTAACTCGGTGCATATTGTGGAAGGTGTGATGAAAAGACTTAGCTGTTTAAGGGCAGCACAACTAATGCACACCAAGGGTAATAGTAACGTATGTGCTGTTGTACAGAAAGTATGGCATGTTGCAGTGATGTATCCGTGATATGAGAGAGAAAACGGTTGGAACGTTTTTAGATTCATATGGGGTACAGGATGTGAATGGTTAAGTAGAGCGGTGGTCACTACCGTAGGCCGAGGGGGTGGGGCTTATACCGGTCGAAAACAGGATCACGAGTGTGTACTTAAAACGTATTATATGCAGGATGGGGGGGGGGCCCCGAGGGAAGGTGGACTTAATAGGATACGTAAGGATATGCAACGGTGGGGGGGGGGTAAGGTTATTACTAGGTAAGGCAATGTTGAGGGTCCTAATAACAGTGAGAACCGTCACATTAAATTGAGAGTCCTTGAAGGAGTTGATGGCAAGTCAGTAGTAGCGGCAGTAGAAGGGGCATATCCAATGTTGTTTGGGAGTGATATCTGGAGGAGTCTGAACAAATAACGCATGAAACCCAGGGTACGAGGGGTAATGTTTTAGATTTTTACATGGGGTCTTGCCATCTGGGGTGGTTTATTCAATAGGAGGATAAGGGAAGGGCGGGGAATGCAAGCCATGTGGCTGCATGGAGACTATTTTCCACGCGTGTATTTTGCGATCGTATTGAAGCAGTGCGGGTCTGGTTGGGAAAAAGGTGTTGAGGTTTAGTGGGAGGGGGGGGGGGGGTTTACAGGTGTTGAGGGCTTTAAGTTTAGACATAGGTGGGGGGGAATTAAATGGTAGAGAATGCAGTGGTGTATATAGTTACGGTTTTTTTATATACGTCTTGGGCTATGAGGGAGGGGGGGAGTGAGGAGTGGTGTTTACCTGGAGAGAGTTCCGGGGGTCACGCCCCCGCGGCCCGGTCTGTGACCAGGCCTCTGGTGGATCAGAGCCTGATCAACCAGGCTGTTGCTGCTGGCTGCACGAAAACCCAAACGTACGAGCCACAGCCCGGCTGATCCGGAATGACTTTGGTGCTTGTCCAGTCCCAGTTTGAAGACTGCCGGGTTGAGCGAGTGAAAGAATTAACATGTTAACAGCGACTTTTTATAGAACGAAGTGCCGGATAAGGAAGTGTTTGGGTGGAGGGGAGAAGGCATTTAGCGAGGGCTATAGGAGTTTCAAATAACGGGATTTATGGGATTTAAATGCAAGGTAACAGGAAGCAACAGGCTGGTTTCCCAGAAAGGTTGTAGCATGAGCGTGTTAATGGGACTGAGATTGAGGCGTGTTAAGGGGGAAAAACCCACTAATCATGTTCATAGGGTACATGTTAACAACAACAGATGTCAAAGGTATAAGCTTAATTATAAACATATATATTTTATTTTAGTACGTTTTTTTAATTTTGGTGCTTAGTATGAAAACTTCAATTATAAAGAAAATTTACATTCTGTTAGATTTTGTTGGATGCTTGGTATCGACCGATGTGTAACAGTCATCACGGCCCTTGTATCAGTTAAATAAACTGATTGTCGTAGTGGACGAAAGGACAGTTCCAATGGCAGAATTGAAAGTTAATTACATTGATTTGTATTCTTTTATTTGCTTGTTGAAGGAGGTAATATGATGTTACGGTCCGTTTATGTACGAATGCGTATGGATTGGAGTTGTTAGGAGCATAAGGTTTTATTTGGAGTGTAGATGTATTTTTCTATTTGTCACAGGATTTAATGTGTTATATTTTTGTAAAGTGTGATTATAAAATTTTTTTAATATACTTATGTGCCAAAAACGGTGGAAACACGATCTAACAAGCACAGAAGGTGGGGAAGGGGTTTTCCTTTTGATACTTTGTGTTTTTATATGTTGTAAATTGTACAACACAGAACTTGTAGTATTAGGATGGGGTATATTTGGTAAAGTTTAGTGTTGATAGCATGATGTCATCAGTTTAAGAGGCGGGAAGGGTTAGGTTTAAACTTTTACTATACCGGTTTTTTTAAGAAGGCGGGAAGGGGTTTTGGTTACTGTACTATACTTTTTTATATGTTTCAGTTTTGCGAAATGTACATAAAAATTGGAGAAGTAGTACAGTTAATTATTTTATATACACAAGATTCAAATGTAATGAGATTAGGTAATATTTCTTGACATGTAATCTATCAGTAGGTTCAAATGAACATGGTATGTTTTTAGTTATTCAGTAACGTATGGAATACGTTGATATTAATAGGTGTGATCATGTAATTATTAATTTCTTCTGTATTCTTTGCTGTGCCAGAAGTGTGGCACTGTCAGTCAAGCAAAGGTGGTGGGGTAGGGGTTTGCTATATAAAATTCAAAGTGTATAATAGGATATTTTAAAAAGCTAACCGGGGGTAGTAATATTTGGATGAGGCTAAAGTTTGTTAAATTCCGTGTGGTAGGATGTAAGCAGCATAACTCGGGGGTAGTAATATTTGGATGAGGCTAAAGTTTGTTAAATTCCGTGTGGTAGGATGTAAGCAGCATAACTCGGGGGTAGTAATATTTGGATGAGGCTAAAGTTTGTTAAATTCCGTGTGGTAAGCATGTTGTCAATATTATACGAATGTGGGAGATACTATAGGTTTACTGTATAGCAAAGTTGGTTTTCAGTATCAGTATTTTGTTATGTAATAGAAGAAATACTGTTAAAAATGTGAAGGAACAAGTTTGTTTATAAATATAATGTATGAATTTAGGTAATATTCTTGATTTGTAATCTGTTAGTTTGCCCTATTGTCTTATGTATGGTTTTAAATAAAATATAAAAAATCATGCAGATATAATGACAATTAATATTTTCAGTTGTCATGCTCGTCCACAAAATATTTCACGACCACAAGACTGCTTGAACAATGTACTAACAGCAGTCCCTGGTTTAGGTATATATCACAACAATCAATTTCATTACCACAACATGAATTTCATTTAGCACACAATCATTGCAGGTAATGACACCTATTCCTAAAATTCCCAGCACAAAACGTGGGGGAGACCTTCACCCCTCCCACCCCACCATGACCTGCATGTGGAAGTCATCAAGGTACACATACAACGGTATGGCCCCGCGTAGACACATCTTAAGGGATAAACGTACCTTGGGGGTAGACCCGCATATGCCCCAGCCTCCCAATTTGCCGTTTTTTTTGCCATGTGTACCACTCCATAGCTGCTGAGAACACGGGAGAGATCCATTGCATCAGCCTCGAAGGGCACAGTTTCACTCACGTGTATTGTCGTGAGACATCGCCATACGCACAGCAGGGGAAAATTACGCAGATATTTGAATTGCTCAACCAGCTCCTATACACTGGCCCCTATAGTAGTAGTTTCACAAAATATCCGGTAGGCTCCATTTAAAGCTACACCATACAAATCCTTGTCCTCAATACTATAAGTTCATGAAAAATCTTGGGTTTGCAATACTTGTGTAGTCTCAGGCATAATCGCCCCCCGAATAAGTTCTATACCCAAAGGCATGTTTCCTGCCAAAATTTGTTTAACAAGAACCAACATTTATGAAATAAAGAATACAGCATGCATAAACCCTTTAGCCTCATCATTATGAAATGATCCAGTTTCTTAAAAGGGTGCACATCCATTCTTCATAGTGCGTCAACAAGCATTCAAAGTAGAGCTCCAGTTCTTCCCACGAAGGATGTTGGGGTTGCGTTTAAAGGAAGCGTATTACTGGGGGAGCTCACTGAGAAACAACCCGCTTGTGTTTTTAATACAGGATCCCAGTAGTAAATGGCATATACCCGTCAAAGAACTATCTTGAAAAGCCGCAGGAAGTTGTGGAAGCTGTCATCAAACCCTTCGCTGAATTTCAGAGCAAAATTAAGCAAATTTGGACTACCTACTTATGGCAGATCAGAAATCAATCAGTGAAGATGCTTTTGAGGCCCCCCAATGGAAATAAGTCACTGACTTTTTTGGGTTATCCTAGGTTCTCTACACATGCTGCTATGTATGATAATTCTATGTAACTATCTGTATAACCTGAATAAACTTTCTTTACTTACACCTCACGCTAAATACCACGTCACTGGATAGTTTGCCAGACTGTTAGAGAGGTGCGAGGCACGTCCACACTCCCTGGCAGCTAGGTCGCTTCCCCCCCCCCCCACTATCGAGTGCATCATTACTCGGCCAATCCTTCAAAGACTTTCCCTTTCGTCTAGCTGCAGTGAGGGTGGACACAGGGTGAGCAGCGGGTGACCCCTAGTGTCTGATTAGAGAAGTTTTGGTTTTCTTCAAAAGGGCGGAATACCGGAAAAGAGTAAACACCCTCTGTTTAGAATTGTTAATGGGTGTGGTATATCCGAGCAACGCTGAAGTGATTGACCTCATCGCTCTAGGGCCGTGAGGTTGTGCTACGCCTTGCTCCTGCATTCGTCACTCAACCTTGGTGGAGGACGGACATTAGCGGTTGAGCTAGCACTGTTGGTAGCACAGTGATTTTCACAAAAATGGCGCAGGCTATCAGGCGGAGAATCAACACTGTTTGAGGTGTTGAAATGAACGGTTTTAAACCAAAGCTTCTGTTATGCTGCTTGTCATACTCGGGATACCTACTGCATAAACAACGACGATCTGTTATGGTATTGCCTTAAATGGGAGCTACAAGGATCCGTGAAAATTTGTGACTGCTGCGACATATGACAAGATGGTGGAAAAATACCAAGAGTGTGTATGAAGGTTAACCCTGGTTTAGAAGTACGAATGAGGGACGTATCCAAGTATTATACTTGGGTAAATTTAAACGGAATGTCCCATTTGAAGCAGATGAAGATATAAAAGCAACATTCAATGAGTATGGTGTTATACATCAGGCATCAGTTGGAAGGTGGTCTGATGGTATGTATGCTGGACTGCGTGAGGGCTCCTTTACCCTTAAAATGTCTGCGCAAATCTTATACCATCATATGTGACACTGAGTGATTTTTGAACACAGGTATATATAACATATGGGGGCAGAGACGAACTTTTGACTGTGTGGAGCCTTTGATCATATGGCTGCAATGTGCCCCTCGTCGATCGACACCTAAGAAATATGGAGAGGGGAAAGGAGGGGGGAAGGAGAGAGAGCGACGACCCAGTCTACAGGGGAGTATCTTCAAGATCATAGAACATGGAGTGAAATCGTGGAGGACAATCCGGAAGAATGTGCAACATTACGGAGGTTCAGGTTATTGAGAATATGCGTATGGAGGATGAGGCGAGACGAGTGGAATTGGGTAGTCAGGTTACGGCTACAATAGACACTGTTATTCAAGAATTCTTGGGTAATCAGAATGAGGACGGGACACTAAGCATGGTGTCGGAGGGGAAACTTTATAGGCGGGGAAAGGGGAATTCAAGGTGGGTAATGTGGGCGATTGGGATATGGCAATCAAAGGGGATTAGTGAGGTTGTGGTTGAAGCACACAACGTGGAATGTGAAGATGAGGGAATGCACATAGTAGAGGCATCACGTAAGAGGCAGGGGCTTCTGATAGTGATGTCCTCACCCCCAGCGCAACGAACTGGTAAAAAACTATCAGTGGATATGCCCAAAAAAAGTAACGGGGGGGGGGGAAGGGGCAGAGGAAAGGTGAGGCAAAGAAAGGACAATATAAAAAGAATGTTCAGCAAAAACTTTAGGAAACACAAGGATTTTCGGTCGATTGGTAAGCCCCGATAGCATTTTTAAGTGTCTAACATTAAATGTTAATGGCCTAAGGGCTGATGGGAAAGCGTAAGATATTAAAATGATTTTTTAAAGAGACTTTGAAAACATATTTTTACAAGAGCATATTTTAGGGGATGGAAGGGATTTGTTGATAGATGGATATAAAGTTTATGCTGGGTTATACTGGGAAGCTTAAGGGAGGTGCTGCTGTTTTTAAAAGCGAGACCAGTCCTTTCCAATTGTTACATTGGGAAGAAGGGGGAGATGGGAGAGTAGCGAGGGTGGATGGGACATGGGGTGGGGTACGTGTGTTTTGCGAGTGTTTTACATGCCGGCGGACAGTAATAGACGTGTTTAAGAGGAATTTGTAAGGGACACTAATTTATCATTGCGGGGTTTACCCGTTTATTCGTTATTTGGAGGGGATTGGAGTAGTGTGATACGTAGAAAAGATGTGGAGCCGAGGGGTGCAGGGTGTGTTTTTGGGGGTCCTCGGGATGTTTTAGGGGAAAAGGGGGCTTCGCGGATGTAGTGAGGGGGGGTGGAACGTGGAGCATACTTATGAGGAGAGGATATGCGGCACGACTAGATCGTATTTATGCTTCTCCCGGGTTACAGGTTGCTAATACAGAAACTATAAATGAGTGTTTTCAGAAACGAGGAGTGGTCGTGGATGTGGGATGGGGAGGTTTACCAAAACGTTACACGAGTTATTGGAAACTTAATGTGAGATTGTTAGATGAGCTGGAGGACGGTGATAGTTTTGTTGAGTGGTGGACAAATGAGTGGACCAAGGGGAGAAAGGGAGGTGATATACTACGATGGTGGGAGGGGAATATGCTAAAAACCCGGAATCAAAAATTTGTATGAGGAAAGGAAAGGAGGAAAGTCGATGGGAAAAATGGCTTACAGAGAATTTGGAAGGGCAGTTGAAACAGTGTTATGAAGGTTTTAGTGGGGTTTATCCAGTACAAGAGATTGAGGGCATCAAAGCGCAATTGATGGAAATGCAGAATGCAAGATTTGATGGCGAGAGATTGAGAGGTGGCTTGGAAGATGTTTTATGGGGGGACAAGCCATCCGCCTGTGTATTGCGGCGATTAAAGACATCCGCCCGTGTATTGCGCGATTAAAGACACGACAGAAGACAATGACTATGATGAAGTTGGACGTACATACGGTGTGGGAGGGTATACGATGGGACAGAGGTTTTGTAACTACGGAAAGTATGAGTGGTTATCTGATAAGTGGTTTGAGATATATACGAGAGGGGGGGAAACAGGAAGATAGCGATATGAAGATTTTAGAGAAGGGGATAGAGAAACCTAGAGGCAGCAGATAGAGCGATGATTTTAGTCCCTTTTATATTGTCTCCTTTATTTTAGCTTTAAAAAAACTACTTAGCTCATTATTTTTACATTTGTTAAATAATTTCAGGTGCTATTTTTTGCTTTAGAATATTTACTTTGTTTTATACTTAATTTAACTATAGATTCACTACAAATCTTATGATTACAAGCATTGATCCTGATACCAACCTCTTATTGAAGGGACTTAAATGAATCAAACAGCTACTGTAATTGCTACACAGCAGAACAATCAAAGGCAACAAAAACATAACTGTCTTTAATTTACAATATCAGATCTTTAAAGCAAGCATTACGATGACCTCATAGCATTACTAAATTCCTTGCAGGGCCAAATATGTCCTTTTACACTAACTGAAACCTGGCTAAACCCTGATACTACAGATGTATGCCATTCCGGGTTACACAGCCATACACAACTATAGGACAGATCAACAAGGGGGTGGCATATACTACTCAGCCCAACTAGAATGTATCACTAATATTTGCACAAGGGAATGAACATGGGGAATATATAATAGCTAAATTCCAAATCCAAATACCTACAAAAACCTCACATTGATAAACATCTACAGAGTTCCACAGTCAAACATTAGCCAATTTAGTCAAAACCTAGGAAGTATGTAACTGATGCACGCATGAACAAAGATCACTTACTACTCTCAGGTGACTTCAATAAAAATCTCCTGCAGACCAGGACCCACACGTTACTGAATTCACAAACACAAAGAGTAACTGCATGTTCTACCAGCAGTAACAAACCTACAAGAGTTTACAGAGACTTTTTGTTTCCCTACTTTACACATCTGGGGCCAACACAATATCCCCTTTAAAAATCGGCATAATTACAGATAATACCACAGACCACTACCCTACTTTCCTCACAACTCTTGGTAAATTACCCCAAGACACTTTCTAAAGTCACCTTCAGACTTCACAATGAGGCAGCCATTAATAACTTCACAACAGCAGTAACAAACCCTTGACTGGCACATTGAGCTAGAAATCTATACAGATATTGGACGAATGTTTTAATTTTCTAAAAAAGACCCAATACCTTATAACAAGCACTGCCCTACAAAAAAACTAAACAGATGACAGCTAAGAGACTGAACATTCCCTGGCTAACACCCAGCATTCTCAAATCCATAAAAACAAAACACCGATATGAAAAACGTACAGAATGGGTCACATAACCAGACCAAAAAAAACGTTACTCGTCAATCCTAACCAGCCTGATAAGAGGGAAAAAAATTGTATTATGAGAACAGATTATCCAACTTACGAGGTGACATAAAAAGACCTGGAAGACCCTATCAGAAATTCTGGGAACAAAAAGGGGAGATCACGAAATAGCCCAAATAAAATTAGCAAAATCAGATGAACCCCAACTCCCACCAACAGAAAAAAAGCAAACAGGGCTCAATGATTTCTTCTCCACTATAGGGCAAAAACCTTGCCAATGAAAACCCAAGCTCAGATACCCCCAAATGACTACCTCACTGGCAACTACCCGAACACACTGTTCCTAGCTCCGACTAACCCATACGAAATCTCCCTTATTATAACGCACTAAAAACAAGGCAGGAGATTTAAATACCTTACCATCCTTTATATCAAAAGTGTCACGATGCTATCACCAATCATTTCAACACTCTTTGATGGACTGACCCATCGACTCAAGTTTAGGGATGATTT
>NC_069458.1:30623146-30699554 GCF_026875155.1 Cherax quadricarinatus | reverse complement strand
AGTCAATAAGAGCCGGATGAAAGGTGGGTCCATCAGCGAGAAGGGAAGTAAAGAAGAGAGCAGCGGGGCGAAGACGCGACGACAGAGGTTAAATTCCTGCGCTCGGTTGATAAATGTGGGCATCCAACAGAATGTGGCGACTGAAAATGGAGCTTGCAATTCTCACAGAGAGGAGCAAGACGCCGCTCCATGAGATACCTGATAAGACGAGTATGTCCAATGCGAAGACGGGAGAGAGTAGTCTCCCAACCTCGACACTGGTGATAAGAAAGACGGCCAGGATCCTAAGACCTCGTTTAATAGACAGTAGTTGTTGCCGAGCCAAGTAGACCAACGTTTTGCCACGGGTGTGCCGGTGGGAAGATATTACAGCAAAAAAGTCCGTACATGGAATACCTCTATAAGAAACTGGTAGGGGGGTCATGTACTGCTGACCGCGCAGCAGTGTCCTGCCTGTTCATGCCCTGACCAACATGACCAGGGACCCAACAAAAAACAATATCTTTATGAGCTTAGTTAAAGATGCGGCGCAGCCAAAGTTGGATACGAGGACCTAAGGGTAGGTGGTATCAAATTTTTGTATGCCTGTAAAGCACTAAGGGAGTCTGAGACAACCACAAAAGAATTGACACAGGCATAGATGCAATACGATAAGTGCTGTAAGGATGGCATATAATTCAGCAGTAAAAATACTAGCTGAAGAATAGTAAATGCCCTGTTACGACGCTGTCCGAAACAAGCTTGCGAGTCTACGTCCTCAGTAAGACCTTAGTAGAGCCCATCTGTGTACACCCAATGGCAATGAGAATGAGCGTGAAAAGTGGGTCAAGAAAAAGAGAGCGGGAAGCGACCGTAGACAGTTGGCTTTCGAGCAAGGGAGGGAGGAAAGAACGACTCGAACAGCTGGAACTTCCCAGGGGGTAGGGAAAAAGTGTGATGCTAAATGTACATAGAAAGGTGGTAAGTTGAAGAAAGACAAGAGCGTATGAAGGCGAAGAGAGAAGGGACGGAGTAAGCAGGGCGGCGAACAAATACAGAATGTCTACTAATATCAGTGACCATCTATAAATGGAAGGATTTGCGGAGATCATGAGAGCGTACATAGTACGCAGGCAATGGGGGCATCACGGGCGATCGGATAAGGATGGAACGTTTCGCTCTGCATAGAGGCTTTCGACAGGGGGAAGAGCGAAAGCAGCACCAAGGCATAACCTTAATCCTTGGTGTATGAATGGGGTTAAGGCTAAGAGAGTAGCAGGAGATGCCGCTGAATAGATCTGGGTCACCATAACACGTTTCCGAATAAAATACGGGTGGAATGTAAGTGAAAGGAGGGCTCCGAACGATCAGCTCCCCACGAAAGATGAGCAGAGTTTAAAAGGTTAAGCCGGCTGTGGACAAGTTGCCTCAGAGAGGTAATGTGAGGTTTCCAGGGATAACCTACGATCAAAGAGGAGGCCCAAAACTTGGACTGTATCACGTTTCAGGTGATACGGAGCCATAGAGGTACAAAGGATGATCAGAGATGACAGAGCGTCTAGGTGAAAGTGATTTGGTGGGTTTTAGTGCTGGAAAATTTAAACCCAGTTGGTGGCCCAATGGAAACACTGTCGACTGCATGCTGGAGAGAAACTGTAAGGAGGTGACAGTCAGCGCCTGCATCAGGCAAATAGCGAAGTCATCAACATAGAGTGATGACCACATATTGAGTGGACGAACTAGAGGCCAATCATTAATAGAAGGAGAAAAGTGTTGTGCTCAGAACACATCCCGGGGGACACCTTCAGCTGGAAAAAAAATAAAGTCCGGGAGAGCTCATTATAACCCGAACACGGAAATGCCTTCAGTTAAAAAGTTCTAAGGAAGGATGGTAGATTGCCTCGAAAGGCCTAAGGAAGTGGGCTTGGGCTAAAATATTATACTCCAAGTTGTGTCATTATGCCTCTCATGATCAAAAATATGGCAATAACTGAGTGGTTATTCGCAAAGGCATTACGAACATACGTATCCCAAGCGCAGTAAGGGGTCTATGGTAGAACGTTCCCTACGAAGCCATATTGGGACGAGTGAGAAGACTGTTGTGTGTCTCTAAATACCACACTAAACGTCTATTTACAAGACGTCCAATTACTTTGCAAACTGCACTGGTAGAGCACTTGACGATAGTGGGAGTTTCATGTCCATGTGCCTGGTTTCGGAAAGGAGAACAATGGCGGATTTCCACAGCTGTGGAAGAACTCCTTGTGACCAAATAAGATGTAAAGGCGTAAAGGACTGTCAAGGGCTGACTGATGTAAATGTTGTAGCATACGAATAATGAATGTCGACGGCCCGCTGCCGAATTGATCGACAAGCTGAGAGTGTTGCCTCCAGTTCTTGAATTGTAAAAAGGCACATTATACGTTCTACTCTGAGAGAAGAAAAGTCCCAAGGGTGCGAACTCTCTGGCAGACATTGAGAAAGAAATGAGGGGCATAGATGGAGTCCCTGAGAAATACGGACAGATTGGATTGCCAATTTCATTGGCAACATCTAGTGGGTTTCTATATCAACACCGGCACCCGCAGAACAGGAGCGGGTCAGGAGAATATTTAACCACTCCGTTTCGTTAACTTTTTTCAACTGGCACTCATAGATGAAGCAGAGGTGATGGTTGGAGACATAATCTCGCCAGCAAGTGCGTTAGCGTCACGGATGACACGGCGAGCGATCGCACGGCTTCTGATATTAAAATCAAGGAGTCGCACTGTGGTTCTATTGTACCGGTACTGGCCCCCCTGCAGAGCGAGCGTTTCAAACTACATGCACGGCACAAGCAGGAGACCACCAATGCAACGCATTTCTGAGAATGCCTGCTCGAAGTTTGGGGTATAGAATGAGAACTGCGGTAAAACGAAGGATGAGAAAAGAAGGTGTAAAAAGCTCATCGATGGAGGACGAAGAATGAACCTCTTAAAAAACAGTCAGGGTGTGATAAAGGTTCCAATTTTGCCCGAATTAAATTGCCAGCGTGGGGGTGCGAAGAGGTGGCGATATGAAGGGGAAGTAAAATGATTGGGAAATGATCACTGTTCATGTAAGTCCGGGAGAACAACCAAGTAAAGTCTAATGCGGCGGAGGAAGAGCAAACTGAGAGAATCGATGCAAGAGATAGTATGAGTCCGAGGATCAAAATGGTGTGAGTAACATGTATTTAAAACATGGAAGGGGGGTGGGTGGCAAAAAAGCCTCTAACTGAATGCCACGGGAATCACTAGTGAGACCCTCCCCAGAGGAAATGGTGGGCATTAAAATCAAACAATAACAGAATGTGGTGGCGTTAATGAAGAACAAGGAAGCAAAATCCGGAATAGATAATGGCCCGAGAAGAGAGAGATATAAAGAACAGAAGCGTATACCCCCGATGTAAGGTTGGATACGGGCTCTGTTAATGCAGCGAAGTATGAACAATATGCTGAGGTAACGGAATACATTGCGGAGAAGAAGGGCTCTTCCATAAAGGTCCCATCAGGAAATGGGAGCCTGAAGATACAATAAAATTATAGCCTGAGAATGTGAAATAACAGCAGGTGTAATTTTGGTTCCTGTAAGCAAACACCAACAGGGCAAACTGGGAGAAGTAACATCTAGAAGCTCACACACCCCCCGAATTTTAACCCCTGAGGCCAATATATTTCCACTGTAAAAAAGGGCCATGAATGGCAATGATAAAGATACTTGAAATCCCGCAGGTAAGGGTTCCTACGGACTAGAGGGTTATAAAAGTCGCACATCGGAGCAGTGGAAACATGTTCAAGCAGCGAAGGAACGGTGCGCTGTGAAGAAAGGAGTTGCGCAATTGGAGCAGAGGAAGAGAAAAGCGAAGGTTGATCATGTCCATTGATGGTTTGGTCCCTCTGCAATATATCATGAGATTGCTTCAAGTGTTTAGATTCAGAGATGTTCGTAATGGAGACAATATTGGGAATGGGTAGGGGGAGGATGCGTAAAGATTGAACTGTATTGGACCGTCCACAAGGTAGGGGGGGGCGAAAGGGTGGAGGAACGGAGAAGCCGTGGGCAGGGGACAGAAGAGACAGGAACCAGGGAGTGGCAGAAAGGAAGAAACTTGGGAGGGAGACAGGGGGAGGAAAGGTACAGTACGAGGAGGAGTGCGGTGAACCTCTGCACTTGGAACGAGGTGGCCAGTGAGAGGAAGAACTAGGGAACAGAGACAGGGAGGGTAAAATGAGGAGGTGGAAGATGGGTAGGAGGTGTTACCGGACCTTTTTTTGACATTTGAGAAGTAGAGGGACGATTGGGAATGGTGTCGTAACGAGTCTCGTCGAAACGAGCTGGAAGAGAGAAACTCGAAGAAGCGAGATTAGACTGAGGCGTTTGACGTAGGGACGTCTGAAGCCCGAGGACAGCAACAGGATAAATACAGGAGTGATTATGGGAGAGGTAGCCACCGAGTGGGTGTAGAAGATGATACCAGAAGTGGGGAGGGACGTTTTGAAACACGGGAATAGAAAACACGTTGGAGTCTCCCCTTGGAGGGCCGGAGATGAGAAACGGCCATGGCATAAGGGAGACCTTCTTCTCTTTGAGGTAACGGATTTCACCGCTCGGTTAAATAAACTGACAAACGGCGAGAGTACGAAGGGTGAGCCTCATGACAGTTAAGGCAAGAGGAGATCGCTTGCAAAGACGTAATGAATGGTCAGCGGGCAACACCGACTGGGCATTCGGCGATAGACTGCAATATTTCGATGGATGGCCAAATCGCCAGAATTTCTACACTGTTGTGGTGTAGGGATGCACCTTTCGAACTTGTAACCGATGTCCTGCTATAATAAACTGAGATGGGAGTTTCTCGGGCTGTCAAAAGTTAAACAGCCACAATTGCTAGGGTATCGTCCTCCGCCCCACTGGGCAGGAAGAACGAAGTTTCTAAACCTTGGAGGATTGGGAGATCGTGGAGTTTCCGCTGTTCTAGAATGTCGGTGCCGCATGTCTGGAAATTTTGTTGAACTATGGTATGGGCAGAATAACGGTACCAACTACAAGAATTGAGGGATTGATGTTTTTCAAGGGTGACAGGAACAGTATCAATAGGGAAAGACAGAGAGCTACACGAGCCTGAAAGCATTCGTAACGGTAATGATGCGCGTACCGCTCTGTTAAGAGCATGAAAAGAAATATCTTACCAACATGGCGTAGGAAGTGAGCCTTGCCAATACTATGGTCAAAAGATAGGCTGTAGACGGAAGTGGTCGCAAAGTGAAGAATTTAGTCCACTGTTTCATCGAAACTGAGCGTGGAAAGGTAGTGAAGGACGTGTCCATCTTTTCTGAGAAGAACGAGAGGTGGAAGGTGGAGACGTATCATCACAGGTAATTGTAGTTGACGTTTAGGCGTGGGACCAGAGTTGGTCCGACCGTGAACGGGTCGGCGATTTGAAAATTGCGCACGTAGAGGGGAGAGGCGGAAGCATAGTCAGTGAGAGCGAAGGTCTGATAAATCGCAGGAGCAGTCGAGGCCTCAGTACCTGAAGCAGGTAGGAAAACAGCACCGGCAATGAGGTACAGAGGCATGAGAATGTCTGAGAGTGGTCCAAAGACGAGGCGGGTCAGAACGGGGTGCGGTATCAAGAAGGGGCCCGTGGGTAAAAGTTCATGACTATGGCTGCCCATGGTAGGTAACTTCTATTCTTTTTGTTTTTTAAGAAAACAAAAGAAAGCAGAAAAGAAAATAAAAATAAAAAAAAGAAAAAAAAAGGGGGGACCGGGAGGGATAGTTTCCTAGGGAATGAAAGGGCCGAAATCTCCCTCCGCGGCCCAAGAGGACTCACACCGCTAGTAGCGCAGATGCAGCCTGAACCCGTGCATACCCTACCCTTCATGCCAGTAACCAGCAATCTGATAGCAACCCCTCACATCTGCCGAGTCAAGCCTCGGTGGACAAAACGAGAGGCGGCCGGATATCCCGCCACAAAGCAACCTCCTTCAGGGCCACCACCCTAACCCCTCCGGATCCGAAAGGTGCTTCCAGAAGATACACCCGGCGCCCAAAAGACACCCAAAGCTACTCCGGGATACCGGAGAGGGGATCGGGACATCCCTAGCAATCCAGATTCCACGGCAAACTACCACCTGCCAAGAAACCTCAACGAATGGGGAATCGACCCCGGTGCCCTTCCTCTACCTAGAAACTACGTGCCTGTGGAGAAAATCCCAAAGGACAAAAAGAGGAAGAGGGCAAAAGGGAGGAGTGGGTTGAGAGAGGAGGAAAGGAAAAAGGGGAGGATGGGGAGGATGGGATAGGGGAGGGGAGATTTGGGGGTAATAGGTTCGGTCTGAGGAAGAAGACCGATAGGATCTAATTCCCTCAGACCCAGAGCCTCTTCACCACGCCAAGGAGCCCCCCTTGAAGAGGTTTGCTTTCGTAGTGAGTGATTTTCGTGTGCAAGTTCGGTACTAGTCCCTCTAGGATTTTCCAGGTGTATATAATCATGTATCTCTCCCTCCTGCGTTCCAGGGAATACAGGTTTAGGAACCTCAAGCGCTCCCAGTAATTGAGGTGTTTTATCTCCGTTATGCGCGCCGTGAAAACTGGGAAATGCTCAGCATAACAAGGGGCTTTCTATATAGTAGTATGTCATTGATGTCAGATAGGACTGTATACCTTGTACTTGTAATAAATAAAGATATTATTATTAGAGAATCTTATAGGTATGGTAACCTTGGTAAGAAACTACAAGCTATCGGCCTAGGTTCTGTAGACTGGTTTGAGTCCTACCTGAGCAACTGAACAAATTTTCCAAAATCCCTCACAGAAACAGAACTACTTGAAAAGAGCCGGCGGAGAATAACCCGCGAAAAAAAAAAAAAAAAAAAAAAAAAAAAAAAAAAAAAAAAAAAAAAAAAAAAAAAAACACCTTCCCTCATGCGACACCCTCCCAGCCCTTCTAGGTAGGGTACCTCTGTCAAGGGGGGGCTCCTTGGCGTGGTTAAGAGGCACCTTGGTCTGAGGAATTAGACCTGTCCAGTTCTCCGTTCCTCGGTAGACCGAACCTAATTACCCCCCATTCCCCCTTCCCTTCCCATGCCTCCCTTTTTCCTTTCCTCCCCTCCTCCCCACCCCTCCCCTTTTGCCCTTCCTCTTTATGGCCTTTGGCTTTTTTTTTTTTTCCTTTTTCCCCACAGGCTTTCTGTTCCTAGGTAGGGGAAGGGGTACCGAGTCCATGCCATTCCGTTGAGGGGGGGGGAAGGGGGGGGAGGGGGGGGAAGGGGGAAAGGGGGGGGGAATGGAGGGGGGGGGGGGCCGGGGGGGGGGGGGGGAGGAGGGGGGGGGGGGGAGGGGAGGGGGGGGGTGGGAGAGGAGGGGGAGGGGGGGGGGGGGGTGGGGGAGCGGAGGGGGAGGGGGGGGCGGGGGGGGGGGGGGCGGGGGTGGGGGGGTGGGGGGGAGGGGGGGGGAGGGGAGAGGGGGGGGGGGGGGGGGGAGGGGGTGGGGGAGGGAGATGGGCTCGGGTGGGCAGGTGGGGGGGGGTTTGGGGGTTGTGGGGTTGCGTTGTGGCTTGCGTGGGGGGGTGTGTGGGCGTCGGATCTTGGCGGTGGCGTAGTTTGCCGTGGCATCTGGTCCCTCTCTGGTATCCCAAGGGTGGCTTTGGGTGTCTTTCGGGCGAGTGGTGAATCTCCTGGAGCCACCTTTCCGATTCCGGTGGGTGGTGGCCGAAGGGAGGTATGCTTTGTGGTGAATATCCGGCCGCTATCCCAGATTGCTGGTTTACTGGCATGAAGGGTAGGGTATGGCACGGTTCCATGCTGCATTCTGTGCTACTAGCGGTGCCTGAGGTCCTCTTGGGCACGGAAAGGAAAGTTCCTGGCCCTTTTTCAATTCCTCCTAGGAACTATCCCTCCCCGTCCGCCCTTTTTTTTTATATTCTTATTACTTATTATGTTTCTTTTCTTCTTTTTTTTCTTAAAAAACACAAAGAAAGAAGTAACCTAACCATGTGAGTCCCAAATTGATGACCCCCGCTAACCCACGGCCCCTTATTGTTACCGCACCCTGTTCTGACCTCGCTTCATCTTTTGCCAATCTGGACATTCCTAAGGCCCCTGTACCTCTGCTGGTGCTGTTTCGTCCACCCTGCTTCAGGTGCTTGGGGTTTCGACTGAACCTCTTCCAATTTGTCTGACCTCCGCTTCTCCTTTGACTATGCTTTCTTCCTCCTCACCCTACAGTGTGGCAATTTTTTTCGAATCGCCGCCCGTCCCACGTCGGACGGACCTCTGGTTCCACTTCTAAACACCAACGACAATCTCCCCTGAGACGTTTACTACTTCCGTGACCTACCATTCTACTCGGAAAAGACAGACATGTCAGCACTCCCTCTCCAACTCAGTTTCGGACCACACATTGGACTAAATTCTTTACGTTAAGAGTCCGACTTATCTTCTACTGGCTGGCTTCTTTCCAACAATAGTATTGGCAAAGCACTCCTATGCCACGTAGGTAGAGATATTCCTTTCATGCTCTTTAAGAGTGGTTACGTGCATCTCACAGACCAGAATACTTCCCCAAGCCCCATTGGTCTTTCTCCTTCTTTTGCATATCGATACGTATTCCCTATCATAATCAAAAAACATCATTCCCTGCAATTCTTGTAGTGGTACTGTTATTCTGCCCCATACCATAGTCCAACACAATTTCCAGACATGTGGCAATGACATTCTCGAACACCTGGAACTCCAAGATCTCCAAATTCTCAAGGTAGACACTTATGTTCTTCCTGCCCACGGGTGAAGACGATACCCTTGCAATGTAGCTCGTTTAACTTTTGGCAGCCGTGAACTCCCATCCTCTGTTTACGTAGCAGAACATCGGTTACAAGTTCGAAAGGTTATTATTATTATTAAAGATTAGCCGGTATTCTCCGGCCCGGGCCTTTTCCAAGTGGTGGCCCGGCCTTGGCTCCCTCTTTAGGGAGTGTCTGAGACTTAAGTCCCCCATGGGAGGAGGCACAAGTACCTCCTCATCTTTGGGACCAACTGTCCCCAGGCCTAGCCACAAGCTAGGCCTCTCTGGTCTGCCATCCCCGCCCCAAGGGGGCAAATGGGAATGACAGTCTTATGAGCTAAAGGCTCGGGCTCAGGCACCTACCCTACCCTAGAAGGGTTAGGCATGGTATCGATCAGTTCGGAAGGTGATCCCTATACTGCAACAGTCTAGGAATTGCTGGCGATTTGGCCATCCAGCAAAATATTGCAGATCTATAGCCGAATGCCCGGTCTGTGGTGCCGATGACCATTCTAATACGCCTTGCAAGGTGCTGTTAGTGTGCAGCAATATTCCAGCCTAGATAGAACAAGTGACCTGAAGAGTGTCATCATGGGCTTGGCCTCCCTAGTTTTGAAGGTTCTCATTATCCATCCTGTCATTTTTCTAGCAGATGCGATTGATACAATGTTATGGTCCTTGAAGGCGAGATCCTCCGACATGATCACTTCCAGGTCTTTGACGTTGGTGTTTCGCTCTATTTTGTGGCCAGACTTTGTTTTGTACTCTGATGAAGATTTAATTTCCTCGTGTTTACCATATCCGAGTAATTGTAATTTCTCATCGTTGAACTTCACATTGTTTTCTGCAGCCCACAGAAAGATTTGGTTGATGGTCCGCCCTGGACCTTGCAGTGTCTGCAATGGAAGACACTGTCCATGCAGATCGGGTGTCATCTGCAAAGGAAGCACGGTGCTGTGGCTGACATCCCTTGTCTATGTCGATATGAGGATGAAGGTACAAGAGGGAGCCGAGTACTGTGGCCTTGTGGAACAGAAGCTTTTCCATCGTAGCTGCCCTCGACTTTACTCTGTTGACGACTACTCCTTTCAGGTTAATGAGGAAATTAATAGATCCATCGACCGACTTTTCCTGTTATCCTTTAGCAACACGCATTTTGTGCGCTAATACCCCATGGAGTCACACTTGTCCGAAGCGGCTTTTGCAAAGTCATTTATATTATTACATATCTGCATTCTTTTTATCTTCTAGTGCATTTAGACCTTGTCGGTAAGTGATCCAATAGTGAGACAGACAGGAGCGACCTGTTCTAACCCATTGTTGCCTTGGGTTGTGTAACTGATGGTTTCTAGATGGGGTGTGGGTGGTGATCTTGCTCTTATGACCCCGTTCAAAGATTTTTTTTATTAATGGGATGTTGTGCTATCAGTCGGTAAGTTTTCTTTGCTGTTGCTTTAAAATGCCCCTTGTGGAGTGGGCTATGTCTGGTGTTTTTTAGTACCTGTGGGACGACCCCCCGGGTCCCCATGCTCCCTCTCCATAAGGATGGAAAAGGCTCGTTAATAGGGAGCCTTTCTTGCAGTTCTTGATGAACACATTTCCATGAGTCTGCCCTGTGGCAAGAGTGCATGGGCATGTCATTTATCGCCTGTTCGAAGAGTCATTTGCCTTTCAATATAACATCATAGGCTTGTGTTAACCAAATATTTTGTGGCTCTTATAAAAAATTCATTTTGATCTTCACTCTCCAGTCTGGTTAGCGGCTTGCTACAAACTGAGTCATATGGGACTTGAGTAGCTCACCTTCATGTCCTTGCGTCATCTGTGTAGGTCCATCGTGTTTTAAGTAGGGCCCAATACTGACGTTGTTCTCGACTTTGATTTGGCATAGGAAAAGAATACTTTGGGTTCTCGATTTCATTTATGGCTTTTAGTTCTTCCCCGCGATTCCTGACTCCTATAAGATCCCTTTAGCTTAAGTTCGATGTTTGCTATTTCTCTGACCAGTGACTCCCTACGCATTTCAGACATATTGGCCTCTTTTAGCGCCGCTGTTATTCTTTTCCGTCGCCTGTAAAGGGAGCGCCTGTCTCTATATAAACATCTATCCAGCTCTTTTTCTAGAGGAAAAGCCTTGTGCATACATCGAGTGCCACCGAGTTAATCTATTCTAGGCATAAGTTGGGGTCTGTGTTGCTTAGTCTCTCTTCCCAGCTTATGTCGGTTAGGACTTGGTACAGTACTTCCACCAGATTTTGCTGGTAATGTGTCAACACTGTTCCGAGGCATCATCCCCTTCTGTTCCATATCCAGCAGTATTGGTATTTTGTATCGCTGTAAATTGAATAGCATTTTCTTCACGTGTTTTATCACCAGGGCCAGTATCTCCTTTTGGTGTACTGTCCTCCAGGACAACACTAGCACCCTTAGGAGCACTGTCTTCCAAGGCAGCTCCATCCAACCCACCCATTTTATTTTCATAGCTCTCATACCATGCTGACATGTCTTTCAAGAAGGATATTTTATTGTTCTCATCTTTTAATATAGATAAAATTTCCTCATACAGGCCTATCTTGTTTGGGCAGACCCAAAAACATTTCTGATTTTATATCAAACGTGGTCACTGGTTTGAAGTTCCTACACAACCCATGGAACCAGTTACCACAGAGATTGCAAGCAATTCAGGCATGACTTCGTCCACTACCCTTTCTGCACATTACACAAGTTTTCATGGTGGTCAGTTACACCTTATGACTAACTAGCTAGTCTGTAACTACTAGAAGTATTTAGTTGTTTTTAACAGTTCTTCTGGTTTGGCTGGCTAGGACAGGCTTATATAAATATAAATAAATTAATATTATATATATTAGTTCTTTGTGTAAAGGCAAAGGGGACAAAAGAGTGCAAAAATTATAGGGGAATAAGTCTGTTGAATGCAACTGCCCAGGGAGGTACTACCGTCCTGCCAAGCGAGTGTAAAACAAAAGCCTGCAATTGTTTTACACGATGGTAGGATTGCTGGTGTCTTTTTTTCTCTCAAACATCCATAATTTCAGGTAGGTTTTGCTACTTCTACTTACATTAAGGTCACACTACACATGCATGTATAAGCATATTATACAGACCCTTATGGGTTTTCTTCTATTTTTCTTACTAGTTCTTTTTTCCACTAATCTCCATGGGAAAGTGAAAGAAGTCTTCCTCCGTAAGCCATCCGTGTCGTAAGAGTCTAGTAAAATACCAGGAGCAAGGGGCTAGTAGCCTCTTCTCCTGTATATATTACTACGTGTAAAAGGATAAACTTTCGCTTTTCTTTGTGGGCCACCCCAACTTGGTGGGATAACGCCGGTGCACTGAAAGAAAGGAATTTGTTGAGTATACCTGGTAGTGTATGGTAGTTATTACTGCAAGATATTAAGAGTAAAACAGTAGAGAGCCGAGGAATAAGGAGGCTTTCGGAAAAGGTAGGGGGTTTGTAGACAAGGTGTTTACAATGAAACACAGGTGAACATATTTAGGCAAGGGTAAAGAGGTATGTTGGCAACCCCGCATTTAACGGATTTGGAAAGGTGTAGGACAGGTGGATAGGGAAGGCAATGTGGCAGATGTTGCAATGTATGGAATAGAGGTAGGTTACTGAAAGCAGTGAAGAGGATTGTCTCCAGCTCAGGTTAGATTAGTAGAGACAAGAATAAGATTTGTCGTTGCGGATTTTTAAGCCCGGAGGGTTACCCCCAGGAAACCCAAGAAAGTCAGTTCGTCATCGAGACTATACACTTATTTCCATTGGGTCCTAATCTTGTCCCCCAGTTACACCCCACACCAGTCGGCTAACACCCAGTACCTATTGCTTGCTAGGTGAACAGGACAACGGTGTAAGGAAACGTGTCGAAAATGGTTCCACCCGCCGGGAATCAACCCGGGGCCCTCACGTGTGTGAAGCGGGAGCGTTAAGCCAACAGGGCCACCGAAGAGAGATCATTTCCAGTAAAAGTAGGCTTAGACAGATGTGTGATGATACACCATGGTTGTACAATATATTATAAGTTGTAAGAGACGTGAATGTCATGAGTGTGGCATAGGTGTGGGGTTAAAAAGATAAAGAAATCTAACACAAAGTGTAGTTGTCATGTTCTCTTAGCTGATGACACTAGCTTTCGGAGATTTCTGAAGAGAAGTTAGAGGTTGGTGGTGAATTTGGTAGGGTATGTAGAAGAAAATTAAAATGAATACAGGAAAGAGTAAAGGTTATAGGATATAAAAATTAGGCACAAATATTGTGATAGCAAGATTGGAAGAAGAGAGTGGCGGGGGTGTATGTATTCAGATATTAGAGTGGACTGTCAGCCGATGGGTCTAGGAAAGATGAGGAAAATCATTAGAACTGATGAGGAAAAAAAAGGTGAATGATGCACTTAGGAGTCTGTGGAGACAAAGAACTTTGTCCTTGGAAGCAATGACGGGAATGTATGAGAGTATACTTGTACCAATGCTCTTGTATGAGTGTGAAACATGGGTGGTGAAAGTTTGTAACAAGAAGGCTGGAGGAAGTGGAGACTTCATGTCTAAGAGCAATGTGTGGTGTGAATATAATGCAGATAATTCGTTTGGAAATTAGAGAAGGTGCGAGATTACCAAAACTATTATCCAGAGGGCTGAGGAGGGGTTGTTGAGGGGGTTCAAACATGTAGAGAGGCTGGAAGGAAAGACTTCGAGAGTATAAATCTGTAGTGGAGGAAAGGCCGGGTAGGGGTCAGCCTAGGAAAGGTTGGAGGGTGTGTGAGGGGCCTGGACTTCTAGCAAGCATGCATGAGCATGTTAGATAGGAGTGGATGTCATGTAGGGGGGTAATGGATGGAATTGATGTAAATGGGGAATATGGGAGTAAGGGAGTCAGTAGGCAGGGGATAGGCAGGCGAGGTGGTAGGAGAGAGGATTAGTGGAGGTAGGTAATGTGAGATCACTGGTGACTACACCATCACCTCTCATTACCTCTACGACCACACTACTCACCCTCTCACTACTTTAAATAAATTAATGAATAAAAGAGCAAATAATGGGGACAGTGAATATTACTATTCCACTCAAACACAGTTTATTAAGTCCTTGTACAATAATATATTTGGGAACAGGAGTACATCAGTGTGTTTAGATAAATGGGGTGGTACATATAAGCATTGAGACAGGGAGCACAATCAATTTGACGAAAATGAATATAACTTACAATATAGTTCAGAAGACAGTTCACCACAGCAACTAAGCCACAGGTCCCAAGACCTACACAGCACGAGTACTGCTCCAAGCCAGTACTCTGCCCATGTCTCCAACAATGACTTCAGCAGCCTTCTCCCGAACCCTGCACCCCAGCAGCAGCTCCTCTCGAATCTCCTGCTCAGAGCTCTGCACACAGCAGCAGTTCTGCTCGAAGTCCCTTTCCTCAGTTGTTCCTTGGGCTTATACTGTCCCGAGAGCACCCCCCCTCCCCACAATGGAGTGTGCACCACGTGTTTTGACATGACACCAAGGTCTGACGCCGTCATGAACAAAAGACCTCAGACTTAAGCCGACAAGGTGTGGCTGACAGACATTTGCCAAGGCAAGGTGTGACCATATAATTGGTTAAATTAGGTCTCCCCATCAACCTCAAGCCCAGTTGAACTACATCACATGGAGACAAATGGTTTATAGGACTTCGACATACTGTTGGAGCATAAGCAGGGTAACATTCATGAAGGGATTCAGGGAAACCGGCAGTCCAGACTTGAATCCTGGAGATGGGGAGTACAGTGTCTGCACTCTGAAGGAGGGGTGTTAATGTTGCAGTTTTATAACTGCAGTGTAAATGCGGCTCTGGCAAGACAGTGATGGAGTGAATGATGGAAGTTTTTCTTTTTTGGGTCACCTTGCCTAGGTGGGAGATGACCGATGTATTAAAAATAAATATTAATTCGAGTTACAATATTCAAAAGATGCACTACACCAAGTGTCACAGTGCCATTTAATCGTCGTTCTTCTTGATAGTAAACAAAGATAATTAATTTAAAGAAAAATGAGTTACATTTAATTAAAGTCTGGAAGTTACAATATATTTACAGAAATACAATTTAACAGATATCCAATTTTCAATCCAAGTTTCCTTCCAGGAACCCAAACAACCTCAAGTGAAAATATTTAGATTTATGGAAATGTCGAGGGAAATTCTAAACAAATTCTACTAGATTGTCTAAGTGATTTATCACTTAAGGGAATCACAGTTAAAACCAGTCCAAGAACAAAGCAGAATAACAATATCGTGTAGATGCATACGGCAAGATGTTCAAGAATACAGAAACACAGGTTAACAATCTAATCTTCAAAATATTCTCCATATTGAGCTGCATACAAAGGAGATTCACTCTAGTCAACCGAAACTGACTAAGGTTGGTTATAATTAGTCTCGCCCTGAACTCCAGGACTGAGGTAATATCAACTTACCCTCGAGTTCCAGAAATGTTGTCCAAGACATGTAGAGGAAAATTACACAAAGTTACCAAGTATAAACCCTAATACAAGGAAACCTAAAACATCAGGAGAGGCTGCTTTTGTCAGGGCAGCCAATACATTGCTCGTCATTAAAGAATGCCTACCCTACCCTGGCAGGTATTTCTGCGCTACAAAGTTATACTGATCAGGCAACTCTTACGGACGTGTCCGAATTCCCTAGAGGTTACTGGCTGCATCCAATTGCCTCTATGCTGTTGTGTGTGGGGTCCCCCACCACTGTGTGGTCCTTAATTGCCAATCCGTCCGGATTATATTTTAACCTACTGAACAATATGGGCAGGAATAAAGAGGCGGTGACAAGGCAATATAATTCAGACTAAAGTGCCAAATTCAGCTGACTTGAGAACTAACATAGACCAATGGATTACACAAGGCAGTCCATCCAATGACTGTAGTAGAAACCACTGGTACGAGTGAACGTTTCAGTGAGAACTTGGTCTGCGTCAGTTCCTTATAACTGACATACCCACACTAAAAGCACCTAACAACGACGAAGAAATGCCCGAATCTTTCAGTAATGTTGGTGCAAGATTCTCATGAAAGAGGATCCACTAACCCTCATCGGCTGTGTATAATCTGTAACCCGAATGACAAATTAATAGGTGAATAAATTCGCAAAGAAACCCTTCATCTAGAAGATGATAAGTTACTCCTAGAGCTATGAGACGCAGGTGATCGATTAAAGTAAACAAGCCAGCAATTGCTATATAACAATCTCCATCCTTATAGTATTACATTACATTATGGCACACAGTACCCACATATTTCAAGGCCAAAACATGTTGCAACTCTGGATATCAGATATTGTTGAAATTTTTCAGTTGCCTAACTAAATACAAAGGCCATAAACTTTGAGACATGTGAAGTTGGAGGAGGCAGTTGGTATCCAGTCCCCTGCATAATCTGGAGACCATGAAGGGAGAGGCAGGTGGTAAACCAGTCCCTGCCATAAACTGGAGGACCATGGAAGTGGAGAGGCAGGTGGGTATCCAGTTCCCTGCCATAAAACATGAGACCCATGGAAGTGGAGAGGCAGGTGGGATCCAGTCCCTTGCCAATAAACTGGAGACCATGAAGTGGAGAGGCAGGTGGGTATCCAGTCCTGCCATGAATTGAGAGGCAGGTGGGTATCCAGTCCCTGCCATAAACTGGAGACCGTGGAAGTGGAGAGGCATGTAGTTTATCCAGTCCCTCCAATTACCTGGAGACATGAAGTGGAGAGGCATGTGGGTATCCAGTTCATAACCATAAACTGGAGACCTGGAAGTGGAGAGGCAGGTGGGTATCCATCCCTTGCTATAAATTGGAGACGCTCTGGAAGAGGAGAGGCAGGTGGTATCCAATTCCCCTACCAATAAACTGGAGACGCATGGAAGTGGAGAGGCAGGTGGGTATCCAGTTCCTGCCATAAACTGGAGACGTGGAAGTGGAGAGCAGGTGGTATCCAGTCCCTGCTATAAAATGGGAGACGTGGAAGTGGAGAGGCAGGTGGTTCTCCAATCCCTACCATAAACTGGAGACCATGGAAGTGGAGAGGCAGGTGGGTATCCAGGTCCCTGCCATAAACTGGAGACCGTGGAAGTGGAAAGGCAGGTGGGTATCGCAGTCCTCTGCCATAAACTGGAGAACCGTGGAAGTGGAGAAGGCAGGTGGGTATCCATCCCAGCCATAAACTGTAGACCGTGGAATGGAGAGCCATGGGTATCCAGTCCCTGCCATCAACTGGAGACCGTGAAGTGGAGAGGCAGGTGGAGGTAACCAGTCCCAGCCATAAACTTGTAGACCGAGGAAGTGGAGAGGCAGGTGGGTACCAGTCCCTGCCATAAACTGGAGACTCTGAAGTGGAGAGCAGTGGGTATCCATTCCCTGCATAAAAGTTTAAATGTAGACTGTGGAAGTGGAGAGGCAGGTGGTATCCAGTCCTGCCATAAACTGGAGACCTGTGGAAGTGGAGAGGCAGGTGAGTGTATCCCAGTCCCTGCCATAAACTGGAGACCATGGAAGTGGGAAAGGCAGGTGGGTAATCCATTCCCTGCCATAAACTGGAGACCGTGAAGTGGAGAGGCAGGTGGGTACCAGTCCCTGTCCATGAAGTGGAGAGGTCAGTGGGTATCCAGGTCCCTGAGATAAAGCTGGAGACCATGGAAGTGAGAGGCAGGTGGGTATCCAGTCCCTGCCATATACTGGAGACCATGGAAGTGGAGATGCCAGGGGGTATCCAGGTCCCTGCTAAACTGGGACTGTAGAAGTGGAGAGGCAGGTGGGTATCCAGTCCCTGCCATGTAGTGGACGGCAGGTGGGTATCCATCCTGCCATAAACTGGAGACCGTGGAAGGGAAGGCAGGTAGGTATCCATGTCCCCTGCCATCAACTGGAGACCATGAAGTGAGAGGCAGGTGGGTATCCAGTACATACCAAAACTGGAGACCATGAAGAGAGAGGTCAGGGTGGTATCCAGTCCCATCCATAAACTGAGACCATGGAAGTGTAAGGCAGGTGGGTATCCAGACCCTGCTATAAACTGAGACCGTGGAAGTGGAGTGGCAGGGGGTATCAGTCCCTGCCATAAACTGGAGACCGTGGAAAGTGAGAGGCAGGTGGTATCCAGTCCTCTGCCATAAACTGAGGAGACCGTGGAAGTGGAAAGGCAGGTGGTATCCAGTCCCCCTGCCATAAACTGTGAGACCATGGAAGTGGAGAGGCAGGTGGGTATCCAGTCCCTGCAAACTGGAGACTATGAATTAGAGAGGGCATGTGGGTATCCAGTCCCGCCATAAACTGGAGACCGTGAAGTGGACGGAGCAGGTGGGATATCCAGTCCCTGCCATAAACTGGAGATCCGTGGAAAGTGGAAAGGCAGGTGGGTATCCAGTCCCTGCCATAACTGGAGACCATGGAAGTGGAGAGGGCCAGGTGGGTATCCAGTTCCCTGTCCCAAACTTGGATGACCATGGAAAGTGGAGAGGCAGGTGGGTATCCAATCCCGCCAAAAACTGGAGACCTTGGAAGTGTGAGAGGGCATGTGAGTATCCAGTCCCTGCATAAACTGGGAGACATGCATGGAAGTGGGAGCGGCAGGTGGGTATTCCAGTCCCTGCCATAAACTGGAGACCGAGTAGAATGAGATGCAGGTGGGTATCCAGTCCCTACCATGGAAGTGGAGAGGCGGTGTTATCCCAAGTCCCTGCCATAAACTGGAGACCATGGAAGTAGAGAGGCAGGTGGGGTATCCAAGAGTCCTGCCATAAACAGGAGACCAAGGAAGTGGAGAGGCTGTGGGAATCCAGTCATTGCCATAAACTGGAGACCATGAATTGAGAGGCAAGTGGGTATCCACTCCCTGCCATAAAACTGGATACCATGGAAGTGAGAGGCAGGTGGGTATCCACTCCCCTGCCATAAACTGGAGACCGTTAAGTTGGAAAGGCAGGTAGGGTATCCAGTCCCTGCATAAACTGGAGCCCATGGAGTGGGAGCATTGGGTATCCATCCCTGCCATAAACTGGCTGGAGACCATGGAAGTGAGAGGCAGGTTGGTATCCGTCCCTGCCATAAACTGGAGCCGTGGAATGTGAATTGCAGGTGGAGTAACCAGTCCTGCCATAAACTGGAGTACCATGAAGTGGATATGCAGGTGGGTATCCAGTCCCTGCCCTAAACTGGAGACCGTGGAAGTGGGAGAGCAGGTTGGGGTATCCATCCCTTGGCCAAAACAAACTGGAGACCCGTGGAAGTGGAGAGGCAGGTGGGTATCCAGTCCCCTGCCCATAAACTGGGACCGTGGAAGTGGAGAGGCAGGTGGTTATCCAGTCCCTGTCCTAAACTGGAGACTGTAGAATGGAGAGGCAGTGGGTATCCATTCCCTGCCATGAACTGGAGACCATGGAAGGTGGAGAGGCATATGATGGGTAAACCAGTCCCGCATAAACTGGAGACCGTAGCAGTGGAGAGAGGCAGGTGGGTATCCATTCCCTGCCAAACTTGGAGACCGTAAGAAGTGATAGGGCAATGGGTACCCAGACCACTGCCAATGTAACTGGAGACCATGGAATTGAAGAGGCAGGTGTCTCCCAGTCCCTGCCATAAACTGGAGCCCATGGAAGGCGATGAGGCGGTGGTAACCATCCCCTGCCATAAAACTGATGACCATGGAAGAGGATAGGCAGGTGGGTATCCAGTCCCATGCCATAAACGGAGACCGGTGTGGAAGTGGAGAGCAGGTGGGTATACTGCAGTCCCTGCCATAAAACTGGAGACCATGGAATTGGAGAGGCAGTGTGGGTATCCAGTCCCTGCCAGTAAACTGGAGACCGTAGAATTGATAGGCATGTGGTATCCCAGTCCCTGCCATAAACTGGAGGACCATGGAAGTGGAAGAGTCAGGAGTGGGTATCCATCCCTGCATAAACAGGAAGACCGTGGAGTGGAGAGGCAGTTGTGTAATCCAGTCCCTGCCAAAAAACTGGAGACCAATGGAAGTGGAGAGGGCAGTGTGGTATCCAGTCCCTGCCATAACGGAGACCATGGAAAGTGGGAGAGGCAGTGGGTATCCTGTCCCTGCCATAAACTGAGACCATTGAAGTGAGAGGCAGGTGGGTATCCAGTCCCTGCCATAAACTGGAGACCCATGGAAAGTAGAGTCAGGTGGGTATCCAGTCCCTGTCATTAAGTGGATATGCTATAGTATGGGTATCCCAGTCCCTGCCATAAACTGGAGACCGTGTGAAGTGGAGAGGCAGTGGGTATCCAGTCCCTGCCATAAACTGGAGACCGTTGAAGTGGAAAGGCAGGTGGGTATCCAGTCCCAGCCATACACTGGAGCCATGGAAGTGGAGAGGTCAGGTGGGTATCCATCCCTGCCATGAAGTGGAGAGGCAGGTGGGGTATCCATCCCTGCCATAAACCAGAGCCCAATGGAAGTGGAGAGGCAGGTGGGTATCCAGTCCCTGCCATAAACTGGAGAACTGTAAGAAGTGGATAGGCAGGTGGGTATCCAGTCCCTGCAATAAACAGGAGACGGCGAAGAAGTGGAGAGGCAGGTTGTATCCAGTCCCTGCCATAAACTGGAGACCATGGAAGTGAGAGCAGGTGGGTATCCAGTCCCCTGCCATAAACTAGGAGACCATGGAAGTGGAGAGGCAGGTGGTATCCAGATTCCCTCCCATAAACTGGATACCATGGAAGAGGGAGAGGCAGGTGGTAATCCATTTCCCTGCCATAAACTGGAGCCCATGGATGGAGAGGCAGGTGTGGGTATCCAGCCCTGCCATAAACAGGAGACCATGGAAGTGGTGAAGGCAGGTGTACCAGTCCCTGCCATAAACTGGACCCAAGGAAGTGTAGAGGCAGGAGTGAGAATCCAGTCCGCTGCCATAAACTGGAGACTGTATAATGGAGAGGCAGGTGGGTATCCAGATCCCTGCCATAAAACAGGAACCCATGGAAGTGGATGAGCTAGGTGGGTATCCAGTCCCTGCCAATAAACTGTAGACCATGAAGTGGAGAGGCAGGTTGGGTATCCATCCCTGCCATAAACTGAGACCGAGTAAGTGTGAGAGCAGGTGGGTATCCAGTCCCTGTGCCATAAACTGGAGACCGTGAAGTGGAGAGGCAGGTGTGTATCCAGTCCCTGCCATAAAACTGGATACCAATGGAAGATGGGAGAGGCAGGTGGGTTATTTCCCAGTCCCTGCATAAAACTGGAGACCGTGGCAGTGGAGAGGCAGGTGGGTATCCAGTCCGCTTCCTCCATAAAACAGGTAAGACCGTTGAAGTGGAAAGGCAGGTGGTTATCCAGTCCCTGCCATAAACTGGAGACCGTGGAAGTTGGAGAGGCAGGTGGGTATCCAGTCCTGCCAATAATACTGGGAGAACACATGGAAGTGGTAGAGTCAGGTGGGATACACATCCCTGTCATAAACTGGAGACTAATGAAGTGGAGAGCAGGTGGTATCCATCCCTTGCATAAACTGGAGACCGTAGAAGAGTGATATGCAGGTGGTATCCAGTCCCTGCCATAAACGGAGACCATGGAAGTGGAGTAGGCAGGTGGGTATCAGTCCCTGCCCATAAACAGGAGACCATGGCAGTGGAGAGGCAGTGGGTATCCATTCCCATGCCATAAACTGGAGACCGAGGAAGTGGAGAGCAGGTGTGTAATCCAGTCCCAGCCATAAACAGAGACCGTGTGAAGTGGAAAGGCAGGTGGGTATCCAGTCCCTGCCATGCACTGGAGAGCTGGTGGGTATCCAGTCCCTGCCAAGAAGTGGAGAGGGGCCGAGGTGTGATATCCAGTCCCTGCCATAAACTGAGACCATTGGATAGTGGAGAGGCGAGGTGGGTATCCAGTCCCTGCCATAAACTGGAGACCATGGAAGTGGAAGGCAGGTGGGTATCCCATCCCCTGCCATAAACTGGAGACCGTTGAAGAGGAGAGGCATGTGTATCGCAGTTCCCACAGCATGTCCAACAATACACCTATTAATTTTTTGATCATTTTATACAATTAATGTGGCAAAGCAACGATCGAGAAACTTTGTACAGAATTAACTCCACTGCTAACATTTGTTTAATTTCGCACTTCCAGGCTGAAGTTCAAGTTGTGCCTTTTCTTCCACTGGACTTCTCTTTAAATGTAGCTTAAGTGTTTGACTGAAAACGCACTGATGCGCAGACGGAAGTTAGGCATAAAGCTGTCCTGTGTTGCACACTGACATAATTTTGTCCCTCAGAAAAAATACACAAGTTACTTTTAATTCCTAAACCTTAATTAACCCTAAAACACAAACATGCTAATTTTATAAGTAATACCATTATCTCAGCGACTGAATAATAAAATTCTTTATTTACCCTATGAACAAGAACCTTAAGATAATGAATATCGGAGGAACATGTAATGAGTTTAGTTCATGCTAGTTTTAGTGGATTGTAAAACTCCATCTCATGATTGTCACAATCAGAATTGTACTAGACCAAAGCTGTCTGATAACAATTGATTGTACATACAGTACTTCAAACTAAGATTAGATCCAGACTCGCGTGCTCTCGTGAACACTTCCAAATGTCATTTCATTGTCTAAAGTCTGCTCACGTACAAGTGTTGAAATATTGGTGTAGTTCTCGGGGAAGCGGAGGCAATTTTGTGGTGTTTGTGGCCAATAATGTCACAGTCTAACAAGGTCCATAACTACTGTCTTCAACCTCTCGCTGAGAACACCTTTGCACTACTCAGCTCTCGAAGTACTGGATGAACAGTCTCTGTTTGGAAGAAATGTATTGAAATTTTTAAGAAATTAACATGTCATCAAGGACTAAAGTGACAAGTAAACAAGAATAATCAGCAAGGCAAAGAACAGCTTTTAGTTAAATTTACTATGTAATAATGTTCTAGACATTTACGTTTAAATGTTTTAAAATTATCAAATATATGTTCAGAATTATATAATTTAAGAAGTCCTATATGACTAAAATCCAAAATCCTCATCTACTAAAGATTGTGCAGCACACTTATCCATCACCTAGTTTTTTTGGCCACAAAACCATAACCCGGCCGGGATTGAAACCCGCGGGTCATGTCGGCGAACTCCAGCCCGACGCGGACTCTTTGACCGCGGTTCAATCCGCCGGGGTATGGTTTAGGTTTGCAATCGTGTTATTACGTTTTTTTGGCCTTCCTGAACTTTAGAGTTTCCTACTTTAGGTTTTCATAGCAACGTTAATTATAGTTCCAAATGTTGCAAAGACTTTAACCTTAACTACTTGTTAAATGTCCTGTATAATGTAGGTCTTGCATGTCCACTACAACAAGCCATGTCCCCCGTCGTGACGTAGAAACTGAAGGCCACCTGGTCCTGAGTTTTACATATATTACAAGCTGGTAGCAGCATCACCCGGAATACCATAGTGTGGTTCACATCGCCCAGGTAATAACCTTCAAAAAGTTAGTTTGCCAAGCATACTAAAATCCTGTGTACTACTGAGAGAAGAGATTCAGAATATAAGCCAGTGACGTGGTCCCTAAGTATGCTGGCAGTCATGGCGGTGGAATCCCCCCCCCCAGCAGTACAATACAAATCAGTCAGCAACCTCGACCTTACATGATTGAATGAAAATGACCCGGATCCTTTCTTTTTTTGGCACAACATGTTACTTCCTCTTTACTAGTTCAAGATACAAGCAATCTTGTACTACTTCAGACTTTGAACTGCTTGCTATAACGCGGTATACTAGAAGCAGTTTATGATCAATTCTCTCACAGACACCTTGACACAACTACCTAATGTAACTTCGCCAAATATCGGAACAAAACACCAAGACAGGTGTCGGGTAAGGGATCCCTTAATCAGTCTTCTTTCATGTACCAGGCTAGTTAGAACTTAGCCATCAGCTTACAACATGCACATTTTTCCTCAAAGACAAGGTCAGCCACAACACCTTCCAACGATCACATTTCACAACTGACGAGCGAGAGCCCGAGGTAAATGGACACAAATATATTAACTTACAAAAACTTCTTTGAGGATGTTTAGTATCTCATGAGAAAGATACATTTGTCAGGAACAAAGTCCAACATATGGTCTGTCAAATGACCCTGCACTGCCTCCAGGAGTGTGTTCGTGAACATTTAACAGACCTAAAGTGTTTGGCAGCATAAGGCAAGGGCCCTGCAGAGTGATTTTAACAGGTATCTTATAATCGTTACAGAGACCCTGGGTCGGGGGCTCTGACATCGGTTCACGGGGAGTCTTCAGTAAGTGTTATACGTGGCGATGCATCTCATATTCTATCTTCCTAACTCGTACTAAGCTCGTTGGAGTAACAGAGGTGATGGTGAAGCAGGTGTCAAGGATGCCTCTCTGTGCGTCCCCTAAGGTTTGGGTATTCTACACAAGATTATTTTATCTCAAAATTTTGTTTCCATCTGGAGCCACCCCAGACTAGTCCTGGCTGATTAGGTCTCATGGTTATCTGGCTGCGCGTACTGTCATAATATATTATCAAGAATGAAGTCCAGCCCGAATTCTACATAAGGTCCCCCCAACCTCCTTTACAACGTTTAATATTATATTAATCAGTGTAAATAATTATGTTTAGAAAGTTACCGTAAAGAAACCCTACTAAAATAGTTAATATGTTTATTATGCACCCCATACCCAAGTGTGGGTGGTAGTCACAAAGATATACATGAGGTACATGAATGGACCCCGGGACTGGATGCCAAAGTTATGATAGCTAAGCAAGTTACAAAGGTAATGAACTCATGTATGATCGGACACAACACGACAGAGTAACAAAGGTATTTACAGATACCTAAATACAAACAAGTAAACACCTACGTGAGTTACAGAGAAGTTCAGTGATTGCAGGTGTTTGTTTTCAAATACCTTACTTTCCTTTATCATGTGCAACCGGAAGGAAAGATAATTGATTACAACGGAATAATGAGCCATTTTGGAGGAATTAAGATGTTAATACAGCAATCTGTTGTTTATAACTAGTCATCACACGTACAAAAATTTTAAGAGCCTATTATAAACTAAAAAACCAACCAGCACTGTTGGCCTTTGCTACTAGCAACACACAGCTCGCTCACCTCAAGAAGTGTCCCTGCGGATCCCCGTTGGGGAGGGAACCTCTACCGCTCTACTCTTCGTCGTCCACCTGTCACAAGATAGAGTTACTCCAACAGAGTCGAGATCAAACCATCCGTGGTTGACAATGGCTCCACCAAGCTTGTCCTTGCTGTGGCCTGTCAGGGGCTGGCAAATATAAAGTCAAGATCAACACCATCCTTTTCCCTCCAAAAATCCTTCATGTCATCTGTGAAATATGAGGAGGCCGATAAAACATCTTCCCTGTCCACTCCGAAGAGTCGTGTGCTACAGAATCCTGCCTCGCTCCAGCCTTAAGGCTAAGAGGACTTTTTTCTGAAAACGACTGGACAAACAAGTGAATACGATCACAGACCACTGAAATGAACTCAAGAAATCTTTTGAACGACCAGATCCCTTGTGTTACCACAGTGGAAAGCAATTACCAATAATACCACGTGCCCACACATCCATGCTAAAAATTCACCTTTTACCCGACGTCCAGTGATGGCTGCCCAAGTCTATTGCCGAGTGATTATCCATCAACTTACAACTTCATAAACCACATCGAAGGTGAACGATACATCACTCAATGTCTGAGCTGCTACTCATACTTCACTCTACAAAAGACTGTGCCCCACCAAGACAAGAACCTTTGCTCCACTTGTGGATCTGAAGGCCCACAACTACTCCAAGACAGTGTCGACTTCCACTGCACCACTCAAATGTTTAAACTGCAAAAAACAAACCACCACACACTCGCTGCTAAGGTCCCATTCACTGAGCAAATCACGAGAGAAAAAAAAAACAAAAAAAAAAAAAAACGAAGCAGAACAGAAGAAATCACCAACCAGATCACCCACCTAGGCTGCTATCACCAAATCCAGGCTGACATCACACTAAACTCCTGAAATCAACCCAACACTATTCCTATTCCACAGCACCACCACATAACCTCTCTCCACCCTCACCCGCATGTGACTCCACCAAAAATCCATTACTGTCTGCTGTAAGCACACATGCAGAACATGGTATCTCCAGGATCTCGTATCCCACAACGCAGAACATGGTGCATTCTCCAGGATCCTTCTGTATGCAACACATGCAAGAACATGCATCTCCAGGATCCATCTGTATGCACACATCAGAACATGGCATCTCCAGGATCCTTTAACAACGACAAGCAACAACCTTTTTAGACTTTGACAAAATGCCTGCATTCACCTTCCCCAGACTCTCCACCTCCTGCCGACATCAATCTCACCCAAGCACCAGTCATTATATAAACACTACTGAAACAACGCCCAGAACTCGCACACCCACCACCGACCTAACTTCAGGCACCCCCAATGGCTCCTTACGATCCGAAACTGCTATAACGACAATCCAATAACCGTTGCCCTCCTCCCCCCCTCCTCCCAGCCACCTCTCACCATTCTCCACAAGTCACATGCCCAGACCATTCACTACCCCGAAGTTGCAGTCAGCTGAGCTCCCATTGCCAATCCAACATCGCCGGCGACTACGGACTCTCCAACTCCTTATCCACATCTCAAGCACGCTAACCACCTAGCAACTGGGTCAAGAAGCCCTGTACTATCCCTCCCATTAACGCCTTTTCTCGCACCCACTTACTCTTCTATCCCTCATTTTCCCCCTCCACCCTTTGGGGTTCTTACCTATATTTTCAGTTCATATCCAGCTGGCGACACCACCACTAGGACACCTGGGGTTGGAACCCGTGTGCTGCGACAACCGAACCACCACCACCCGTTGCTGGCGACACCAACCACTACCACCGTTTGCTGAGCGACACCAACCACTACCACCACGTTGCTGGCGACAACCAACCACTACCACCCGAGTGCTGGCGACACCACCCCTAACCACCCGTGGTGCATGGCGACAAGCCAACCACTACCACCCTGGCTGGCTACACAACCACTACCACCCGAGTGCTGGCGACACCAACCACTACCACCCGTGTGCTGGCGACACCAACCACAACCACCCGTGTGGCTGGCGACACACCACTACCACCTCGAGTGATGGCGACACCAACCAACTACCCACCGTGTGCTGGCGACACCAACCACTACCACCCCGAGTGTGCTGGCGACACCAACCACTACCACCCGTTGTGCTGCGACACCAACCACTACCACCCTGTGCTTGGCCGACACCAACAGCATCCACCCGTGTGCTGGCGGGACACCACCACTAACACCTGTGTGCTGGCGACAGACGACCAACCACTACCACCGGTGTGCTGGCGACACCAAACACCACCGGGACCCGGGTGCTGGCGACAGCCACGCCACCACCACGCTGTTGTGCTGGCGACACCACTACAACTCACTCATCTCATGACTTTCGTACCATCTTCAGTCCCCACTAAAAATTAATCTATAATTAGAAAGTCTTAATGAACATGCTGATGATTCAGATTAGTAACACTGAGAATGAAATAGATTCCCTAGGTTGCCCCCAAAAATAAGGCTAAATGCTGAGAAAGTTGCTCTTGATCCCCCTTTCACGCTTAGTGCATGGTAACTTACCATAATACATTTTATATTTATGGAATTTTGAGTTTTTCTTCTGATAATTTTTTAATACCTGTCCCTGGCTTCAAATTTTAAAAGTGCAAATATTTGAATGCTACACACCAATATACCCTTTGACATGCACTAATATTACTAAGCTAGTGTATACATGGGGTTATTTAAAAATACTCTGATTATGCCGGATCACTAACTGGACAGAAACAGAACCAGGTGATGCAGCCCACAATTTAACCTCCCGCCAAACTATACCCGGGGTTAAAATGGGCTAGCCTATTTTTATACCCCGGAGTATATTCTGGACATGTCCGTTTATACCCCGAGGTAATAACACAGGCTACCCAGAATTTACCTGTTCCAGTCCCGAGAGTATACCAGCACTTACATTGTGATTTTCATAAACAAGTCTATTTCAATGTCTATCGTTTTTTCATCCATAATTTCATATATTTTGGGCTCAGACCAGACTCACTCCTGTCCAGATTAATACCTAATGTGTTTTCCAAGAAGGTAATTCAAATCCCAAAAATAATCCAAAATTTATGAACGGCAGGATCCCTCACCTTATATGCATTAAGAAAGGCATTTAATAGAAGATGTAAAAAGACAGAGGAATTTAGGCATCAATAACTGAGCATAAACAAGTTAAAAATATAATAAAAAGTCGAAAGAAATTACTAAATAAAACTGCTAAGAAATCGAAAGTAAATCCAAAAATTACTGAACATTTAAGTTTTTAAATTTAATTCAAAGTTATGTAACACTAATGAATTTATATGAATTTGATTTCCTATTTGACAATGTTTAAAAAACTCTGGTCAAACAGGACAAAATAAATGATTTTCTCGTAAAGTGTAAGGTCAGGTCAGGTTGTGTGAGAGGTTTGTACCAGATGTAGATTTGCGTCATGTCATATATACTGATGCCTGGCTTTTGTCACAGTGCCTGAACCTTGTTACTGTACTGAGTTCCTCTAGTGTGCGTATTATTCAGTCTGCCTTTCACACACACACACACACACACACTTCACACACCACACACACACACACACACACACACACACACCACAGCACACCTACACAACAGGCCTATGTCTACAATGACAAGTGTCCTAGGACAAAATGGTAACTAACAACACACACCTACACACACACACAACAGTGCTATGTCTAAATTAGACATTTCCTAGGACAATAAAAGGAACTACCACTTGTGCCGTCCTTTGCAGGAGCCGCCGTATAATAGAAGGAATCGAACTTTTCTGAATGTTCGTCCGACGCAGTACCAGAGAGGCACTGATAACCAGGTTGCAAATGATTGGCAACAAGACTAGTCCCAGAGCTAAGAGGTATGCCTACAGGAGAGGTTAAATGGGAAATCAACCTGACGACCACCGGGAGGACAGATAGTAGGGGGGACATGATAACGGAAACATACAAAATACTGAGAGGAATTGACCAAGGAGGACAAAGACAGGATTTATCCAGAGATTGGACACAGTAAAAAGGGGGACACAGTAGGAAGCGAATGACACAGATTAATCACAGGGATGTTTAGGAAGTATTTCTTCAAGCCACAGAGATTCAGTAGTGAATATTATTGGGAATGCGATGTATGGAGGCAGGACCACACATAGCTTTAAGGCATAGTTAATTAAAAAGAGCTCACGGCTCAGGGAGAGTGACATAGTAGCGATCATGAAGAGGCGGGGCCCAGGAGCTCGGACTCGACCACCCGCAATCCAACTATGTGAGTACTACTATGGATGGAGTAACGCACGCACACATGCACATGCACACACACACACACACACACACACATGCACACACACAGTGCACACACACACACGCGCACACACACACACACACACACACACACCCACCCACCCACACACACAACAGACACACAAACACACAACAAACGCCCATAGAAAACATTTATCTTCTTGACAAAAAAAAAAACTTGGATGCCCAAGAGGACAGTGAGACCGAGGGACTGGTGGATTAACCTGGATGGAAGATTGGGTGACAAGCTCTGACGAAAAGGGAGAGAGTGTGAAGTAAGCTAGAAGCATTTAGCAAGAAAATAGAGAGAAATAGCAGCAGAGTGCAGAAAATGGGAGAGGTTTTTGGTGTAAGCATATATTCCCCCCCCCATCGTAGAGAAACTGAGGACTAAAAAATTCGTTATGCCATAGGAAACATACCAATTATGCCTCTTTATTTGAGTCTTAATATCATGACTGGAAATATCAGTGATGAGAACATTTTTGAGTTTTTGTAGGTTTATGGTAAACTGAAATCTTAAGTGTTATGGACCAGGTCATTTGGAGATTGACCTTGTATAGAATAGTATTATGTATCCACTTAATCTACTCAGGGTTTTTAAATAATAGCTAAATGTAAAGATGCCACTAGATTTACAATATCCTGTTTAGCGAAATGTATTACAATTATACCCCGTAAATGTGTAAATATGTATTTAGTTATAATGTGTTTAGGTAGTAGGTAGGCAACACAGGCTAATAGCTGAAACAAGTATGTCCTTGGAGGGTAGTTTGTCTGCATCAAACCTCCCCACTTGACAAGTTGACATACATGAGGGATAACTGTGTTAAAGTCCAGTTCGCTCACAGCCGACACTGTGACATTGGACTTAGCAGTCCTATAGTACTCTGGCCTTGTCCCACATGATAGATTAACCGATTATTGTAGAAACCTGAACCACTGGAGTAACATTCTGAAGGAAGTCTGCCCGGTATTATTATGCGACAACCTGTTCGATAAAGAACTAATGATATTTACCTTATGTCAGTGTTACCCTCATGAAGTGAGTTTCTTCAGTAATGTTCATTGGGGAAATTGTCCTTATTCCCTCTGATCATTTAATGTTTAAGTGACTGTATAGACAGTCAATGGAAGATGTCTATGATGTACATTCTCACCAGTATTTATGGTGACAGCTTCTGTTGAAGTGTATTTAAAGATATTTCTGAATATCTATAGTAATATTTAAACTTAAATAAAAAGAAAACTAGAAAAGAGACTGAGTAACTCTCTATGTGCTTTATATTTCCATGTTTGGAAGTCCCTTCTTATCTAATGAAGTGTTTCGTTTATAGTACCCCCCCTTCCCCACAATGGAGTGTGCACCACGTGTATTGACATGACACCAAGGTCTGAACGCCGTCATGAAACAAAAGACCTCAGACTTAAGCCGACAAGGGTGGCAGACAGACATTTTGCCAAAGGCAAGGTGTGACCATATAAATTGGTTTAATTAGGTTCTCCCCATCAACCTCAAGCCCAGTTGAAACTACACACATTGAGAACAAATGGTTAACGGACTTCGACATACTGTTGGAAGGCATAAGCAGGTAACAATCATGAAGGGATTCAGGGAAAAACCGGCAGTCCAGACATGAATCCTGGAGATGGGGAGTACAGTGTCTGCACTCAGAAGGAGGAGGGTGTAAAAGTTGCCGTATTATAACTGCCGTGTAAATGCGGCTCTGGTGCAAGACAGTGATGGCGATTGATGAAGGAAGTTTTATCTTTTTTGGGTCCCCTTGCCCTGGTGGGAGATGACCGATGGTATTAAAAATAAATATTAATTCCGAGTCACAATAATTCAAAAGAATGCACTACACCAAGTGCCACAGGCCAATTAATCGACGTTCTTCTTGATGATAAAACACATATCATTAATTTAACGAACAATGAGTTACATTTAATTAAATTCTGGAAGTTACAATATATTTACAGAAATACAATTTTAACAGAAATCCAATTTTCATCCAAGTTTTCCGTTGTCCAGGAACCCAAACAACCTCAAGTGAAAATATTTATATTTATGGAAATGCGAGGGAAATTCCTCAACAAATTCTACAGATTGTCTAAGTGATTTATCACATAAGGGGGCAACACAGTTAAAACCTAGTCCAAGAACACAGCGAAATATACAAAATCGTGTGTAGATGCATACGGCAAGATGTTCAAGAATACAGAAACACAGGTTAACAATCTAATCTTCAAAATATTCTCCATATTGAGCTGCATACAAAGGAGATTCACTCTAGTCAACCGAAACTGACTAAGGTTGGTTATAATTAGTCTCGCCCTGAACTCCAGGACTGAGGTAATATCAACTTACCTCCTCGAGTTCCAGAAATGTTGTCCAAGACATGAAGAAGGAAAATTACACAAAGTTGACGCAATATAAACTCCCTAATACAAGGAAACCTAAAACATCAGGAGAGGCTGCTTTGTCAGGGGCCAGCCAATACATTGCTCGTCATTAAAGAATGCCTACCCTACCCTGGCAGGTATTTCTGCGCTACAAAGTTATACTGATCAGGCAACTCTTACGGACGTGTCCGAATTCCCTAGAGGTTACTGGCTGCATCCAATTGCCTCTATGCTGTTGTGTGTGGGGTCCCCCACCACTGTGTGGTCCTTAATTGCCAATCCGTCCGGATTATATTTTAACCTACTGAACAATATGGGCAGGAATAAAGAGGCGGTGACAAGGCAATATAATTCAGACTAAAGTGCCAAATTCAGCTGACTTGAGAACTAACATAGACCAATGGATTACACAAGGCAGTCCATCCAATGACTGTAGTAGAAACCACTGGTACGAGTGAACGTTTCAGTGAGAACTTGGTCTGCGTCAGTTCCTTATAACTGACATACCCACACTAAAAGCACCTAACAACGACGAAGAAATGCCCGAATCTTTCAGTAATGTTGGTGCAAGATTCTCATGAAAGAGGATCCACTAACCCTCATCGGCTGTGTATAATCTGTAACCCGAATGACAAATTAATAGGTGAATAAATTCGCAAAGAAACCCTTCATCTAGAAGATGATAAGTTACTCCTAGAGCTATGAGACGCAGGTGATCGATTAAAGTAAACAAGCCAGCAATTGCTATATAACAATCTCCATCCTTATAGTATTACATTACATTATGGCACACAGTACCCACATATTTCAAGGCCAAAACATGTTGCAACTCTGGATATCAGATATTGTTGAAATTTTTCAGTTGCCTAACTAAATACAAAGGCCATAAACTTTGAGACATGTGAAGTTGGAGGAGGCAGTTGGTATCCAGTCCCCTGCATAATCTGGAGACCATGAAGGGAGAGGCAGGTGGTAAACCAGTCCCTGCCATAAACTGGAGGACCATGGAAGTGGAGAGGCAGGTGGGTATCCAGTTCCCTGCCATAAAACATGAGACCCATGGAAGTGGAGAGGCAGGTGGGATCCAGTCCCTTGCCAATAAACTGGAGACCATGAAGTGGAGAGGCAGGTGGGTATCCAGTCCTGCCATGAATTGAGAGGCAGGTGGGTATCCAGTCCCTGCCATAAACTGGAGACCGTGGAAGTGGAGAGGCATGTAGTTTATCCAGTCCCTCCAATTACCTGGAGACATGAAGTGGAGAGGCATGTGGGTATCCAGTTCATAACCATAAACTGGAGACCTGGAAGTGGAGAGGCAGGTGGGTATCCATCCCTTGCTATAAATTGGAGACGCTCTGGAAGAGGAGAGGCAGGTGGTATCCAATTCCCCTACCAATAAACTGGAGACGCATGGAAGTGGAGAGGCAGGTGGGTATCCAGTTCCTGCCATAAACTGGAGACGTGGAAGTGGAGAGCAGGTGGTATCCAGTCCCTGCTATAAAATGGGAGACGTGGAAGTGGAGAGGCAGGTGGTTCTCCAATCCCTACCATAAACTGGAGACCATGGAAGTGGAGAGGCAGGTGGGTATCCAGGTCCCTGCCATAAACTGGAGACCGTGGAAGTGGAAAGGCAGGTGGGTATCGCAGTCCTCTGCCATAAACTGGAGAACCGTGGAAGTGGAGAAGGCAGGTGGGTATCCATCCCAGCCATAAACTGTAGACCGTGGAATGGAGAGCCATGGGTATCCAGTCCCTGCCATCAACTGGAGACCGTGAAGTGGAGAGGCAGGTGGAGGTAACCAGTCCCAGCCATAAACTTGTAGACCGAGGAAGTGGAGAGGCAGGTGGGTACCAGTCCCTGCCATAAACTGGAGACTCTGAAGTGGAGAGCAGTGGGTATCCATTCCCTGCATAAAAGTTTAAATGTAGACTGTGGAAGTGGAGAGGCAGGTGGTATCCAGTCCTGCCATAAACTGGAGACCTGTGGAAGTGGAGAGGCAGGTGAGTGTATCCCAGTCCCTGCCATAAACTGGAGACCATGGAAGTGGGAAAGGCAGGTGGGTAATCCATTCCCTGCCATAAACTGGAGACCGTGAAGTGGAGAGGCAGGTGGGTACCAGTCCCTGTCCATGAAGTGGAGAGGTCAGTGGGTATCCAGGTCCCTGAGATAAAGCTGGAGACCATGGAAGTGAGAGGCAGGTGGGTATCCAGTCCCTGCCATATACTGGAGACCATGGAAGTGGAGATGCCAGGGGGTATCCAGGTCCCTGCTAAACTGGGACTGTAGAAGTGGAGAGGCAGGTGGGTATCCAGTCCCTGCCATGTAGTGGACGGCAGGTGGGTATCCATCCTGCCATAAACTGGAGACCGTGGAAGGGAAGGCAGGTAGGTATCCATGTCCCCTGCCATCAACTGGAGACCATGAAGTGAGAGGCAGGTGGGTATCCAGTACATACCAAAACTGGAGACCATGAAGAGAGAGGTCAGGGTGGTATCCAGTCCCATCCATAAACTGAGACCATGGAAGTGTAAGGCAGGTGGGTATCCAGACCCTGCTATAAACTGAGACCGTGGAAGTGGAGTGGCAGGGGGTATCAGTCCCTGCCATAAACTGGAGACCGTGGAAAGTGAGAGGCAGGTGGTATCCAGTCCTCTGCCATAAACTGAGGAGACCGTGGAAGTGGAAAGGCAGGTGGTATCCAGTCCCCCTGCCATAAACTGTGAGACCATGGAAGTGGAGAGGCAGGTGGGTATCCAGTCCCTGCAAACTGGAGACTATGAATTAGAGAGGGCATGTGGGTATCCAGTCCCGCCATAAACTGGAGACCGTGAAGTGGACGGAGCAGGTGGGATATCCAGTCCCTGCCATAAACTGGAGATCCGTGGAAAGTGGAAAGGCAGGTGGGTATCCAGTCCCTGCCATAACTGGAGACCATGGAAGTGGAGAGGGCCAGGTGGGTATCCAGTTCCCTGTCCCAAACTTGGATGACCATGGAAAGTGGAGAGGCAGGTGGGTATCCAATCCCGCCAAAAACTGGAGACCTTGGAAGTGTGAGAGGGCATGTGAGTATCCAGTCCCTGCATAAACTGGGAGACATGCATGGAAGTGGGAGCGGCAGGTGGGTATTCCAGTCCCTGCCATAAACTGGAGACCGAGTAGAATGAGATGCAGGTGGGTATCCAGTCCCTACCATGGAAGTGGAGAGGCGGTGTTATCCCAAGTCCCTGCCATAAACTGGAGACCATGGAAGTAGAGAGGCAGGTGGGGTATCCAAGAGTCCTGCCATAAACAGGAGACCAAGGAAGTGGAGAGGCTGTGGGAATCCAGTCATTGCCATAAACTGGAGACCATGAATTGAGAGGCAAGTGGGTATCCACTCCCTGCCATAAAACTGGATACCATGGAAGTGAGAGGCAGGTGGGTATCCACTCCCCTGCCATAAACTGGAGACCGTTAAGTTGGAAAGGCAGGTAGGGTATCCAGTCCCTGCATAAACTGGAGCCCATGGAGTGGGAGCATTGGGTATCCATCCCTGCCATAAACTGGCTGGAGACCATGGAAGTGAGAGGCAGGTTGGTATCCGTCCCTGCCATAAACTGGAGCCGTGGAATGTGAATTGCAGGTGGAGTAACCAGTCCTGCCATAAACTGGAGTACCATGAAGTGGATATGCAGGTGGGTATCCAGTCCCTGCCCTAAACTGGAGACCGTGGAAGTGGGAGAGCAGGTTGGGGTATCCATCCCTTGGCCAAAACAAACTGGAGACCCGTGGAAGTGGAGAGGCAGGTGGGTATCCAGTCCCCTGCCCATAAACTGGGACCGTGGAAGTGGAGAGGCAGGTGGTTATCCAGTCCCTGTCCTAAACTGGAGACTGTAGAATGGAGAGGCAGTGGGTATCCATTCCCTGCCATGAACTGGAGACCATGGAAGGTGGAGAGGCATATGATGGGTAAACCAGTCCCGCATAAACTGGAGACCGTAGCAGTGGAGAGAGGCAGGTGGGTATCCATTCCCTGCCAAACTTGGAGACCGTAAGAAGTGATAGGGCAATGGGTACCCAGACCACTGCCAATGTAACTGGAGACCATGGAATTGAAGAGGCAGGTGTCTCCCAGTCCCTGCCATAAACTGGAGCCCATGGAAGGCGATGAGGCGGTGGTAACCATCCCCTGCCATAAAACTGATGACCATGGAAGAGGATAGGCAGGTGGGTATCCAGTCCCATGCCATAAACGGAGACCGGTGTGGAAGTGGAGAGCAGGTGGGTATACTGCAGTCCCTGCCATAAAACTGGAGACCATGGAATTGGAGAGGCAGTGTGGGTATCCAGTCCCTGCCAGTAAACTGGAGACCGTAGAATTGATAGGCATGTGGTATCCCAGTCCCTGCCATAAACTGGAGGACCATGGAAGTGGAAGAGTCAGGAGTGGGTATCCATCCCTGCATAAACAGGAAGACCGTGGAGTGGAGAGGCAGTTGTGTAATCCAGTCCCTGCCAAAAAACTGGAGACCAATGGAAGTGGAGAGGGCAGTGTGGTATCCAGTCCCTGCCATAACGGAGACCATGGAAAGTGGGAGAGGCAGTGGGTATCCTGTCCCTGCCATAAACTGAGACCATTGAAGTGAGAGGCAGGTGGGTATCCAGTCCCTGCCATAAACTGGAGACCCATGGAAAGTAGAGTCAGGTGGGTATCCAGTCCCTGTCATTAAGTGGATATGCTATAGTATGGGTATCCCAGTCCCTGCCATAAACTGGAGACCGTGTGAAGTGGAGAGGCAGTGGGTATCCAGTCCCTGCCATAAACTGGAGACCGTTGAAGTGGAAAGGCAGGTGGGTATCCAGTCCCAGCCATACACTGGAGCCATGGAAGTGGAGAGGTCAGGTGGGTATCCATCCCTGCCATGAAGTGGAGAGGCAGGTGGGGTATCCATCCCTGCCATAAACCAGAGCCCAATGGAAGTGGAGAGGCAGGTGGGTATCCAGTCCCTGCCATAAACTGGAGAACTGTAAGAAGTGGATAGGCAGGTGGGTATCCAGTCCCTGCAATAAACAGGAGACGGCGAAGAAGTGGAGAGGCAGGTTGTATCCAGTCCCTGCCATAAACTGGAGACCATGGAAGTGAGAGCAGGTGGGTATCCAGTCCCCTGCCATAAACTAGGAGACCATGGAAGTGGAGAGGCAGGTGGTATCCAGATTCCCTCCCATAAACTGGATACCATGGAAGAGGGAGAGGCAGGTGGTAATCCATTTCCCTGCCATAAACTGGAGCCCATGGATGGAGAGGCAGGTGTGGGTATCCAGCCCTGCCATAAACAGGAGACCATGGAAGTGGTGAAGGCAGGTGTACCAGTCCCTGCCATAAACTGGACCCAAGGAAGTGTAGAGGCAGGAGTGAGAATCCAGTCCGCTGCCATAAACTGGAGACTGTATAATGGAGAGGCAGGTGGGTATCCAGATCCCTGCCATAAAACAGGAACCCATGGAAGTGGATGAGCTAGGTGGGTATCCAGTCCCTGCCAATAAACTGTAGACCATGAAGTGGAGAGGCAGGTTGGGTATCCATCCCTGCCATAAACTGAGACCGAGTAAGTGTGAGAGCAGGTGGGTATCCAGTCCCTGTGCCATAAACTGGAGACCGTGAAGTGGAGAGGCAGGTGTGTATCCAGTCCCTGCCATAAAACTGGATACCAATGGAAGATGGGAGAGGCAGGTGGGTTATTTCCCAGTCCCTGCATAAAACTGGAGACCGTGGCAGTGGAGAGGCAGGTGGGTATCCAGTCCGCTTCCTCCATAAAACAGGTAAGACCGTTGAAGTGGAAAGGCAGGTGGTTATCCAGTCCCTGCCATAAACTGGAGACCGTGGAAGTTGGAGAGGCAGGTGGGTATCCAGTCCTGCCAATAATACTGGGAGAACACATGGAAGTGGTAGAGTCAGGTGGGATACACATCCCTGTCATAAACTGGAGACTAATGAAGTGGAGAGCAGGTGGTATCCATCCCTTGCATAAACTGGAGACCGTAGAAGAGTGATATGCAGGTGGTATCCAGTCCCTGCCATAAACGGAGACCATGGAAGTGGAGTAGGCAGGTGGGTATCAGTCCCTGCCCATAAACAGGAGACCATGGCAGTGGAGAGGCAGTGGGTATCCATTCCCATGCCATAAACTGGAGACCGAGGAAGTGGAGAGCAGGTGTGTAATCCAGTCCCAGCCATAAACAGAGACCGTGTGAAGTGGAAAGGCAGGTGGGTATCCAGTCCCTGCCATGCACTGGAGAGCTGGTGGGTATCCAGTCCCTGCCAAGAAGTGGAGAGGGGCCGAGGTGTGATATCCAGTCCCTGCCATAAACTGAGACCATTGGATAGTGGAGAGGCGAGGTGGGTATCCAGTCCCTGCCATAAACTGGAGACCATGGAAGTGGAAGGCAGGTGGGTATCCCATCCCCTGCCATAAACTGGAGACCGTTGAAGAGGAGAGGCATGTGTATCGCAGTTCCCACAGCATGTCCAACAATACACCTATTAATTTTTTGATCATTTTATACAATTAATGTGGCAAAGCAACGATCGAGAAACTTTGTACAGAATTAACTCCACTGCTAACATTTGTTTAATTTCGCACTTCCAGGCTGAAGTTCAAGTTGTGCCTTTTCTTCCACTGGACTTCTCTTTAAATGTAGCTTAAGTGTTTGACTGAAAACGCACTGATGCGCAGACGGAAGTTAGGCATAAAGCTGTCCTGTGTTGCACACTGACATAATTTTGTCCCTCAGAAAAAATACACAAGTTACTTTTAATTCCTAAACCTTAAATTAACCCTAAACACAAACATGCTAATTTTATAAGTAATACCATTATCTCAGCGACTGAATAATAAAATTCTTTATTTACCCTATGAACAAGAACCTTAAGATAATGAATATCGGAGGAACATGTAATGAGTTTAGTTCATGCTAGTTTTAGTGGATTGTAAAACTCCATCTCATGATTGTCACAATCAGGAATTGTACTAGACAAAGCTGGGCGGATAACAATTGATTGTACATACAGTACTTCAACTAAGATTAGATCCAGACTCGCGGTGCACTCGTGAACACTTCCTAATGTCATTTCAGTGTCTAAAGTCTGCTCACGTACAAGTGTTGAAATATTGGTGTAGTTCTCGGGGAAGCGGAGGCAATTTTGTGGTGTTTGTGGCCAATAATGTCACAGTCTAACAAGGTCCATAACTACTGTCTTCAACCTCTCGCTGAGAACACCTTTGCACTACTCAGCTCTCGAAGTACTGGATGAACAGTCTCTGTTTGGAAGAAATGTATTGAAATTTTTAAGAAATTAACATGTCATCAAGGACTAAAGTGACAAGTAAACAAGAATAATCAGCAAGGCAAAGAACAGCTTTTAGTTAAATTTACTATGTAATAATGTTCTAGACATTTACGTTTAAATGTTTTAAAATTATCAAATATATGTTCAGAATTATATAATTTAAGAAGTCCTATATGACTAAAATCCAAAATCCTCATCTACTAAAGATTGTGCAGCACACTTATCCATCACCTAGTTTTTTTGGCCACAAAACCATAACCCGGCCGGGATTGAAACCCGCGGGTCATGTCGGCGAACTCCAGCCCGACGCGGACTCTTTGACCGCGGTTCAATCCGCCGGGGTATGGTTTAGGTTTGCAATCGTGTTATTACGTTTTTTTGGCCTTCCTGAACTTTAGAGTTTCCTACTTTAGGTTTTCATAGCAACGTTAATTATAGTTCCAAATGTTGCAAAGACTTTAACCTTAACTACTTGTTAAATGTCCTGTATAATGTAGGTCTTGCATGTCCACTACAACAAGCCATGTCCCCCGTCGTGACGTAGAAACTGAAGGCCACCTGGTCCTGAGTTTTACATATATTACAAGCTGGTAGCAGCATCACCCGGAATACCATAGTGTGGTTCACATCGCCCAGGTAATAACCTTCAAAAAGTTAGTTTGCCAAGCATACTAAAATCCTGTGTACTACTGAGAGAAGAGATTCAGAATATAAGCCAGTGACGTGGTCCCTAAGTATGCTGGCAGTCATGGCGGTGGAATCCCCCCCCCCAGCAGTACAATACAAATCAGTCAGCAACCTCGACCTTACATGATTGAATGAAAATGACCCGGATCCTTTCTTTTTTTGGCACAACATGTTACTTCCTCTTTACTAGTTCAAGATACAAGCAATCTTGTACTACTTCAGACTTTGAACTGCTTGCTATAACGCGGTATACTAGAAGCAGTTTATGATCAATTCTCTCACAGACACCTTGACACAACTACCTAATGTAACTTCGCCAAATATCGGAACAAAACACCAAGACAGGTGTCGGGTAAGGGATCCCTTAATCAGTCTTCTTTCATGTACCAGGCTAGTTAGAACTTAGCCATCAGCTTACAACATGCACATTTTTCCTCAAAGACAAGGTCAGCCACAACACCTTCCAACGATCACATTTCACAACTGACGAGCGAGAGCCCGAGGTAAATGGACACAAATATATTAACTTACAAAAACTTCTTTGAGGATGTTTAGTATCTCATGAGAAAGATACATTTGTCAGGAACAAAGTCCAACATATGGTCTGTCAAATGACCCTGCACTGCCTCCAGGAGTGTGTTCGTGAACATTTAACAGACCTAAAGTGTTTGGCAGCATAAGGCAAGGGCCCTGCAGAGTGATTTTAACAGGTATCTTATAATCGTTACAGAGACCCTGGGTCGGGGGCTCTGACATCGGTTCACGGGGAGTCTTCAGTAAGTGTTATACGTGGCGATGCATCTCATATTCTATCTTCCTAACTCGTACTAAGCTCGTTGGAGTAACAGAGGTGATGGTGAAGCAGGTGTCAAGGATGCCTCTCTGTGCGTCCCCTAAGGTTTGGGTATTCTACACAAGATTATTTTATCTCAAAATTTTGTTTCCATCTGGAGCCACCCCAGACTAGTCCTGGCTGATTAGGTCTCATGGTTATCTGGCTGCGCGTACTGTCATAATATATTATCAAGAATGAAGTCCAGCCCGAATTCTACATAAGGTCCCCCCAACCTCCTTTACAACGTTTAATATTATATTAATCAGTGTAAATAATTATGTTTAGAAAGTTACCGTAAAGAAACCCTACTAAAATAGTTAATATGTTTATTATGCACCCCATACCCAAGTGTGGGTGGTAGTCACAAAGATATACATGAGGTACATGAATGGACCCCGGGACTGGATGCCAAAGTTATGATAGCTAAGCAAGTTACAAAGGTAATGAACTCATGTATGATCGGACACAACACGACAGAGTAACAAAGGTATTTACAGATACCTAAATACAAACAAGTAAACACCTACGTGAGTTACAGAGAAGTTCAGTGATTGCAGGTGTTTGTTTTCAAATACCTTACTTTCCTTTATCATGTGCAACCGGAAGGAAAGATAATTGATTACAACGGAATAATGAGCCATTTTGGAGGAATTAAGATGTTAATACAGCAATCTGTTGTTTATAACTAGTCATCACACGTACAAAAATTTTAAGAGCCTATTATAAACTAAAAAACCAACCAGCACTGTTGGCCTTTGCTACTAGCAACACACAGCTCGCTCACCTCAAGAAGTGTCCCTGCGGATCCCCGTTGGGGAGGGAACCTCTACCGCTCTACTCTTCGTCGTCCACCTGTCACAAGATAGAGTTACTCCAACAGAGTCGAGATCAAACCATCCGTGGTTGACAATGGCTCCACCAAGCTTGTCCTTGCTGTGGCCTGTCAGGGGCTGGCAAATATAAAGTCAAGATCAACACCATCCTTTTCCCTCCAAAAATCCTTCATGTCATCTGTGAAATATGAGGAGGCCGATAAAACATCTTCCCTGTCCACTCCGAAGAGTCGTGTGCTACAGAATCCTGCCTCGCTCCAGCCTTAAGGCTAAGAGGACTTTTTTCTGAAAACGACTGGACAAACAAGTGAATACGATCACAGACCACTGAAATGAACTCAAGAAATCTTTTGAACGACCAGATCCCTTGTGTTACCACAGTGGAAAGCAATTACCAATAATACCACGTGCCCACACATCCATGCTAAAAATTCACCTTTTACCCGACGTCCAGTGATGGCTGCCCAAGTCTATTGCCGAGTGATTATCCATCAACTTACAACTTCATAAACCACATCGAAGGTGAACGATACATCACTCAATGTCTGAGCTGCTACTCATACTTCACTCTACAAAAGACTGTGCCCCACCAAGACAAGAACCTTTGCTCCACTTGTGGATCTGAAGGCCCACAACTACTCCAAGACAGTGTCGACTTCCACTGCACCACTCAAATGTTTAAACTGCAAAAAACAAACCACCACACACTCGCTGCTAAGGTCCCATTCACTGAGCAAATCACGAGAGAAAAAAAAAACAAAAAAAAAAAAAAACGAAGCAGAACAGAAGAAATCACCAACCAGATCACCCACCTAGGCTGCTATCACCAAATCCAGGCTGACATCACACTAAACTCCTGAAATCAACCCAACACTATTCCTATTCCACAGCACCACCACATAACCTCTCTCCACCCTCACCCGCATGTGACTCCACCAAAAATCCATTACTGTCTGCTGTAAGCACACATGCAGAACATGGTATCTCCAGGATCTCGTATCCCACAACGCAGAACATGGTGCATTCTCCAGGATCCTTCTGTATGCAACACATGCAAGAACATGCATCTCCAGGATCCATCTGTATGCACACATCAGAACATGGCATCTCCAGGATCCTTTAACAACGACAAGCAACAACCTTTTTAGACTTTGACAAAATGCCTGCATTCACCTTCCCCAGACTCTCCACCTCCTGCCGACATCAATCTCACCCAAGCACCAGTCATTATATAAACACTACTGAAACAACGCCCAGAACTCGCACACCCACCACCGACCTTTTTAAATAAAAAGTGTTGTTTGTCAGGTTTTTCTTTTTTCTAGATTAATTTCCTGAGGAGGACCCCCCTCATAATACTGACTGAAGTTGTTACAGGGCTGAGTAAGCCTTCACAAGTGTTCGAATCCTTGCCAGGATTCGAACCTGGAATCTTCTGATGGAACTTCAACGCCGCATACAACAGACTTACCACCAGCCATGAGTAATCATTCTCTATGGTAGGACTACAGTACAGGTATTTAAAAGATTTGGCGATTGTTATAGTCTCAATTTATTGTAAGTCAGGCAGGATTATATAGTTAATTCTGCCACCTTTCTGTCGAGCTTGAAACACTTTGGAGGATTAGACTCTAGGGACCAGAGATTTTCCAGTGACAATTTGTTTCATTGAGCACTATTATATCAAGGGAACTGTCGTAGGACACGATTGATTTGTTGGCAAGACGATTGGATGGTCAAGGGACCCCATTCTACATACTGTTTGCTCGGAGCCGGCATAGAACCCTTCGTTTTCATTAATACATATTGTTTAACTGTAGTAGGGATCGAGCCCTCTGGTTTATTTACAGTTTGAGCAGAGCAGGAATTGAACCCTCCGTTTTCTTTGATACCCGTTTCATTTTCCCCTGATAGTTTAAAGTTATTCTTGCAAGTATGGATGAATACCAGTTTTGGATGAATGCTGGAAGTAAGTTACGAATAAGAGGGAAAAATTTAGAAGCTTTCATTAGTGCTAAGATCCAGGAAAGAGAAAGAGAACCTTGAAAGACAGGAGAAAAAGGAGAAAGAGAACCTTGAAAGACAGGAGAGAAAAAGGAGAGAGAGAATTGAAAGAGAAAGCCAAGACAAAAAAAAAAAAAAAAAAAAAAAAAAGAAGCGTGATAGACTTGATCGTGAGGAAAGAGCTAGAGAACGTGAGGAAAGAGCTAGAGAACATGAGTTGAGAGAGAGAAAAGGATCGCGAGCTCGAAAAAGCTCGCCTTTAATTAGAGAATAAAAAGTTAACTTTCTCACAACAGCAATTCGAGGAAGGAGTAATGGAACAACGTGCAGCTAGTACACATATTCCAACACCTAATTTACCTCCCTTCACAGAGGGTGAAGACATTACTTCATACATTATCAGGTTTGAAAATACCGCTACCCTCTGTGAATGGCCTGCTGACACCTGGGCTACCAGGTTAGGAATGTTATTTTCTGGTACAGCTTTGAATATCTATGCAACTTTGTCGCAGGATATCATATGTAATTATAACCTACTGAAGAAGGCAATCCTTAAAGCATATCAAAAAATCACAAATTCTTACAGGAAAGATTTCAGGTATGCCACCTTACAGCCTGGCCAGAACTTTCAGCAGTTACAGGTAACATTCGTTTGTTCGACTTTTGGATAGAGTTCAGGAATTGATCACAGATTATGAATCTCTTAGGACTTCATGTTGCTGACCAGTTTTCCTGACAGCTCTTTCCTCACCAGATACAACATTCATTAAGAACGTAAACCTGATTACAAGCTTGAGAAGTTGCTGAGGCTGCTGACCTGTGTGCTGATAGCTCACATTCCTATAAAGACCTAAAGGATCGAACCCTAAGGGCAAGGGATCTCTATCAGGAATCTTAAGAAACGAAGCCTCTAGTGGAAAGTATAATGAACTCTATTCCTGTTTGTCATTTGTGTGGTGGTAATGGACAAACGTCCATATTGTCCTTCTAAGAAGGTCCAAAAAGTTGGAAGATGTTTTAAAGACTGTAATGCCAAGCCCCCTACTGTATCAGGAACAGTTAATGGACTTTAACGTTATCTAACCATTTTACGAGACACAGGATGCACATGTATAGTCCATTACCGATAAGCTTTTCCCTAATCTAAAAGAAACTCATTTCCCTCTGCTATACTTTTCAGACTACTTGGGCCGTACGACACTTTTTCCTACCATCCTGTTGTTACATAAGGTCTAAATGGTTTCACAGGTTGGTCTGAAGCCGTACTAGTCTCCATCACTTCTTGCTCCGTACCTAAAAGGGAAAATGTAAAAGGTGCCATTCTTCCTTCTGAGGTTGACCTTTCATCACCAAAGAGTGGACATAAGCATTTCAGATCTCTTCCTGTAGAAGTCACCAGAAGCCCCTCGAAAGTTCAGATGAGACTGACACTGGAGATTCAAGTGGGATTAAAAACCAGTGATTGGCCTACTCTCGAAAGCGAGGTAGTAGGATCACCGGTTTCTACTTGTTACAATGAAAGTGCAGATATCACCTCTGATACTATAAATTCTTGACTAGGGCTCAGACCAAAGCCCAGGCTTCTCCTACTGTCCATCCTTTGATTTCCTACTTCAAGCCTTTAGATAAACAAAGGACCTTCTTTTGTCAATTACAACGTAATGCCCTCTCTTCAGAATTGGCCATAATGCCGCTTAAACCAAAATAAGTTATCCAAAGAAAAACTTTCATATAATTTGAAAATATAAAAGGTATCTTGTATAAGTCAGTATTCAATTTAAATTCAATGAGATAGACTATGGCCCATCTTAGTTGTGTTCCAAGTCCATTGCGAGAGACTGTTCTTAAAATTGCTCATGACCTGCCAGTGGGCCCCCCCGCCATTTCCGCCTCGTAAAAACCTTAAATAAAATTAGGAAACCTATTATTGGCCTAAAATAGGTTTCTACCTATTGTAGAATCGTGTAAAGTTTGCCACGTCATCCTCCCGAGGTAACCGGCGAGTACCATGGTCAAAATGGCCTATCTATAAGTACCCTTTGAAGAGTAGCTATTGACATCGTTGGTCCCTTTTATCAACACTTTCATCTGGGGAAACAGATATTTTATTACATTAGTTTATTATGCTTCGAGTTTCCCTGAAGCCCGTACCTCAAACGACCATACTACTACAGAGTAGGCTGAAGACCCGTTGTCCATCTTCTCCAGAGTGGGCATTACCTAAGAAATTTTTGTCTGACCATGGGACACAATTCACACCTGACTTAATGCAACATCTCTACCAACTTCTGGGAGTGAAGCCCTCTCTTCACCACCCCCTATCAACCCAGCTGTAATGGGAGGTCGGCGCCAGCATTCGATTCTCAAGTCCATTTTAAGGAAACTTTGCTCCCTTAACCTAAGGAGGGCATCGTTTACCTACCCTGTGCTTGTTTGAGCCATGAGGGAAGTTCCCAGTGATCCTGGTGTTTTCACCTTTTGAACTCTCTATTGGTAGGAACAGGCCCGAGGTCCATTGTCCCATCTTTCATGACTTATGGACTAATGAGGACGTAAAGGCAGAGGTTCAGTTTCTTTCATTTCCTCCTTGACCTTAGATCCAAGCTTTTGATAACCTATGACAGTTTTCGAAGAACTAAAACTTCCCAATGGACCAGTACAAAACATTTGAAATTTTCCAAAAGTCAGAGAAGTTTTTAAAGTAGGGGATGAAGTTCTTGTACTTTTAGCCTATCAGAGTTCAAATAAATAATTAGTAGCATGGAAAGGTCCATATAAAGTATTAAAAATATGTGGGAAGTTGAATACCTCATAAAGTCAAGGGTAAACTCTAAGCTGTATCATAACAACATCCTTAAAAATATGTACCACAGAAATTCGTTAACTGCTTAATAACTTTGACAAGTTTTTTTTCCACATGACTTGAATAAGACAACTGAAGAATGTAAAGTGTGCGTAATTGACACCTCAACTTAGACTATGAATGAAACTACATGACTGGCGACTCTTGACCACTCGGGTGCAACCAAACGTTAATATTAATGAATCTTTGGATGGACCATAAGAAGACATTGACTACTTCAATGTGCAACATTTTCAGACGTCTTTACTGATATTCCAGGTGTTACCTCCACGTAGTCCATAAGAATGACTTAGTGACGACAATCCTAATCAAACGAAAATTAGACCCCGTTCACACCTTTATGGATGCATTTGACCGAGAGGTAGACAAATTATTAAAACTAAAGATCATAGAACCATTCAGTATCTGCATATTTGCTCACCAGAAGTCCATGGTTAAAAATGAGATAATTCATATAGAACTTGGCATATTGACTTCAGAGGCCTTAATGCCATAACTCGGTGTGATGCTAAGCCTATGCCCTTAATAGATAGCGATTTACACAAATTTTTTATGACTCCTTCTTTTCAGAGATTGGATATTGGCGCAGGCAGTTCAAGTTACTGATTAGGTATAACTTCTTCAAAAGCAGTACACCCACTTTTCCTACTCACCAGGACTGATGCATATAGAACTATCCCCCTTCGTTTTGGTAACAGCCTATGCTACCAACGTGAGACTGATGAGAAAGTCTTTGGTAAATATGCCAAATGTTTCAGTATATTTTTGATAACATTTTACGTAATGACATCCACGTGGGCGAACATATTCAAACATTAACATCATTTTTACGCTCACATTGGCCTCACTGCCAAGCCGAAAAATGTTTCGCTGGGAATAACAAGATTAGAGATCCTTGGACTGATACTTTCTAATATCCTCTTTGCAGCCTCTCCCAGTAAGATCAAAGCATTATTAGAATTAAAAGACCCCAAAACCAAGAGCTCATGCTTTAGCATTCTTGGTTTCTGAAAACTTTAATGCACGGTTAACCCCGAACCTTACTGATCTTACAGGCATCATATCCGACTCCTTAGAAAAGTCAGAAGGGAACCTCTTGAACATTCCGATGTAGCTCGGGAAAAAGTTTAATGAGATTAAAATATCTTCTCGAAAGAACCCTATACTTAAGATTCCAGATAATTAATAAAACATTTTGTTTTAAGACATGATTGCCTCCAATACTGTCTTAGGTGCCAGTGTACTACAATACCATGATGGTACTCCCTTCCCTGTATGCTTCCTAAGCCGGAAACTCCTTCCCGCAGAAACTAGATACTCCACCATAGAAAGAATGTTTGGCTCTTGTGTGGGTATCTCCAAGCTTAAAATTTTATCTACTGGGAAAAGAAGATTCATTTTAAAAAAGCGGGACACAAACCTCTGATATACCTAGAACTTTTAAGGGAACCAACAGTCGCCTCTTGAGGTGGACATTGGTCATCCAAGCTTTTAAGTTTCATATTTGTATTTATCAATGGTTCATCCAATTATTCTTCTCTGCTGGTTAAGTCGTGACTGTCAGAGATTTGTCATATGCAACATCCACGAGTCATAACTTTTTCCTCGCCTATTCTTCTTACACTCCTTGACTAGGAAGTCCTGGTATGGGAGAGTGTGAGGTAAAAGTTCAATTAGATAGTAAGCGAGGGAGGTATATAGTAACAATATTTCATTGGCGGCTACTTGTTAAGTTAGGGTAATCCAGCTCCAGGTATTCCCCCCTTTCCCCCCCCAAAGTGAATAGATGATTTCCGGCTGCTTGTTAAGGTAGGTCAGTCTAGCTCCGGCTATCCCTTCCCCTCCCACTTCCCCCCCCCGAAAGGTGACGTGTGGGGCTCCGGCCAAACAGTAATCAATCGACTCACAGCTCCCACACTACTCTTGGAATGACAGAATGGGTCACCTGCCAACCAACAAGTAGAATTGAAGGATACTGACAAACGTCCTTTGCACTGTATGAAGTTTGCAGGACGTAACCCATCATCATGCAAGCGAGGTAAAAAACCTGCTTTCCTGTCATCTGGATTGATTATTTACGGCTAAACTCTGAAGAACGAGCTGGTGGTTGGGGTCCCCCCCCCCCCACAACACCTGCGACCCCCACCCACATCAGCAATGGCTACGATATCAACAATTCACCAACATCAGACACCCAACTTATATATATTTACGTTGAATTCAGATATTTATTTTTCATTTTCTAAGGTAGGATCAATATTCCTATTTAAGTGCTTTAAATTTTATAATTTTCTAAATAATAAGTTTATGTTTGTCAGTTTTTCCTTTTTTCTATGCATTAGTTTTCCTGAGGAGCCACCTTAGAACTACAGACTGACTTGTTACAGGGCGAGTAAGCCTCACAGAGGGTTTAACTGTAAGGGGTGTGTGAAGTTAAGGTTATAGTGAGGCAGTGAAGAGGTTTAGAAGAAGAAAATTTACTAGTAATCCAGTGGTGATTGGCTGAAGCAGATCTAAATGACTACGCGACTGGAAAATAGAAATAAATATTATTGTATAAGAAGTAAAAGAGCTGAAGAGGAAAACGGCAGGCATTAGGGGGTACAGGTTGCCATAATTATATTCATCTTTCTCCTTCAATTCCTAAAGAAAGAAATCAAGTCATGGGGGCTGGAAAAGGTGAATGGAGTAACAGTGCCCTGGACAGTAAAAGGCCCAACAGTTTGCCATCCGCTACCAGGAAGTAAATGTCACTTTCGCCGCAAGGTATGGAAAAAAAAAAAAAAAAAAAAAAAATATAAAATTTTTGGTGTTATATAAAAAAATAGGGGGGAAAAAAAATGGGTTTTTATTAAAAAAATCAGAAAGACCCAAACAAAAACTTGGCACTCAGCTCTTATTTGTAGAGATCATAAGTGGTGAAATCCAAATTATCCAGGACCTAACTATTGTGCAGAGGCAAAACAGATCAGATAAATGAGGTGAATAATGAACGTCCTAGTAGCTAGGAATGATAAGCTTAACTCCAATAGTAATGTTACATATGTCAATGGGAGACATACAGCCATTATCATCGCAAACACCACAAACAGTACATACACTTACTAAAGTAACGCATGAAACAGAAAAGGCACCTTGTGTAAAATGTGTAGGGGTGGGTTGCATGATGGATGTATGTACAATTATAGTAACAGTGCCAGACTTCATTTGTGTGTAACAAATGCACTTTGCACAGTTACCCTTTAGCAATGATGACACTGATTTACCTAATTTTAATACAAATGACCCATTGCCATATATTGATGATTATAATTGTTTTATGAAAACAGGCCTTCACTTCATTCATGTCAACGCAAGATCACTTCTTCCTAAATTGGCAGAGATTAGGATTCTAGCTAACAAAATTAGGGTGGCAGTTATAACCATCTCTGAATCCTGGTTGGATGATACGGTGACTGACAACGAGGTCAAAATAGAAGGTTACAATATAAAACGCTTAGGAACAGAACCTCTTCAAGGGGGGCTCCTTGGCGTGGTGAAGAGGCTCTTGGTCTGAGGAATTAGTCCTGTCGGTCTTCTTCCTCAGACCGAACCTAATTACCCCCCATTCTCCCCTCCCCTATCCCATCCTCCCCTTTTTCCATTCCTCCTCCTCCTCCTCCTCACCCCTCCCTTTTGCCCTTCCTCTTTTTGGCCTTTGGGATTTGTCCCACAGGCGAGCTAGTTCCTAGGTAGGGGAAAGGACACTGGGGTCCATCCCATTCCGTTGAGGTTCTTGGCGGTGGCGTAGTTTGCCGTGGAATCTGGATTGCCTGGGGATGTCCCGATCCCTCTCCGGTATCCCGGAGTAGGTGTCTTTCCGGCGACGGGTGTATATCTGGAAGCCACCTTTCGGATTCCGGGGGTGGTGGCCGAAGGAGGTATGCTTTGTGGCAGATATCCAGCCGCCCTCTCTTTTGTCCACCGAGGTAGCTCGGCAGATGTGAGGTTGCTATCCCGGATTGCTGGTTTACTGGCATGAAGGGTAGGGTATGGCACGGGTTCTATGCTGCATCTGCGCTACTAGCGGTGTTGAGGTCCTCTTGGGTGTGGAGGGAGATTTCCGGCCCTTTCATTCCTCCTGGGAACTATTCCTCCCCGCTCCCCCCATTTTTTCTTTTTTTTATTTTTATTTTCTTTTCTTTTCTTCTTTCTTTTATTTTCTTAAAAACAAAAAGCAAAGGAGTAACCTAACCATGGCAGCCCTAGTCCATGAACCACTACCCCGGGCCCCTTCTTGATACCGCCCCTTCTGACCCCCCTTGTGTTTAACCATTTGGACACTTGTGCCCCTGTACCCTTGCGGGTGCTGTTTCCTCCCCCGCTTCAGGTAGGGGCTTCGCGCCCCTTTTTCGATTTGTTCTAACTCGTTTCCCCTTTGACTATTTTTCGGCTTTCCCCCCCTTCGGTCGGCTTTTTTCGAATCGCCCGCCCATTTCAACCCGGAAAAACCCCGGGCCCTATCCTAAAACCCCCAACGTCAATCCTGTTTATGCTCCTTGTTCCCCTTCCCATTCTACTGGGAAAAAGACCGACTGTCAAGCACCCCCCTCCCCACGCAGTTCGGACCACACGATGACTAAATTCTTTATTTTTAAAAGATTTTCTGTATTTTTCTACCATAGTTTTGGGCAAAGCCCTGCGTCTGTTGTAAATTTCTTTCTGCTCTCAAGACGGTAGGCGCACGTCACTGCCAAATGTCCCCAAACTCAGTTTTCCTCCTTTGAAATAATACTACCCCTGTCACTATTAAAAACATCTTTCTCTAAATTCTTGTGTGGACGTCATTCTCCCCCAACCATAGTCCAACAATTTCCAGTCTTTTGGCAATGACATTTTGACAGCTGGAATCCAGGATCTCCAACCCTCAAAGTAAAAAATTATGTCCTTCCCCCCGGGGGGGGGGACGTTCCCCTTGCATGGGCTCTTTAATTTTTGACAGCCAAAAATTCCGTCTTGTGTATGTCGCAGGACTGGGTTTAAATTTTCAAAAACGTGATCCCCCCGAAACAAGAAAGAAATTCGGGGTTTTTGGTCCCCAGCGAAATTTGCGATATGGCCGAATGCCCAGTCTGTGGTGTGGCCCTTTTAAATCATCTTTCAGTAAACTCCATTTTGCTTAATTGTAATGAGCTCCCCCTTCGTACTCCCGCCGTTGCCGGTAAAACTTAAATGAAGGGAAAAAATGTTGCCTCAAAGAGGCAAAAGGGTCCCCCCTTATGCAGGGCATTACTTTCTCCCCTCCGGAGATACCAGTGTTTCTTATTTCGTGTTTAAAACCCCCCCCCCATTTTTGGGGTCCCATTTTCTGCGCCCCCTCTTTTTGGTTCCCCCCCCCAAGCCACTCGGCATCTAATCCTTTTGCTTTCCTTGGCTCTGACGCCCCGACTACAACTCAAGTCTGTTCTCACTTTTCCCCCGCCCTTCCCACAAGCCCAGTTCAAAAGCCCTCGTGACCCCTAATACCAATGCCCCCTTACTCAAAGTCCAAAAAATCCACATTACTCAAATCTTCTTTCCCCCTTTCCCTTTCCCCTTCTTCCACCCCCACACTTTCCCTTTCCAGTCTCTGTACCTTTTCCCCCCCTTTCTGGCTCTATAAAATGGGGAGATTCACCCTCCCCCTCGTACTATGCCTTCCCCCCCCGTCCCTCCCAAGTTTCTGCCACCCCCAGGTTTCTGCCTTTTCTGTCCCCCCCCACTTCATCCCCAGCCCCTTTAAAACCCCCTTTTCCCCTCCCCCTCTACTTTGGTACAGCCCATTACTGCCCAATCTTTACTCCCCCCCCCCTCTTTTTCCCAAAATGGTCCCCCCAAAAATTTTTTGAATTCAAAACATTTGAAGCCTTTTTGAATTATTAAGAGACTAAACCTTCAATGGACACTGATTCACTTTTTTCCTTCTTTTCCCCTCTCCCCATCTTCAACCCCATTTTTGAAAAGCCCGTTCCTTCGCTACATTGGTCTTCCAAGCACCACACGTTGATTTTCAAAACCTTAGTTGTGGTGCCTTACCTACAATTCGATATTTCTTCCCCAATCAGGGCCCTATTTACAGGGAATACCGCGGCCAGGGGTAATCAGGGGGCTTCAGATGTTTTTTTTTTCCGGTTTCCCCCCTGTTGGTGTTGTTAAAAACCCAAAAAATTACACTCGGTGTTTTCCAATATTAGGCTAAAATTTTATTGTATTCTTGGATCCTTCTAAGATGGGACCTTTAATAAAAAGTGCCCTTTTGCAATGATATTGTATGTAATATTTGTCCTACCTCGCTGCATTAATGCACCCCCGTACCCCACTTTGAATAAGTGGTTTAAATTGTCTTTATCATCTCTCGGCTTTTTCTTCCCGACTTTGCCTTTCGTTTATCCTTCCCACCCCATTTTGTTTCTTGGTGATTTTTAATCCCCCATTTCCTTGGGGGGGGGTCTCATTGTGACTCCGTGGCATCCACTGGAGGCTTTTCTCCCCTCCGCCCGTCATGTTTAAAATATGGTACTCCCACCCATTTTTTCCTCATACTCACTCCCCTTCTTGCATCGATCTATCAGTCTGTTTCCTCCACTGCATAGACTTCACTTGGTCTGTTCTACCAGATTTACTGACGCGATCATTTTCGATTTCTTATTCTCCTTCATTCCACCTTTCCGTAGCCCTCGCTGGAAATTTTGATGGGAAATTGGGTCTTTACTAAACCCCTCACTGCTTTTATGAGGTTCCTTCTTTTCCTCCTTGATGGCCCCTCCACATCTTCTGACGTCGTTTTACGCAGCTTTCATTCTTCCCCCAAACTCAGGCAGGCATTCCCCGAATGCATGCCTTGGTGGTCTCCTGCTTGTGCTTGCAGCTTTTTGAAACGGCTGGGGGGGCAGGTACCGGTACACAAAACCGCTGAGAGTTTCTTGTTTTATGGAAGGTGCGTTCCTCGCGTGTCATCCGTGCGATCGCTCGCCGTGTCATCCGTGAAGCTAACCAGTTGGCGGCGGTTTCCCCATGCCTCTGCTTCTTTTTTGAGTGCAGTCTAAAAAAAAAAAGTGAGGAAATTGAGTGGTAAATACTCTCCTCCCCGGCCCTGTTCTAGGGTGGGGTGTTGATGTAGAAAACCCCTCTCGCGTTGCCATTGAATTGGCCACATTGGGTCCTTTTCCCCGAGGGCCCATCTAGCCCTGTTTTTTTCCCTCAAAGTTGCCGGAGTTAGTCCCCTTGACTTTTCTTTCTCTCAGAGAAGAACGGTATATTCCCTTTTACACTTCAAAAAAGGAGGAACGTTCGTTCCCGATCATCGGCGTTTGGCCTGACGACATTCATATTCGTATGTTAAAATTTTTAATGGGTCACCCTTGAGTCCTTTTACACCTTTAAATCTTATTTGGGACAAGGAGTTTTTCCCCAGCTGTGGAAATCTGCCATTGTTCCCCCCTTTCCGAAAACCCGGGTACTCCGGGACATATCCCTCCCACTATCGCCCCATCGCTCTTCTATGCAGTTTAAAAAGGATGGAACGTCTCGAAAATCGATTTTTTAATGGGTATTTAAGAACACAACGTCTCCCCCGCTAGTCAAAGGCTTTCGAAAGGGGGTCGTTCTACCATAGACCCCTTACTACGCTTGGAACGTATGTTCGAAATGCCTTTGGAAAAACCCTCAGTTATTGCCATATTTTTTGTTTGAAAAGGGCCATATGCAATTGGGGGAGGTATAATATTTTGGCCCACCCCATTCCTTGGCCTCCAGGCAATTTACCACCTTCCTTTAAGAATTTTTTTTTAAACTGACGACATTTCCGGTTCGAGTCAAAAATGTTTTTTTCCCCCCGGACTTCGCCAGTGAAGGTGTCCCTCAGGAGGTTTCAAAGCACAAACACTGTTTTTCTTTTTGTATAAATGTTTGGGGCCCTGTTTTTCCCCCCAATATTTGGTTCACTTTTTGATGACTTCGCTATGTTGTGAGGCGCTGACTATCTTTTGCGGGGTTTCTCCAGCTGGGGTTTTCGACCTTTTTCCCCATTGGGCCCACGCAGGGGTTTTTAAATTTTAAGTCCAAAAAACTCGCCAAATTCTTTCCTAGATCTCTTTTATCTCGATCCCCCTTTGTATTTTTTTCCCCCGTACCCCCCGAAGTGATACGCAGGTTTCTGGGCCTTCTTTGACCGTCGGTTACCCCGGAAAACCCTCAATTCCTCTCTGAAGGAATTGTCACGCCGGTAAACCTTCTTAAACCCTTCTCATCTTTTGGGGGGGTGATCGTCGAACTTGTTGCCTACATTCAGCCTGTTTTATGAAATGATTATGGGACCAGATTTATTCCCCCGCCCCTTGCTCTCTCTCTAGCCCTTTAAATCTATCCCTCCCAGGATTCGTTTGTGTTAGGTTTGCCTCCCCGTTGGAGCCCCTATACAGAAGGAGTTGCATTTGTTGATGCGTGATGTGCCTTGCTTATGTACGTCTCCGATCTACACAATCCTTCCATTTAAGAATGGTCACCCATTTTAGACATTCTTTATTGTTCACTGCCCTTTGCTCCCTCCCTTTTCTTGCCCACTTTCATTTGTCTTCCCCTTTTTTCCCCTCATTGTTTTAGATTCACTTTTTTTCCCCACCCGTGTGAAGTTCCGCTGTTCGGGTCTGTTTTTCCACTCCCTTGCTCAAAAGCTCAACTGCTCGGTGGCTTCCCCCTTTTTTTGATACTTCCCCTCCCCTTTAGCCCCCGCTGGTTTTCACAGTGGCTTAAGTCTTAAAACGGCGTCGGATTGCAGCAGTGTTTCCCCGGGCACGTGTGTCCCGGAAAATTTTTATCTTCAGCTAGCATTTTTTACTGTGAATGTTGCCCTTCTTACGCACTTATTCGTATCGCCTTTTATGCCAGTCATCTTTGTAGTAGTCTCGATCCCTTAGTGCCTAAGGCTATACGAAAAAATTTTTTACATCTCATCCCCTAGTTCTCCCTATCCAACTTTGGGTCGCCATATCTTACCAAACAAAAAATTGTTTTTTTTTTGGGTCCTGGTCATGTCGAGTACAGGGGGAATGAAAGGCAGACATGCTGGGGGGGCAGCGTACATGACCCCAATTTCCCTTTGAGGTGTTTCCTTTCTGGACTATTTTGCTGAATAGCTACCCACCTTTTCACCCGTTGGAACAAAATTGGGCAAATCTGCTCGGTAACAAATTCCCCTTTATTAACCCCGGGAAGGTTACTGGCCGTTTTTTATCAGTGCCCAGGGTTGGGACCCCTCTCTCCGCTTCGATTGGTCCCCTGTCTTACTCATGGGTATTCATGGAGAGGGCCCCCGTTCCCCTTTTGTGAGCAGTGTTAAGTTAGTTTATTAGCCCATTTGTTAAGCCCTTCATAAAAAAGCACGCAGAATTTACCTCCCGTCGTCTTCGTTTACTACTCTCTCTTTTTCCTTCCCTTTTTGCTGATGGGCCCCCCTTTTAACCTGATCATTGACTTCTTGACAAAGAGATTTACTCACAAATCTGTGATATTTTCGCACCCCCTCAGCCCTTTCTAGTTAGTCTCTTGTGCCCTTTTTTCCTTTCACCTCCACTACCCCGCTGTTTTCCGTAACCCATTACTCATCCATCTCAATTTTGCCACCGATCCTTGCTTCCCTTTCCCGCCGCGGCTGTAATCCTTTTGGGTTTTGCGCTTTTTTTGATTAAATTAATGGAACAGAAAGGGTGGTGGATATGTGCCCACATTAGAAATGACTTAGTTACAACCCAAGACCTATTTAAATAAAACTGGGGACCATGGTTTTATGCTGCTTCCAAGACCAAACCCCTTTTTGGCTAGTTTACCGCCCCCCCTACCCCGGCAGTTTTAGAAAAACTTTTCCCGGTATTTTTCCAGACTTGAAAAAAAATTGCGAGAAATTACCGGGGGACTTCAATATTGCTTTCAGCGCAAAATAACGGCCCTTGCAAAAAGGTATAAAAATTCTAGGTTTTGTTAACTTAAAAATTAATCCCAACCCTGCTGAGAAAAGTAGCCAGCGTCTTACACGGTCTAGTGACTTTCATCATTTACTACCCAGGAAAATCACTGGGATAGGTGGCCTACACAGGGCAAAAAAAATAGGTCAAATAGAAAATACAGTAAAGAAACACTGGGAATAGGGACCCCAATGTGCCTGCAAGTAGTTGCAAGGACGTAAACGATGCCTGGGAAAAATTCAAAACAATTTTCACTACCATCCTTTAAATATTGCACTAGTTAAAAGAGGTTAGGATTAGACGAAAAGAACCCCGGAGACTACTGAGATTTAGATATGAAATTCGAGACTAGTCTAAAAAAGATTTAAAGCAAAAGCGGTTTGCATCACTAAATGAAATTCCAAAGGGTGAGGAAAAGAGTACAGAGACTTTAAAGGAGCAAAGGGAAAGCACTATTGCTCAAAAAATTGAAGAGTATAAGCATAACCCAAAAAGCTCTGGCAAAACTAAAACATTGGGGATAATAAGCCGTAGATAAACTAACATAGTATCACTATCGATAATGGGATGCCACGAACATCTAAGGTGGGAAATTGCTTTAAATTCCTCTAAAAAATCTGTTTATAACACAAGTAAGTAAACACCAGCTGAATTTAAATACCCTTTACACGTTTATAAGTTTCAAACTTTATATGCCAATAAAGGGTAACCCCAAAAAAGTTGTCAAAATAGTTAAATGTTCTCTATTTATTCAAAAAAAACTAAACAGGTTAAAACCCCCCTAAGAGCACGGCCTTTAAATTCCGTCTGTTCCAAAAAAAAAGGTGTTTGAACTGTCATCCCTATTTCCAATAATAAATCTATCAAACCCCCTAAACCGTACCCCGGGGGGGTTTTAAGGAGGCCAGAGTTTCTCCCCCTTCAAGAAAAATAGTTGGTTGATGTAAACAACTTTAGGCCCGTAGTATACTAGTATAATATCTAAAATTCTGAGAGGGCGGGTGTACTCTCAAGTAGTTAAGTACCTTAATGACAAAAAAAATTCTCCCTGCTATCAATCGGGCTTTTGAAATCTTACTAACGACCCTCCCCAATTTTTATGGATTACCCGAGAACTGAAAAAGTAAAGGGGGGAACTCATAGGTATGGTAACCCAAAACCCGCAAAAGGCCCCCCGTATTCAACCCATATATTATGCAAGAAATTCAAGCTATCGGTATAGGTTTGTAGACTGGTTTAAAGTCCTCCTTACAACAGGAGCAAATAGTCAAAATCAACAAAAAAGGAAACAGAACCCTGCCGAAAAACATGTGGAGTTCCCCAAGGTAGTTTCTGGGTCCCTTATTTTTTTTATTATGTCAAAGCATGCCCTTTAGTGTAAGTGCAAATCCTACTGTATGCAGATACATGCCCCGTTAGGGGTTTGGTAAAAACCCCAAAAAATAAGCTAATGTTTTAACACTGGGAATGAAGTCCCGCAGCAATGGTTTGTAGACGACAAAAATTCATTACACCTCGGGAAAACTGAAGCCTTCTCTTTGGGACGAAAAAACTGAGAAGGGTAAATAATTTTAATGTTCAGTGTTTTTTGGGGAGCCCATCACTTTGGTTTTTCAGTAAAAAAATCGGGGATCCCCTTTTACCCATGATGTCAGGGGGGATTTTTTTGGGAACAGTGTTAAAGAAAGCATTGCAGACTTTAAGTTCCTGTTAGACAAACACATGTTACCTACCCGGGGTCGCAGGCCTAGTCTAGCCCTTATCAATGCCATATGGATTTGCTTGCTCTTTGGTATCTGCCTTGACAAAAAACTGAAAGCTGCAAATCCCCGAACAAAATTTTAAAATTCATCCGGGGCTGGACCAAAAGGCATGTAGGGCCCGATGAATTCAGCGTTGGGTAGCTGATGTTGAAGACAGTAAAACAAATAAGCTAAATCATTTTTATAAAACTGCTCACAGTGTCCAGAATTTTTTTGCTGTCAATTTTGTCAAGGTTGGGGAAACCCCGCAAACATAGTATGGGGGAGAGAGCACAAATTTGTAGTACCCCGTCATTGGCCAGGCGTCAAACACCTTTTATTGTACTGCAATAAAGGAATGGAACAGACTACCCACACATGTCAAAACCAGTCATAGCATGAACCAGTTCAAGAAGAGTGCCAAAAGGTGTCTGATGAATGTAGCTACAGAAAGGGAGGGGAATGATTTTCTATTTTTTTTTTAGCTAACACGTGTAAATTTTACCTTATTCCTAGTAATGACCCTCGTATTGTAGATAGTCTTAATGACCCTCGTGTAGTAGATAGTCTTTTTAGTATGATAATAAGATGTTATCTTCATTATAGAATAATAAATATTAAACCTTTATATTATAATAAGGTAAAAGGACCCCAATGGAAATAAGTCACTGATTTTTTTGGGTTATCCCAGGTTCTCTACACATAAGCTGCTATGTATGATAATTCTATGTAACTGTGTGTGTAATTGAATAAACTTACTAAACTTACTATAAATTCAGAAAAGATATATGAAAGCACTGGTTTGGAAAGTTGTGGATGAGTGGAATAAACTCCCGAGTAGCGTCTTGAAGCTAAAAGTGTAGTTTTAAAAATAGGTTAGATAAATACACGAGTGGGTATGGGTGGTAAGAGTGACCTGCCTCGCGCGGGCCAGTGGGCCTGCAGCAGTGCCTATGTTCTTATAAGAAGGAGGTATTTTGTGAAGAGTTGCCAGTCTGGATGAGAACTAGGGTTGCTATGGTACTAGCAATTAAAACCTTCGAAGAATTAGTTCAGTATGCCACGTGTCTAGTCACTATGTTAAGAGAGAATTATCCTGACAGTAACTGAGTCACCGTACATAGCGGCAACAAATAATGAGAAGAAATATGCACCCCCCCGAACCACAGAACAGGCGGAGGTGGGCATAATAAATAGAAATCGTAGAAGGAATGAATGTTGGGAGAATATCTGGGAGAACATCTTCCACCCTCACCCACCACAACCCAACGCTCTGCTACACACACACACACCACACACACACCACACACACACACACACACACACACCAATCGACACCTGACAGATACATTCTACTTGATTCACTCACCTCCACTCAGGAACTAGACAAACCCATCACAGACAATGGCAAAAGAACTCCAACGCCTCCCCCCAAAAGCCCCGGGAGCCTCCGGTATTACAATATTACAATCTGGATGATTAAAGCTTCAACTAGCCTGTTAATTACCGTATTATTATTAGCCTATCATCCAAACCGTAATAAGAATATTTGTCAATGCATCACTTGTGTCTGGCTACTTCCCTCCTCTCTTCAAAGCAGCCACAGCTAACCTCATTCCTAAACCCAACAAAGACCACTGACCCAAAAAACTACTGCCCCATTAGCTTGCTTGAAGTACTGGGAAAAAATCTTCGAAAAAATTATAAACCTATGCCTCCGTAGATATCTTAAAAAAACTCCCTTCTCTATGATGGCCAATTTGGATTCAGAACCAACCTCTCCACTCAAGATGCCCTAAACATAATACTCAACTACATCCACATAAACCAAAACCAGGGAAAAAAGACAGCCCTGGTAGCCAAGGATGTGGAAAAAAATATTTAACACGGTGTGGCACAATGGATTAAAGTAAAACTTTGCACCAACTTTGACCTCCACCAACCAAACTGCAAGTTACTGTGTAACTTCCTAGATGGTAGGACTTTTTTTATATTTTATTTAAAACGTCATAACATATTAAATATATAAAAAAAACCATCCTATACAAAACAATACATGAACATAATACACCATATAAGGTACGCTACATTCACACATCCGAAATTTACACCTAAGTCAACTAGCATTTCCCTAAACCATAATGATAAAACATCATATAGAAGCATACAACAATACATATAACATTATGACAAAAATTAAAGCCTTAAATATTTAATACATAAATAAATATCATCAAACGTGTATCCTTATACTTGGACTACATTCATTCCTTGCATTATATGTCTTACAGTATAAGACAGTGACCTTTCTAACCCAACCAATCTACACAATTCACCTCTAAACGTCTATAATCTGGACCCCCCCCCCTCCCTTAACTGCCGTATACACAAGTTTCCCAAAACCCAATCAATGCCGCTAACAGCATACCTTACACATTACACATTCGTGACCTGGCTGCCAGGGAGTGTGGACGTGCCTTGCACCTCTCTCCTGACAGTCTAGCAAGCTAACGTCATGGCAGTTAGCGTGCGGAGGCGGGTGAATACTATTGGTATACAGCTTATTCGGGGGCGATTACGCCTGAGAATGCACAGGTATTGCTACCCAAGATTATCCGGGGACACTTATGGTATTAAGGACGAAGATTTGTACGGTGTGGCTTTAAATGGCGCCTACCGGATTTTTGTGAAACTACTCAATGGGCCAGTGTATGAGGAGCTGGTTGAGCACTTCCAAGATATCTGCGTGGACGTGTCCCCTGCAGTGCGTGTGCGTATGGCGGATGTCTCCACAATACACGTGGGTAACACTGCGCAACGTGGGCCCCTTTGAGGCCGATGCAACGGATCTCCGCAGAGTTTTCAGCAGATACGGAGTGGTACACATGGCTAAACACGGCAAGTGGGAGGCTGGGGAGTATGCTGGTCTCCACGAAGGTTCGTTTACCCTTAAGATGTCTCTTCGCCAGGCCATACCGTCGTATGTGTACCTTGACTTCCGCACGCAGGTCATGGTGTCGTATGCTGGCCAACGACGGCCGTGCCCCCTCTGCGGCGACTATGATCATATGGCAGTAGCGTGTAAGCAGCGAGGGCAGGCCAGGGGGCCGGCCGGTGCAGCAACAAATAACGTTGGGTAGGAGGCTCCACCCCAGACAAGATGGTGGGCGTGGTCGCCTTTGGAGTGAAGAGACTGAGGAGCCTGTGGTGGAGTCAGAATTGAGCTGACGTCTCCGAGTCGCCTGCATCGCAGGTGGTACAGCAGGATTTCGGGGAGGACCAGGCGACAGCAGAAGTGGAGGAATTGGATGCGACATTAGCGTCGGTTCTGCATAATATGTTCCCATCTCCGGATGTGGTCTCCACGGCTGTGCCGTCGGCCAGTCCGGAGCTCGTGTCGGGGGAGTCGAGCAGCAGGTGGTTGTTTGTTGGTGCTGATGAGGCTGGCGGGGACGTTTTGACCTCTGGTCAGAAGGCATCGATGAAGGTGGTAGTGGAGGTTCATCGTGTGGACACCCCGGTCGCAAACATGGAGGACGCTGGGACGAGGAAGAGGGCGGCAGCAATGTCGGACTCTGACGACGTCCTGTCGCCGGCTCAACGTTCAGGGAAGAGGGTATCGGTAGACGGGGGGGAGGGGCGGTGTGCTAGTGGAGTGTGAGCAGCGACAGCAGGTGGTGCCAGGTGGCACGGGTGTTGTGCGTGGGGGAGCATGGGCAAACTTGGTCCCCAGGACCCAGCTGGGCATGCAAAAGTATTAGTGGGGCAGCGAGGGAGGAAACCTTAGCCAGGTAAGAGCGGGGTATAGGCAGGGTCGGGACACGTCGTGGCAGGTGTGGTGAGGTCTGCTGCATGATAGCAGCGTCGGTTAATGGCGTGCGTGTCTTGGGGCGCCAGTTAGCGTGCGCCTTGAGGGCAAGGCATGTGCCTAGTATGGGATTTATGCCGCTGGTGTGTGTATGAAATTTGGACTATTATGTTATGTAATATTATGGGGTGGAGTTTGTGGATTGAATGTATTTATATTATACCTATGTATTTACAATGTCTAAAAATATGTACTGTATCAATAAGATAAGTTGTTTTCATTTTCTTTGTATTTGTATGTTCGGTTTAGAATAGGTTTGGGCGAGTAGCGCAAAGGGGGGGGGGTGAGGCTTCCCACATGTTATGCTGGGGAGACAGTGATAGGTGTCCTTACCTACAGCGAATTATTTGTGTGTTTTAATGTATTTCAGTTTGTGATGTATTAATTGTTTTGGTATATATCTAAGCCATGACTGGTGTTAGTACACTGTTCAAGCAGTATTGTGGTTGTGTAATACACTGTTGGACGAGCAAGACAACTGTAATGTTAATGAATGTGTGTCATGTCTAAGACTGATGCAGGTTGTGTGGCAAACCTGTTTGCTTTAGAATAGGAGGGGGATAAGGAGGGGGGGTGTTGGGAGCCCACACGGGGTTTGTGTGGGGGTGAATTATTGAGCAATGGAAGGTTATTACATCTGTTGCCAATTTACAAGTATTTCGACGACTGGTTGGGTATGTCATGTTTCTAGTATGTCACTAATACGTTTTCGTTTGGTTTTCTGATTTGGTGTTCGTATCACCAGTGATGTAAGACTTATTAAATATTTCTTGCTTAATGATAATCAGGATGTTTCTATGGTGGGGGGGGGGGGGAAGTGATAAAATTTTAAGTCACTATCGGTAATAATACTTTTGTATGATCATGATGTCGAATGTTGGGAGAGAGGGGTAAGACCACTGCATGAAGGTTTGTGTGTGAGAGTGTAAGACAACTGTTCATGTATGGTGTGTGTGAGGTTAAGACACTGTCATATGGTGTGTGTAAGGACCACTGTCAGTATGGTGTGTGTGTGTAAGCCACTGTCATGTAGGTGTGGTGAGTAAGACACTGTCTGTATGGTGTGTTGAGTAAGACCACTGTATGTATGGTGGTGTTGAGTAAGACCACGGGTCATGTGGTGTGTGTGGGACCACTCCTGTATGGTGTGTGTGAGTAAAAACACTGTCGGGTATGGTTGTTTTGAGAGTGTAGACCACTGTCATGTATGGGGTGTGAGGGTGTAAGACACTGTCATGTATGGTGTTGAGAGTGTAAGACCACTGTCATGTATGGTGTGTGTTGAGGTGTAAAACCATGTCATGTATGGTGTGTGATGTGAGATAAGTCCACTGTCATGTATGGTTTGAAGTGTAGACCACTGTCATGTATGGTTGGAGAGTGTAAGACACTGCATGTATGGTGTGAGAGTGTAAGCACTGTCAGTATGGGTGAGAGTTAAGACCACTGTCATGTATGGTGTGAGAGTGTAAGACACTGTATGTATGGTGTGAGTGTAAGACCACTGTCATGTATGGTTGTGTGAGTGTAAGACCACTGTATGTATGGTGTGATGTAAACATGTCATGTATGGTGTGGAGTGTAAGACCACGTCATGTATGGTGTGTGTGATGTAGCCCATGTCAGGGTATGGTGTGTTGAGTGTAAGACACTGTCATGTATGGTTGTGTAAGACAACTGTCATGTAATGGATGTGTGCGAGTGTAAGACCCTGTCATGTATGGTGTGTGTGAGATGTAAGACAACTGTCATTATGGTGTGTGTGTGAGTGTAAGACCACTGTCATGTATGGGTGTGGGGGTAAGACCACGGTCAGTATGGTGTGTGAGAGAGTGTAAACCACTGTATGTCATGGTGTGTGTGAGAGTGTAAGCCACTGTCATGTATGGTGTGTGTGTGAGAGTGTAAGACCACTGTCATGTATGGTGGTGTGTAGAGTGTAGACCACTGTCATGTTGGTTGTGTGTGAGAGTGTAAGACCACTGATGTATGGTGTGAGAGTGTAAGACCCTGTCATGTACGGTGTGAGATTTGTAAGACCACTGTCATGTATGGTGTAGAGTGTAAGACACTGTCATGTATGGTGTGAGAGTGTAAGACACTGTATGTATGGTGTGAGAGTGTAAGACCACTGTCATGTCATGTGTGAGAGTGTAAGCCCACTGTCTGTATGGTGTGTGTGAGTGTAAGACCACTGTCATGTTGGTGTGTGTGAGTGTAAGACCACTGTCATGTATGGTGTGGGAGTGTAAGACCACTGTCATGTATGGTGTGTGTGAGTGTAAGACCACTGTCATGTATGGTGTGAGTGTAAGACCACTGTCATGTATGGTGTGTGTGAGTGTAAGACCACTGTCATGTATGGTGTGTGTAAGACCACTGTCATGTATGGTGTGTGCGAGTGTAAGACCACTGTCATGTATGGTGTGTGTGAGAGTGTAAGACAACTGTCATGTATGGTGTGTGTGTGAGTGTAAGACCACTGTCATGTATGGTGTGTGTGAGAGTGTAAGACCACTGTCATGTATGGTGTGTGAGAGAGTGTAAGACCACTGTCATGTATGGTGTGTGAGAGTGTAAGACCACTGTCATGTATGGTGTGTGTGAGGTGTAAGACCACTGTCATGTATGGTGTGTGCGAGAGTGTAAGACCACTAATGTATTGTGCGTGTGAGTGTAATACCACTGTAATATATGGTGTGGATTTTACGTGTTTAGGGTCCTTTTGGATTCTTGTGTATTAATCTAGTCTGTATTTATACCACCTTGTATTTGCACTGCTTTAAATAAAATTTAAAAAAAAAATTCACCTCTAAACGTCTATAATCTGGACCCCCCCCTCCCTTAACTGCTGTATACACAAGTTTCCCTAACCCAATCAACGCCGCTAACAGAATACCTTACACATTACATAATAATGACGGTATTCACGTCAAATCTAGCAACAAAACAGATTTTCTGCACGATGTATCAACGTAGTTACCTGGGTTAGGGTAAGAAACGTACCCTTTGAGGCAGAGGAATACGATCTGCGAGATCTTTTTGGCAGGTATGGTATGGTGCATGCAGCAACCAGGGGTGTGTGGAGAGGGCCCGTACTAGGGGCTCCCGGAGGGCTCCTTTACCATCAAGATGACGCTCCGACAACCCATCCCATCTTTCATACGTCTTGAGAAATACAGAACCCAGGTATTTGTACATTATGCAGGCCAAAGGAAGACGTGTAGATTATGCAATTCTTATGAGCACCTGGCTGCCCAGTGCCCCCGCCGACCGGTTGTACGTTCTAGAGACCCTTCACCTGTGAGTCAACAGGTTGAGGCTGTTGTACCTGAACCTAGTTCCTCTGCAGGGTATGTTCATAAAATTTGGAGTGATGAAATGAATGACCAGGACACACAATCTACGATGTGCGCCACCCTGTCAGGGAATGGATACAATAGAGCCAACGTTTTCTGTAGAGCCTGTAAGTTCCGAGGATCTGACGCAAGTTAATTTGCTGGAGGATGTGTTGCATGACCTTTTAGACGAAGCAGTGTGTGGTCCTGAAGATCAAACAGGTGTTGTGAGGAATCATCTAACACGAAGTTGCAAGACAAATCTCTGTTATAGGGAAGCGGGAGGTGGTGGTGGAGGTTCACCAGGAGGAAAAGTCTGGCGAGGAGATGCTTGTGGATGCAGGTTCTCGGAAAAGACGGCGGGAGTATCAGACATGGACAAGGTATTGACGCCTGGTCAACGCTCGGGGAAGAAAACGTGGGCGAAAGTGGCCGAGCTGCCCCCCATGTAAGGGGTGTTGTAAGGCATCAAAAATTGGTAGTGAGCTGGGGGATGGGGGGGGGTATCGAGAAAAAGTCTACCAAAGTCGGACAAACCCAAAGATGCGTGTTAGGACTGGGAAAAGACCCATAGCATAGAGAAAAACCTCCTTACCTATAAATTCCTGTGTGTTACATTAATGCCAAACGGCTTAAAGACCGAGTTTAAGAAAGTTTGGATGGAGTGGTTTTGAGACGTTATGACGTGGATGTCTGCTTTATACAGGAGACAAATTATAAGTATGGTAGAGAATTGCGGTTGATAGGTATCGCATGTTAGTGAGTAGTTCATTAAAATTCAGGGTGGAGTGGCTATTGCAGTGAGAGTCCAGCCCTTGGAATGTTTGGGATGGGAGGAGGGGGGGTTGGAAGGGTGATAAGGGTGGATGGTTTATGGGGAGGGGTTAGTTACTTTTCTAGGAGTTTATATGCCTGCGGATAGCAACGTCAAGTTAAAATAGATTTCGTAAGTAACACTTTAACGTATCGTACTAGGGGTTTACCTTTAATATCAGTCTTGGGCAGGGGCTGGAATTGTGTTATCCGTCATGGTGATGTTGAGCCAAGGGGGGGGGGGCAGGGTGTGTTTTACCCGTCCTACGTAATCTGCTTGGGGACGCAGGTTTCAAGATGTGGTGGGAGGTTTTGGAACACTTTTGTTTGCAGAGGCTACGCAGCAAGACTAGACAGAATTTATGTAACACGAAACTTTGGAGTTAGGCGAGTTTCAGACTCTTGATATGGAATCTTTGATCACCGTGCAGTGATAGCAAACCTTGGATTGGGAAGGAATGGTACAGTTTTATCCCTGTTATTGGAAACTAAACGTAAGGCTTTTAGAGGAAGGAGCGGGGTCTACCTTTTTTTTTTTTTTCTCGGGTACTTACAGAGGTTTGGTGGAACATACTTGGGAAACCGGAAGGATTGGGGATGTTTGTTAGATTGGTGCAAAATGTGTGCTAAACCAGGAATAGCGAATTTTTATAGGACACGGGGGTAAGGAAGAAGCGAGGTGGAGATATGGGCTACAGAATTACCTGGAGTGACAGCTGAATGCTTATTATACAAGGGACGGAGGTGGCGAGTATAAACAAATTAAGCTTTTGCGCAATCAATTAGCCGAATTACATAGAGATTTAATGCGATTCGAATCAAGGCAGAGTTGGAAGAGGTACTCTGGGGAGACAAGCCTTCGGGTTGTGCCTACGGAAATTTAGGGCTAGACAGCAGGCAACATCCTTTTGAATTTGGAGGTATGCTCTGATTTGGGCGGGTATCGCACTGGTCAAGTACTGACTAATACGAACAGCACTAGTCATTATACTGACCTTTGGTTTGGGGAAAAGCTTCGACGAAGAGCGGGAAGGATAATGAGGAGAGTCTGCTGGGGGGGGGGGGGAATTCCAGAAAAGTCACAAGTGCAAAGAATCGGGATGCATTAGAAGGTAGGATACATGTAGAGGAAGTTGAAGAGGCGATTTTCAAGTTGAGTAAAGGGAAAGCACCAGGCATAGATGGTATATCCAATGAATTTTATAGAATACATTGGAAAATCATCAAACAAAGCTTGGTTGAGGTGTTGAATTGTATGCTTGAATTGGGGGAGTATGGGCATGTCCCAGCATACAGGGGTTGTGGTGTTAGTGCCCAAAAAAGGGGGAGGAAGGGGTCTGAGCGCATATAGGGCAATTTCCCTCATGTGTTCAGACTAAAATTTTCGCGAAAGTGTTAGCAACCGGATGAGGAAAGTCATTGGATCGGTTACTCATAAGGGACAAATGGGTATACCCGGGTATACCCAGATTAGGGAATTCTTGGGGGATTGTCAGGGGGGGGGGTTAGGTCTCGACTGGCAAAATGCTTATGATTGTGTTGACAGATTTATTAAGGCTCATATTAATGAAACAGGGTTTTGGGGGGAAAGAATAGTAAGATGGGTCGACAACCCTTTTATGAGTCGGCACTAGTAAAAGTACAGGTGAATGGTAAATTAGGGCAACCTGTACGTGTGGAACGGGGTTTGAGCAAGGTTGCCTCTGTCACAGTTGCTTTTTGCCGGTGCGCAAAACCCTTTTTACGATCAGGTGGATGACAGGTTAGGGGGGTGGGGTACAGAGTAATAACAGTGCATGCAGAATCGGTTATGTGGATGATACAACAATTTTGATAAATGGGGAGGAGGATTTGCGAATTGTAGGAAGGGTGGTTGCGGGTTTTGGGGAAGTAACAGGGATGCGTGTTAACAGAGCGAAATCGAAATATTGGAGGTAGGAACGTGGGTAGGGGAGGGTTGGGTGAAAGGTATGGTTGGTCGGTAGTAGTTCAATTAAAAATTTGTGGGATTGTATACATGGCGGATGAGATGGAGGGACAAAGGGTAAATTCTGAAATGGTGGTCAAAAAGGCTGTAGACCGACTTAAAGGGTTAAGGGATGGTACTGCTTCTTTGCAACAACGGGCAGTGGTAGTCAATTCTCTCGTTTATAGCAAGGTATGGGGTGTGGCGGAGGTATATCCCTTAAGGGACACGGATATTCAAGAGCTGCAAAGAAGGGTATTAAGGTATGTATGGAACTATGGGAGGGCTTGGTTGAGTCGGGAGGTGGTTATGACACATGTATGTTTTGGGGGTCTAGGTCTAATGGCTTTGGGACCACGGGCGAAGGCTCTGTATGTAAAGCAGCAATTTCTGAGTAAGGGCGGAGAGAGAGAGAGGAGAAAGGGTAGGTAGGGTAATTGCGGATGTATGTAAATGGTGGAGTGGTAAAGCCTTATTTGAATGTGAGGATATATTGCGACTGTTGCTAAAATTGAAAAATGTTAAAAGCATTAGGGCAGGGCAGATTGTGAGATGATGTTGGCATAGGACACCTGTGCAAAGGGTTTCTGCTTTTCCGTTGTATAATTGGAAAGAAATATGGGACGAGTTCTGTAAGCTTCAATTAGCACCGAAGGTTCGTGAAGTAGTATATAAATTTATTATGGGTATTTTAGCCTCAAAATCAGTTTTAAACAGGATGGGTTTGGCAGGAGAGGCGTATTGCACATATTGTGGTATGGAAGAAACTGCATACCATGCTGTTTATTTTTGTGATGCTTTGGAGGACGTTCGTACGTGGTTGAACAGGGTTTTAAGGTTGATAAGTAGAAAACGCATCTTCAACTCTCCGTGCATTATCCTTGGATGTCAGCGGAGAATCCAGCGAGGTAAAAAGAGCAATCCGGTATGTGGTGGTGGATTTCCTTTATATTTCATGGGGTATGAGGGAAACTGAGGCACCGGTTAGGATCGGGGCAAATGCAGTGGGTATTTATAGAACGGTTTGTAGGAATAGAATCATTTACGGTGGGAGGTGGGGATCCACATTCCCGGCAAGCTATGAAAGTCTTACGGTACGGGGTTTATTGCAACCGAGAGGAGGGTAAGGCACCGAGGGGCTGGACCCGTCCTGTGGCAATTCTCAAGACACGTTAAGATTCTTGGAATGAAAGGTTGCGTGTCCAAGTGTGTTTGTAATTATGGTATAGGCTATATGCTTTTGAAAGTTTGCTATGTGTTGATGTGTGATTATAAGATTGGTATTGTTCTCCCACTTTCAGGGTATTTGGCATAGAAATCCTGAAAAAAAAACGGAAAAAAAAAACAAATATTTTGTTGATAAATTATAATAAACAGCAGCGAATGGGTTTGAGTATATACATAAAACTAAAAAAAATAATATTTTGGTAATGATTTATTCGTAACGTGAAGAGTCCTTGTGGGTCTTCTCCAGTCTGCAATGGCACGTTCATGATATTGTAATATATAAATGTCGCACTGACGTCAGACTCAATTAGCGTTATTGTTGATAGTGTAAATTTTTTAAGCATCACGAATGGCCTGTAATAAATAACCAATCCTTTGGATACGCCCTTTGTTAAACGACCAACCCATATAGGGTTGTCGGGAAAATTTTACAAAGGAATGCAGTTAGCTACTACTCTGGTTTTAACAGATTACTTAATAATTATAATTGCCTTTATATTCTTTAGAATTTGTGATAATGTGTTAGTGTAATGAAATAGATTCAACGGGGGGGGGGGGGGCCATGTCGAAGTATTCTCATGATAATGTTAAGACTAATATGCTATTCGGTGAGAATATTAACCGTTAGGGTAGTTAGGTATTACAACCCACACCTTTATGTCATCTTACCTTTTGAATATAATACATAATCTGGAGGCCATGTAAAAATTATGTACCCACCTTGTAGGCTGTACTCAAATTTTTCTATTCTCAGTGCAACATAAACGATTATATAACTGTACCTTGTTACAGGGAGTTATCTAACTTAAATTAATAGCACAACAGAACATATACCTGAGGTTAAAATAAGTTTTATGTTACTTGTCGTACATTGTTCCTTTTTGATATGTGTTTTCATACAAAAAGTTTTTGTTATCAATCATAATCACCAATTATGTTATCAAGTTGTTGGATAGTGAGTTTCATACTACGAGTTTTTATTCATTCTATCAGGGTTAGTTTTCCTCCTCCTGGGAGGTGAAGTCTTCAATGTCTTTTTACCTGGGATTCCTGTTCTTGTATGAGGGTTTTAAATCATGTAAGAAATGTATTTTTTTTTAATTAAAATAAAAAAAAATAGCATTTTTTTGAGGTATATTATCCGTGAGTTATATGGAATTTTTTTTTCTTGTAAATGGTTCATGTATTGTGATGTCAATTGTGTGATATTATGTATTCTGTTTTTTAAATAAAATAAAAAAAAATGCCGCTAACAGCATAACTTACACATTACTTTAAAAATGACTGTATTCACGTCAAATCTAGCAACAAAACAGATTTTTTGTATTATTTTTTAAATGGAATCAAAAATATGCAAAAATCCTTTTAATAATTGACCTAAGACTTTTACAGACCTAGCATGTATGATTACATAAAAAGAAACACAGACTCCTAATACCCCGACCAACCCCATATTTAGTGTCTTAAAACTAATTATAAACTCACAAAAATATACCTTGCTTGTATACAGTGATACTGAAGGTGCTTAACTAACATCAACTGTATATGCACCGTAAGTGATAAAAAAAAATATACATGTGATATCATGGGTGACAGAACAACATATCCCGCAAAAGTGCTGCCCAAGGAACTTTAATGTCCAAAGATTGCAATATAGGACATTATACATCCCCCCCCCCCTCACAGCAGTGACCACTACAACATACAAATCTTAGGCAATGAGCTTTTTGCCCTTCATCAAAAGTTTTCAAACCCTCACCAAAAGGTTTGCTTATGAACATTCCCCTTAAAGGCCAGTATAACGTTGTACTTTCAGCGGTTTAAAAACAGCATGATATCCGCTTACAATATGACTAAACAAAATCAAAATGGAATCCCCGGAAAGCCAACATACTTCACCAAGCCCCGGCCTTAGTCGGGAACCAGTTCAGCCTTGCAAGAGGCTGGAACATATTCCGAAATATTGCTTATCTATATTATCAAGATGTATACCATTTTAGGATTAATCCCAAAATCTCAGTTCCACACAAAGCCCCATCAATACATACACAGACGCACGGAACCATTCATAATACATACACGCCCCTCACTAAATCCCCCCCTCTACCCTGAAGTCCCGACATACCCTTGGGTGCTTCCATGGGGGGGGGGGGGGAGTCCAGCCCCCCGTTGCCTGCCTTACCCCACCCCCCGTTGCAGCAACCTTTGAACAGTAAGATAAGATAAGAGATAAGATTTCGTTCGGATTTTTAACCCGGAGGGTTAGCCACCCAGGATAACCCAAGAAAGTCAGTGCGTCATCGAGGACTGTCTAACTTATTTCCATTGGGGTCCTTAATCTTGTCCCCCAGGATGCGACCCACACCAGTCGACTAACACCCAGGTACCTATTTGCTGCTAGGTGAACAGGACAACAGGTGTAGGAAAAGTGTCGAATGTTTCCACCCGCCGGGAATCGAACCGGGCCCTCCGTGTGTGAAGCGGGAGCTTTAGCCACCAGGCCACCGTAACAGTAACGTCGTCGTAAGCTTCTCTCTTTTATGTGCGGGTTATTTGTGTATCGTTCCAGTCACGGTATTGTGCCTTTTTGTTATTTATTTTTGAACAGTAAGACTCCGATAGTTTGCAGGAAAAACTATTATCCCAACTTCTTACCATACGAGTTTATTTCTGCAATACGTTCTATAGATGCCTGCCGCAATTGCCCTGATCCTAACTGATCCCCGGTTTCAAATTCAAATTCAAAGTTTATTCTCTATATGGATTACAATGCTGAGTTTACAGAAATTTGGTTATTGTTTCCCGCATACCCCACGAAATATAGAGGAAATCAGCCACCACGTACATTATCGTTCTTGTACCTCACTTTATACTCCGCTAACATCCAATGTTACGGCCGTAAGGCTGAGATACTTCCCCCACTAAGAAAATCGAAAAAAAAACCCAACCATGAACGAACTTTGTCCAAAGTATCACAAAAGTAGACCGCATGAAAGCTGTTTTTCTAGACCGCAACGTAAGCAATCCGCCTCCCTTACCAAAACCATCCTATTTAAGACCGATTTTGATGCTAAAATCCCCATGACAAATCTGTACACCAATTCACGAACCCTTGGTGCCAACTTAAGTTTACAAAACCCGTCCCATATTTCCCCCCCAATTATACAGCGAAAAAACAGACAATCCCTGCACAATTTCCCTACAACATATGCTGACCATTTGCCCAACCTGGATCCGTTGTGCATTTCTCAACTTTAACAACAAACGCAACATGTCCTGACACTATTAATCCCCTGCCGCTCCACCATTTACGCATTTCGATCATTACCTGACCCACCCGGATGCCTTCTCACCGCCCGCCCTGAGGAACCGCTGCTTTACATAGAGGGCCTTCACCCGTGGCCTCAAAGCCAAGAGACCTAAACCCCCACGACGAACATGAGTCATGACAACCTCCCGACGTAACCAAGCTTTCCCGAAACCCCAAACATAACGCAAGACCCTTCTCTGCAGTTCCTGTATATCCATGTCTCTTAAAGGGTACACCTCAGCCACACCCCATACCTTACTTAAACAAGTGTATTAACCACTACTGCCCTCTGTTGCAATGAGATCCCCAGCTCTTAACCCCCGAAGTCGATCTAAAGCCTTGTTAACCATCAATTCAGAATTTACCCTTCGGCCCTCCCTCTCATCTGCCAGGTACACGATACCACATATTTTAAGTTGCACCACGACTGACCACCCATACCTTTCTCCCAAACCCCTTCCCCACCCATGTACCCACCTCCAATAATTTCGATTTTGCCTTATTGACGCACATGACAGTCTCTGCCCAAAAAAACTCAACAATCCATCCCACAATCTGCAAATCCTCCTCCCCTTTTAACAACATCGTGGTATCATCGACGTACCCGACCACACGCCCTGCACGGTCACTGCTCAGCGTTCCACGCCCCAAAATACCATCCACCATTTCATAAAAGGGGTTTTGCATACAAGCAAAAAGCAGCTGGGAGAGGGGGCACCCTTGCCTCAAACCCCTTTCCATACGGACCGGCTGTCCCAATTTACCGTTTACCAATACTCGTACCATAGCCGAGGCATACAAAGTATCAACCCATCTTACAATCCCCTCCCTCAAATCCTGCTTCAATAAAATAAGCGTCAATAAATCTCTATCAACACAGTTGTAAGCATTTTGCCAGTCAAGCCCGAGGGAGACACCCCCAAAAACCCCCCTAATACGTACATATCCTTCCCTCATGCTCCTACCTGGTATGCCTAGCTGTCCCTCGTAAATTTAACTGATCCCATAACCTTCCACATCCTTTTTTCCCAAAATTTTTGCATAAGTTTTTTATAGTCTGAGCACTATATGCTCTATATGCACTCAGACCCCTCCCTTTTTGGGCACCAACACCGTACTTTGGGGACATACCTAACCTCCCCTCCGTGAGCATGCAATTCAATACATCAACCAAACAATGCTTAATGCTTCCCCAATGCCCCCTATAAAAATCATTGGAAATGCCTCTATACCTGGTGCCTTTCCTTGTTAACGCCCTTTGTGCATAATTGAAGAAGGGTCAATTGATTGTGTGTATTATTATTTAATCAAAAAAGAAGCGCTAAGCCAAAAGGGGCCCTATACAGCGATAAGTGTGTAATTAGGGGCTTTTTCACTTAGTATTATATTACTGGTACCTTTATTCGTAGCTAAATAAAGACTACTAGTTTTATAATATTATCGGGGCCATGAATTATTGATTTTTTTGTAGGATGTTTTGTGTTTATATGTTGAATTGCCTTGTGGTCGTTCATGCTTCACAAACTCACTCATTCCGAGGTGATGTCTGCTAGGCATTTTTTACTCATGGCAGTTCATTCTCTCCTCCGGTAGAGAAAACACCAAGCCACGGAAAGCTCCCTCATTCTCTTGTTGCAAGCCTCTGGCGAACCTTTGAACCAGGATTCTTGGGTTCAACCAAGGTTGCTTGGATTACTTCAGTCTCTGACTACTTTACGGGTTGCGTCTGTGCAGTCAGCCATTTAAGTGAAGCAATACACGTCTGAGTTCTCCAACTATTAAAGTGATGAATGGTTTTAAAACCCACAAGTTGAAGATTGAGACAAATTATGCAGCATATGGGAATCTTTATTCAGGAAACGTTTCGCCACACAGTGGCTTCATCAGTCCCAATACAAAGAGGAAGGCATAAGGAGAGGAGGAGAATGAGGTAATCAGTCCCTCAACCTGGAGTCGATGTGTTCAGTCCATCAATCTTGTAGAATGTACAGCATAGGGCCGTAGACGTGGCTTATTCTCCTCCTCTCCTTATGCCTTCCTCTTTGTATTGGACTGATGAAGCCACTGTGTGGCGAAACGTTTTCCCGATGAAGATTCCCATATGCTGCATAAGTGTCTCAATCTTCAACTATTAAAGTCTCGTGCTAGTCTCTAACCAGTTCTAGCTGTAGTGTATATGATTGAGGTGGTAAAGGCGCCCTATCTAGCGATTCATTGATCTTGACTTTCGATTATGAAATTACAGTGATTGTGTACATAAATTTTATCAATTATCTAATTTTCTAAGTGACTAAGCTTAGTATTTTTACGGGAATAAAACCAGATAAAGCATTATAGAACTTTTTTTGCCTTATTTATGTGTATTTAAAAAGAGTAAGAAGAACTAAGTGGTTTCTTCACCTGTTGTTACTAACGGGTCCCCTCTCTGAAAAGGAAGGCTCAAACGTAACATTCCTTTACTCGTACTAAAAATCGCCTCTACCTCCTCCACTCGAATTCTACCTTCTAGTACCTTCCTATCCCTGTCACTTAAAATTTTTCTGAAATCCCCCCCCACCAGGCACCAGCATGGACCCCCCCCCTACTCCCGCCATAGCTTTTCCCCAAACCATAGATCAGCTAAAAACTCATGCTATCCGTGGTGGGTTTTCTTTACCTGGCAGGTAACCACCAAAACTCGGGGCATACTTCCAATTGCAGGAGGGACGCCGCCTGTTGTCTGGCCCTAAATTTGCGTGACAACCCGAAGGTTTGTCACCCATAGCATTTCTTCCATTCCTGCTCTGACTAACCGCATTGAATTGTAAAATTTCTGCAAGTCTACTACGGAGATGTTCAATGTCGTCATACCTACTACTCTGCCCCCACATAGTAATCATTTAGCTGCCCCCCCAGATAGTTTTGTAGCCCATACCTCCACCTCACCACCTCCTTCCCCCGCTTCTTATAATAACTCGCTATTCCGGGTTTGGCATGGGGTTTCCCCCCATTCCAACAAACATTCACTCTAATGTTTTGTGCTGGTCACGTTGGGTTCGAGCTTTTATGTGCTTTTAGTGTGGTTTTGTATTTTGGTTTTGGGGTATTGTTTTTGGGGCGGATTATTTAGAAGCTTGTATGCTCGGGCAAAGGAACCCAGTGTATTGCTCCTGTTGGTGGACTACAGAGTCAGTCCAGAGTGTATTTGGGTTTTTGGGGTTTTGGCTGTGGTCGTATCGAGTTTGTCATTCAATGTACCATGTTTTGACTGGTGTAATACTCTGTCTTTTATGAGGGCCTTTGTGTGTGTGGGGGGGAAAGGGGGGTTATGGAAACGTGGCTTTCTGTAAGAGGTGGTTATTTTTAGTATGTGTATTCTACACATTTGGAGGTTCTGCCGGGTTTCCTCTTAGATGCTTTTCACAGAGGGGCCAAATGGAAGACTTAAAATAATATTCCCCGAATTTGTGTGTTGTACAAGAAGTTGGGAATTTGTTCTGTTGCCCCAGATATATTGTATTGGTTTTTATTCTACAATATGGGTTTTTAAGCATTTTCTACCGTAGTGTGGGCGAGGGGGCCTGCGTGCACCAGGCTCATGTTTCTCTGTTTATGTCCACTTTGTCAATGTTAGGATGTTCTATGTGATAGACTGCAATGTATGTTGCCCCAATAAGTGCTCCTCCCCGATGGGAAGGCTACCGTGGTATTAATGTATATATATCTAAAGGATAACAGGGAATATTAATTGTTCATATGTGTACCTTGTGTGTTTTGGGAGGAAGCGGGTGCTCTAATTCGAGGGGGGGGGGGGGGTTCTTGTATCTAGCCATGATATAACTTTTGTGTTTGGTTAGGTTTAGAAGTGTTCAACATTTTTCACAAAGTTTATAGTTATGTGGGGCGGCCTCCTGCCAAATAGGGGTTAAATTGTTAACCTGCCGGCGCAGTTCCAGGGTACGTCAAAACCCTA
>NC_069458.1:30550841-30622646 GCF_026875155.1 Cherax quadricarinatus | reverse complement strand
ACTATCTCCATGGGAAAGTGAAAGAAGTCTTCCTCCGTAAGCCATCCGTGTCGTAAGAGTCTAGTAAAATACCAGGAGCAAGGGGCTAGTAGCCTCTTCTCCTGTATATATTACTACGTGTAAAAGGATAAACTTTCGCTTTTCTTTGTGGGCCACCCCAACTTGGTGGGATAACGCCGGTGCACTGAAAGAAAGGAATCTGTTGAGTATACCTGGTAGTGTATGGTAGTTATTACTGCAAGATATTAAGAGTAAGACAGTAGGAGAGCAGATGAATAAGGAGGCTTTAGGAAAGGTAGGGGGTGTGTAGACAAGGTGTTTACAATGAAACACAGGTGAACAGTATTTAGGTCAAGGGTAAAGAGGTTGTTGTGGCATTTACGGATTTGGGAAAGGTGTAGGACAGGGTGGATAGGGGGGGGCAATGTGGCAGATGTTGCAATGTATGGAATAGGAGGTAGGTTACTGAAAGCAGTGAAGAGGATTGTCAGGCTCAGGTTAGATTATGTAGAGACAAGATAAGATTTCGTTCGGATTTTTAAGCCCGGAGGGTTAGCCACCCAGGATAACCCAAGAAAGTCAGTTCGTCATCGAGGACTAACTTATTTCCATTGGGGTCCTTAATCTTGTCCCCCAGGATACGACCCACACCAGTCGGCTAACACCCAGGTACCTATTTGCTGCTAGGTGAACAGGACAACAGGTGTAAGGAAACGTGTCGAAATGTTTCCACCCGCCGGGAATCGAACCCGGGCCCTCCGTGTGTGAAGCGGGAGCTTTAGCCACCGGGCCACCGAGAGAGATCATTTCCCAGTAAAAGTAGGCCTTAGACAAGGATGTGTGATGTCACCATGGTTGTTCAATATATTTATAAAGTTGTAAGAGACGTGAATGCATGAGTGGTGGCAAGAGGTGTGGGGTTAAAAGATAAAGAATCTAACACAAAGTGGGAGTTGTCATAGTTCTCTTTGCTGATGACACTGCTTTCGGAGATTCTGAAGAGAAGTTAGAGGTTGGTGGATGAATTTGGTAGGGTATGTAGAAGAAAATTAAAAATGAATACAGGAAAGAGTAAGGTTATGAGGATATAAAAATTAGGCGACTAAATATTGGATATCAGATTGGAAGGAGAGAGAGTGGTGGTGGTGAATGTATTCAGATATTTAGGAGTGGACGTGTCAGCAGATGGGTCTATGAAAGATGAGGTAAATCATAGAACTGATGAGGAAAAAAAAGGTGAATGATGCACTTAGGAGTCTGTGGAGACAAAGAACTTTGTCCTTGGAAGCAATGACGGGAATGTATGAGAGTATACTTGTACCAATGCTCTTGTATGAGTGTGAAACATGGGTGGTGAAAGTTGTAACAAGAAGGCTGGAGGAAGTGGAGACTTCATGTCTAAGAGCAATGTGTGGTGTGAATATAATGCAGATAATTCAGTTTGGAAATTAGGAGAAGGTGCGAGATTACCAAAACTATTATCCAGAGGGCTGAGGAGGGGTTGTTGAGGGGGTTCAAACATGTAGAGAGGCTGGAAGGAAAGACTTCGAGAGTATAAATCTGTAGTGGAGGAAAGGCCGGGTAGGGGTCAGCCTAGGAAAGGTTGGAGGGTGTGTGAGGGGCCTGGACTTCTAGCAAGCATGCATGAGCATGTTAGATAGGAGTGGATGTCATGTAGGGGGGTAATGGATGGAATTGATGTAAATGGGGAATATGGGAGTAAGGGAGTCAGTAGGCAGGGGATAGGCAGGCGAGGTGGTAGGAGAGAGGATTAGTGGAGGTAGGTAATGTGAGATCACTGGTGACTACACCATCACCTCTCATTACTCTACGACCACACTATCACCCTCTCACTACTTTAAATAAATTAATGAATAAAAGAGCAAATAATGGGACAGTGAATATTACTATTCCACTAAACACAGTTTATTAAGTCTTGTACAATAATATATTTGGGAACAGGAGTACATCAGTGTGTTTAGATAAATGGGGTGGTACATAAAAGCATTGAGACAGGGAGCACAATCAATTGACAAAAATGAATATAACTTACAATATAGTTCGAGGACAGTTCACCACAGCAACAAAGCCACAGGTCCCAAGACCTACACAGCACGGTACTGCTCCAAGCCAGTACTCTCCCCATGTCTCAAACAATGACTTCAGCAGCCTTCACCGAGCCCTGCACCCCAGCAGCAGTCCTCTCGAATTCCTGCTCAGGGGCTCTGCACACAGCAGCAGTTCTGCTCGAAGTCCCTTTTTCCTCAGTTGTTCCTTGGGCTTATACTGTCCCGAGAGCACCCCCCTCCCCACAATGGAGTGTGCACCAGTGTTTTGACATGACCCCAAAGGGTTTCTGACGCCGTCATGAACAAAGACCTCAGACTTAAGCCGAAACAAGGTGTGGCTGACAGACATTTGCCAAGGCAAGGTGTGACCATATAATTTGGGTTTAAAATTAGGTCTCCCCATCAACCTCAAGCCCAGTTGAACTACATCACATGGAGACAAGGGTTTATTAGGACTTCGACATACTTTTGGGAGCATAAGCAGGGTAACATTCTTGAAGGGTTTTCAGGGAAACCGGCAGTCCAGACTTGAATCCTGGAGATGGGGAAGTACAGTGTCTGCACTCTGAAGGAGGGTGTTAATGTTGCAGTTTTATAACTGCAGTGTAAATGCGGCTCTGGCAAGACAGTGATGGAGTGAATGATGGAAGTTTTTCTTTTTTGGGTCACCTTTCCTAGGTGGGAAAATGACCGATGTATTAAAAATAAATATTTTAAATTTGAGTTACAATATTCAAAAGATGCTATACACCAAGTGTCACAGTGCCATTTAATCGTCGTTCTTCTTGTAGTAAACAAAGATAATTATTTAAAAAAAAAAAATGGTTACTTTTAAATTAAAGTCTGGAAGTTCAATAATTTACGAAAAATTTAACAGTACCCAATTTTCAACCCAAGTTTCCTTCCCAGGAACCCAAAAACCCCAAGTGAAAATATTTGTTTAGGGAAATGTCGAGGGAAATCTAAAAAAATTCTACTAGTTTGTCTAAGTGATTTACATTGGGGGAATCACAGTTAAAAACCGCCCAAGAAAAAACAGAAAACATACGTGTGATGATACGGCAAGAGTTAAGAATAAGAAAACAGGTTAAAAATTTAAACTTCAAAATTTTTCCCCATATTGAGTGCATACAAAGGAGTTCACTCTAGTCAACGAAATGACAAATTTGGTTTATAATTAGTTCCCCCCCTGAACTCCAGGAGAGGAATTTTCAATTTTTACCCCCGATTTCCCAGAAATGTTGTCCAGACTTTTAGAGGAAATTACACAAAGTTACCAAGTATAAACCTAATAAAAGAAACCTTAAAACATCAGAGGCTGCTTTGTCAGGGGCTAGCCAATACATTGCTCGTCATTAAAGAATGCCTACCCTACCCTGGCAGGTATTTCTGCGCTACAAAGTTATACTGATCAGGCAACTCTCAGCGGGACGTGTCAGAATTCCCTAAGGTTACTGGCTGCATCCCAAGTGCCTTCTAGGCTTGTGTGTGTGGGTCCCCAGCACTGTGTGGTCTTAATTGCCAAGTCTGTCGGATATTTTTAACTACTGAATCAATATGGGCAGGAATAAGGCGGTGACAAGGCAATATAATCAGACTAAGTGCCAAATTCAGCTGACTTGAGAACTACATAGACCAATGGATTACACAAGGCAGGCCATCAAATGACGGTAGTAGAAACCACTGGTACGAGTGAACGTTCAGTGAGAACTTGGCTGCGTCAGTTCCTTTATAACTGACATACCCACACCAAAAGCACCTAACAACGTACGTAGAATTGCCCGAATCTTTCAGGTAATGTGGTGCAAAGATTCTCATGAAAGAGGAGTCCACTAACCCTCTCGCTGTGTATATCTGTACCCGAATGACAAATTAATAGGTGATTAATTCAGCAAAGAAACCCTTCAGTCTAGAAGATGAGAGTTACTCCTAGAGCTATGAGACGCAGGTGAGCGATTAAAGTCTAAACCAGCCAGCAATTGCTATATGAACAATCTCCATCCTTATAGTTTTACATTACATTTATGGCACACAGTACCCACATTTCAAGGCCAAAACTTGTGCAACATCTGGATATCAATATTGTTGAAAATTTTCAGTTGCCTAAGCTAATACAAAGGCCATAAACTGGAGACCATGGAAGTGGAGAGGCAGGTGGGTATCCAGTCCCTGCCATAAACTGGAGACCATGGAAGTGGAGAGGCAGGTGGGTATCCAGTCCCTGCCATAAACTGGAGACCATGGAAGTGGAGAGGCAGGTGGGTATCCAGTCCCTGCCATAAACTGGAGACCATGGAAGTGGAGAGGCAGGTGGGTATCCAGTCCCTGCCATAAACTGGAGACCATGGAAGTGGAGAGGCAGGTGGGTATCCAGTCCCTGCCATGAAGTGGAGAGGCAGGTGGGTATCCAGTCCCTGCCATAAACTGGAGACCGTGGAAGTGGAGAGGCAGGTAGGTATCCAGTCCCTGCCATAAACTGGAGACCATGGAAGTGGAGAGGCAGGTGGGTATCCAGTCCCTGCCTGGAAGTGGAGAGGCAGGTGGGTATCCAGTCCCTGCTATAAACTGGAGACCGTGGAAGTGGAGAGGCAGGTAGGTATCCAGTCCCTGCCATAAACTGGAGACCATGGAAGTGGAGAGGCAGGTGGGTATCCAGTTCATACCATAAACTGGAGACCGTGGAAGTGGAGAGGCAGGTGGGTATCCAGTCCCTGCTATAAATTGGAGACCGTGGAAGTGGAGAGGCAGGTGGGTATCCAATCCCTACCATAAACTGGAGACCATGGAAGTGGAGAGGCAGGTGGGTATCCAGTCCCTGCCATAAACTGGAGACCGTGGAAGTGGAAAGGCAGGTGGGTATCCAGTCCCTGCCATAAACTGGAGACCTTGGAAGTGGAGAGGCAGGTGGGTATCCAGTCCCTGCCATAAACTGGAGACCGTGGAAGTGGAGAGGCAGGTGGGTATCCAGTCCCTGCCATAAACTGGAGACCGTGGAAGTGGAGAGGCAGGTGAGTATCCAGTCCCTGCCATAAACTGGAGACCGTGGAAGTGGAGAGGCAGGTGGGTATCCAGTCCCTGCCATAAACTGGAGACTCTGGAAGTGGAGAGGCAGGTGGGTATCCAGTCCCTGCCATAAACTGGAGACTGTGGAAGTGGAGAGGCAGGTGGGTATCCAGTCCCTGCCATAAACTGGAGACTGTGGAAGTGGAGAGGCAGGTGGGTATCCAGTCCCTGCCATAAACTGGAGACCATGGAAGTGGAGAGGCAGGTGGGTATCCAGTCCCTGCCATAAACTGGAGACCGTAGAAGTGGAGAGGCAGGTGGGTATCCAGTCCCTGCCATGAAGTGGAGAGGCAGGTGGGTATCCAGTCCCTGCCATAAACTGGAGACCATGGAAGTGGAGAGGCAGGTGGGTATCCAGTCCCTGCCATAAACTGGAGACCATGGAAGTGGAGAGGCAGGTGGGTATCCAGTCCCTGCCATAAACTGGAGACTGTAGAAGTGGAGAGGCAGGTGGGTATCCAGTCCCTGCCATGAAGTGGAGAGGCAGGTGGGTATCCAGTCCCTGCCATAAACTGGAGACCGTGGAAGTGGAGAGGCAGGTAGGTATCCAGTCCCTGCCATCAACTGGAGACCATGGAAGTGGAGAGGCAGGTGGGTATCCAGTTCATACCATAAACTGGAGACCATGGAAGTGGAGAGGCAGGTGGGTATCCAGTCCCTGCCATAAACTGGAGACCATGGAAGTGTAGAGGCAGGTGGGTATCCAGTCCCTGCCCATAAACTGGAGACCGTGGAAGTGGAGAGGCAGGTGGTATCCAGTCCCTCCATAAACTGGAGACCATGGAAGTGGAGAGGCAGGTGGGTATCCAGTCCCTGCCATAAACTGGAGACCGTGGAAGTGGAAAGGCAGGTGGGTATCCAGTCCCTGCCATAAACTGGAGACCATGGAAGTGGAGAGGCAGGTGGGTATCCAGTCCCTGTCAAACTGGAGACTATGGAAGTAGAGAGGCAGGTGGGTATCCAGTCCCTGCCATAAACTGGAGACCGTGGAAGTGGACAGGCAGGTGGGTATCCAGTCCCTGCCATAAACTGGAGACCGTGGAAGTGGAAAGGCAGGTGGGTATCCAGTCCCTGCCATAAACTGGAGACCATGGAAGTGGAGAGGCAGGTGGGTATCCAGTCCCTGTCAAACTGGAGACCATGGAAGTGGAGAGGCAGGTGGGTATCCAGTCCCTGCCATAAACTGGAGACCGTGGAAGTGGAGAGGCAGGTGAGTATCCAGTCCCTGCCATAAACTGGAGACCATGGAAGTGGAGCGGCAGGTGGGTATCCAGTCCCTGCCATAAACTGGAGACCGTAGAAGTTGAGAGGCAGGTGGGTATCCAGTCCCTACCATGGAAGTGGAGAGGCAGGTGGGTATCCAGTCCCTGCCATAAACTGGAGACCATGGAAGTGGAGAGGCAGGTGGGTATCCAGTCCCTGCCATAAACTGGAGACCATGGAAGTGGAGAGGCAGGTGGGTATCCAGTCCCTGCCATAAACTGGAGACCATGGAAGTGGAGAGGCAGGTGGGTATCCACTCCCTGCCATAAACTGGATACCATGGAAGTGGAGAGGCAGGTGGGTATCCACTCCCTGCCATAAACTGGAGACCGTTGAAGTGGAAAGGCAGGTGGGTATCCAGTCCCTGCCATAAACTGGAGACCATGGAAGTGGAGAGGCAGGTGGGTATCCAGTCCCTGCCATAAACTGGAGACCATGGAAGTGGAGAGGCAGGTGGGTATCCAGTCCCTGCCATAAACTGGAGACCGTGGAAGTGGAATGGCAGGTGGGTATCCAGTCCCTGCCATAAACTGGAGACCATGGAAGTGGAGAGGCAGGTGGGTATCCAGTCCCTGCCATAAACTGGAGACCGTGGAAGTGGAGAGGCAGGTGGGTATCCAGTCCCTGCCATAAACTGGAGACCGTGGAAGTGGAGAGGCAGGTGGGTATCCAGTCCCTGCCATAAACTGGAGACCGTGGAAGTGGAGAGGCAGGTGGGTATCCAGTCCCTGTCATAAACTGGAGACTGTAGAAGTGGAGAGGCAGGTGGGTATCCAGTCCCTGCCATGAACTGGAGACCATGGAAGTGGAGAGGCAGGTGGGTATCCAGTCCCTGCCATAAACTGGAGACCGTAGAAGTGGAGAGGCAGGTGGGTATCCAGTCCCTGCCAAACTGGAGACCGTAGAAGTGGAGAGGCAAGTGGGTACCCAGTCCCTGCCATGAACTGGAGACCATGGAAGTGGAGAGGCAGGTGGGTATCCAGTCCCTGCCATAAACTGGAGCCCATGGAAGCGGAGAGGCAGGTGGGTATCCAGTCCCTGCCATAAACTGGAGACCATGGAAGTGGAGAGGCAGGTGGGTATCCAGTCCCTGCCATAAACTGGAGACCGTGGAAGTGGAGAGGCAGGTGGGTATCCAGTCCCTGCCATAAACTGGAGACCGTGGAAGTGGAGAGGCAGGTGGGTATCCAGTCCCTGCCATAAACTGGAGACCGTAGAAGTGGAGAGGCAGGTGGGTATCCAGTCCCTGCCATAAACTGGAGACCATGGAAGTGGAGAGGCAGGTGGGTATCCAGTCCCTGCCATAAACTGGAGACCGTGGAAGTGGAGAGGCAGGTGGGTATCCAGTCCCTGCCATAAACTGGAGACCGTGAAGTGGAGAGGCAGGTGGGTATCCAGTCCCTGCCATAAACTGGAGACCATGGAAGTGGAGAGGCAGGTGGGTATCCAGTCCCTGCCATAAACTGGAGACCATGGAAGTGGAGAGGCAGGTGGGTATCCAGTCCCTGCCATAAACTGGAGACCATGGAAGTGGAGAGGCAGGTGGGTATCCAGTCCCTGTCATGAAGTGGAGAGGCAGGTGGGTATCCAGTCCCTGCCATAAACTGGAGACCGTGGAAGTGGAGAGGCAGGTGGGTATCCAGTCCCTGCCATAAACTGGAGACCATGGAAGTGGAAAAGGCAGGTGGGTATCCAGTCCCCTCTGCCATGAAGTGGAGAGGCAGGTGGGTATCCAGTCCCTGCTAAACGGATGAAGTGGAGAGGCAGGTGGGTATCCAGTCCCTGCCATAAACTGGAGCTGGAAGTGGAGAGGCAGGTGGGTATCCAGTCCCTGCCATAAACTGGAGCCCTGAAGTGGAGAGGCAGGTGGGTATCCAGTCCCTGCAATAAACTGGAGACCATGGAAGTGGAGAGGCAGGTGGGTATCCAGTCCCTGCCATAAACTGGAGACCATGGAAGTGGAGAGGCAGGTGGGTATCCAGTCCCTGCCATAAACTGGAGACCTGGAAGTGGAGAGGCAGGTGGGTATCCAGTCCCTGCCATAAACTGGAGCCCATGGAAGTGGAGAGGCAGGTGGGTATCCAGTCCCTGCCATAAACTGGAGACCATGGAAGTGGAGAGGCAGGTGGGTATCCAGTCCCTGCCATAAACTGGAGACCATGGAAGTGGAGAGGCAGGTGGGTATCCAGTCCCTGCCATAAACTGGAGACCATGGAAGTGGAGAGGCAGGTGGGTATCCAGTCCCTGCCATAAACTGGAGACCATGGAAGTGGAGAGGCAGGTGGGTATCCAGTCCCTGCCATAAACTGGAGACCATGGAAGTGGAGAGGCAGGTGGGTATCCAGTCCCTGCCATAAACTGGAGCCCATGGAAGTGGAGAGGCAGGTGGGTATCCAGTCCCTGCCATAAACTGGAGACCGTGGAAGTGGAGAGGCAGGTGGGTATCCAGTCCCTGCCATAAACTGGAGACCGTGGAAGTGGAGAGGCAGGTGGGTATCCAGTCCCTGCCATAAACTGGAGACCATGGAAGTGGAGAGGCAGGTGGGTATCCAGTCCCTGCTAAACTGGAACCTGGATGGAGAGGCAGGTGGGTATCCAGTCCCTGCCATAAACTGGAGACCGTGGAAGTGGAGAGGCAGGTGGGTATCCAGTCCCTGCCATAAACTGGAGACCGTGGAAGTGAGAGGCAGGTGGGTATCCAGTCCCTGCCATAAACTGGAGACCATGGAAGTGGAGAGGCAGGTGGGTATCCAGTCCCTGCATAAAATGGACATGAAGTGGAGAGGCAGGTGGGTATCCAGTCCCTGCATAAACTGGAGACCTATGAAGTGGAGAGGCAGGTGGGTATCCAGTCCCTGCCATAAACTGGAGACCATGGAAGTGGAGAGGCAGGTGGGTATCCAGTCCCTGCCATAAACTGGAGACCAGTGAAGTGGAGAGGCAGGTGGGTATCCAGTCCCTGCCATAAACTGGAGACCATGGAAGTGGAGAGGCAGGTGGGTATCCAGTCCCTGCCATAAACTGGAGACCATGGAAGTGGAGAGGCAGGTGGGTATCCAGTCCCTGCCATAAACTGGAGACCGTGGAAGTGGAGAGGCAGGTGGGTATCCAGTCCCTGCCATGAAGTGGAGAGGCAGGTGGGTATCCAGTCCCTCAGCAGTCAACATACACCTATGAATTTTTTTGTCATTTTATAGAATGAATGTGGCAGCAAGGTCGTGGAATCTTTGTACAGAGATAACTGCACCTGCGAAAACAATGTGTTATATTCCACTTCAAGCGTGAAGGACTGTTCAGTCCTTCACTGTCTTCACTTTAAATGTAGCTTTATGTTTGATGTAATACGCCTTAATGCGCAGACCGGAATGTTTAAAGGGAATAAAGCTGTCTGGTGTTGCACACGTGGAATAATTTTGTCCATCTAAAAAATACACAATTACTTTAATTTCTAAACCTTAAATTAACCCTAAACACATAACCTGATAAATTTTATAAGTAAACCATTAATCTAAACGACCCTGAATAATAAAATTCTTTATTCACCCTATGAACAAGAACCTTAAGATAATGAAGTACGGAGGAACATGTAATGTTAGTTCATGGTTAGTGGATTGTAACACTCCATCTCATGATTGTCACAATCAGGAATTGTACTAGACAAAGCTGGGCGGATAACAATTGATTGTACATACAGTACTTCAACTAAGATTAGATCCAGACTCGCGGTGCACTCGTGAACACGGGAACACTTCCTAATGTCATTTCAGTGTCTAAAGTCTGCTCACGTACAAGTGTTGAAATATTGGTGTAGTCTCGGGGAAGCGGAGGCAATTTTGTGGTGTTTGTGGCCAGAATGTCACAGCTAACAAGGTCCATAACTACTGTCTTCACCTCTCGCTGAGACACCTTTGCACATACGCAGCTCGGAGTCTGGATGACCAGTCATCTGTTTGGAAGAAATGTATTGAAATTTTAAGAAAATTAAACATGTCAACAAGGACTAAAGTGACAAGTAAACAAGAATAATCAGCAAGGCAAAGTACAGCTTTAGTTAAATTTACTATGTAATAATGTTCAGACATTTACGTTAAATGTTTTAAAATTATCAAATAGGTTCAGAAATTATATAAATTAAGAAGTCCTATGATGACTAAAATCCAAAATCCTCAGTCTACTAAAGATTGTGCAGCACACTATCCATCACCTAGTTTTTTGGCCTACAAAACCATACCCCGGCCGGGATTGAACCCGCGGTCAGTGTCGCGAAACTCCAGCCCGACGCGACTCTTTGACCGCGGGTTCAATCCCGGCCGGGGTATGGTTTGTTTGCAATCGTGTTATTACGTTTTTTTGGCCTTCACTGTACTTTAGAGTTCTACTTAGGTTTTCATAGTCTACGTGAAGTTATAGGTCCAAATGTGTGCTAAAGATGCTTTAACTTACTACTTGGTTATGTCCTGTAGTAATGTAGGTCTTGCATGTCCACTACAACAGCCATGTCACCGTCGTGACGTAGACACTGAAGGCCTCCTGGTCCTGAGTTTTACATATATTACAGAGCTGGTAGCAGCATCACCCGGAATACCATAGTGTGGTTCACATCGCCCAGGTATACCTTCAAAAGTAGGTTGCCAAGCATACTAAACCTGTGTACTACTGAGAGAAGAGATTCAGAATTAAGCAGCTGTCGTGTCCAGGTATGCTGGCAGTCATGCGGTGGAATCCAGCAGTACAATACAAATCAGCAGCATCCTCGACCTCAGGATTGAAGTGAAAATGACCCGGGTTCCTTTTTTTTTTGGCACAACTTGTTACTTCCTCTTGTACTAGTTCAAGATACAAGCAATCTTGTACTACTTCAGAACTTTGAACTGCTTGCTATAACGCGGTATACTAGAAGCAGTTTGATCAATTCTCTCACAGGAATCTCTTGAGCACAACTACTTTGTACTTCGCCAAATATCGGAACACCATGACAGGTGCTGGGTAAGGGATCCCTTTATCAGTCTTCTTTCATGTACCAGGCTTGTTAGCAACTTAGCCTCAGCGACTAACATGCACATTTTCCTCAAAGACAAGGTCAGCCTCAACACCTTCCACACATCACTTTTCTCAACTGACAGCGAGAGCCCGAGGTAAATGGACACTAATATGTTAACTTAAACTTCTTTTGAGGATGTTTCAGTATCTGCATGAGAAAGATACATTTGTCAGGAACAAAGTCCAGACATTGGTCTGTCAAATGACCTGGCACTGCCTCCAGGAGTGTGTTCGTACTATTTACAGACCTATGGTTTGGCAGCAGTAAGGCAAGGGCCCTGCAAGTGATTTAACAGGTAGCTATAATCGTTACAGAGACCCTGTGTCGGGGGCTCTGACTTCGGTTCACGGGGTGTCTTCAGTGAAGTGTATACGATGGCGATGCATCTCAATATTCTATCTTCCTAACTCGTACTAAGCTCGTTGGGAGTAACAGAGGTGTTGGTGAAGCAGGTGTCAAGGATGCCTCTCTGGCGTCTAAGGTTTGGTATTCTAACACAAGATTATTTCTCAAAATTTTGTTCCATCTGGAGCCACCCCGAGACTAGTGCCTGGCTGATTAGGTCTCATGGTTATCTGCTGCGAGTACTGTCATAATATATTTATCAAGAATGAAGTCCAGCCACGAATTCTACACAAGGTCCAACCTCCTTACAAAGTTTAATTATATTAATCATTGTAATATAATTATGTGTAGAAAGTTACCTAAAGAAACCCCTACCTAAATAGTTAATATGTTTATTATGCACCCCATACCCATAGTGTGGGTGGTAGTCAAAAGATTACAGAGGTACATAATGGACCCAGGGACTGGATGCCAAAGTTTTGATAGCTAAGCAAGTTACAAAGGTAATGAACTCCAGGTAGATCTGGTCACAATCACGACAAGTTACAAAGGTATTTACAGATACCTAAATACAAACATGTAAACACCTATGTGAGTTACAGAAGTTCATATATTGCAGGTGTTGTGTTCAAATACCTTACTTCCTTATCATGTGCACCGGAAGGAAAGATAATTGATTACAAAGGAATTATGAGCCATTTTGGAGGAATTAAGATGTTAATACAGCAGTCTGTTGTTTATAACTAGTCTTCACACGTACAAAAATTTTAAGAGCATATAGATAACCTAAAAAAACACCAGCACTGTTGGCCTTGCTACTAGCAACACACAGTCGCTCACCTCAAGAAGTGTCCCTGCGATCCCCGTTGGGGAGGGGAACCTCTACCTCGTCGTCCACCTGTCTCAAGATGAGTTACTCCAACAGAGTCGAGATCAAACCATCCAGTGGTTTGATCAATGGCTCCACCAAGCTTGTCCTTGCTGTGGCTGTCAGGGGCTGGCTTATAAGTCAAGATCAACACCATCCTTTCCCTCCATAAATCCTTCATTGTCATCTGTGAAGATGTGGAGGCCGAGAAACATCTTCCCTGTCCACTCTCGAAGAGCGTGGCTACAGAATCCTGTCCTCTCCAGCCTTAAGGGCTAAGAGGACTTTTTCTGAAACGACTGGACAAACTGATTACGTCACAGACCACTGAAGATCTCAAGAAATCTGTTGAAGACCAGAACCCTTGGGTTACAGTGGAAAGCATTACCAAGATTCCCACGGCCTCATCCATGCTAAAAATCACCTTTACCGACGTCATGATGGCTGCCCAAGCTATGGCCGAGTGACTAGCCATCTACTACTACTTCATAAACCACATCGAAGGTGAACGATACATCACTCAATGCTGGAGCTGCTACTCATACCTTCACTCTACAAAAGACTGCCCCACCAAGGACAAGAAGCTTTGCTCCACTTGTGGATCTGAAGGCCACAACTCCAAGACATGTACTTCCACTGCTCCACTCAAATGTTTAAACTGCAAAAAACAACCACCACACACTCGCTGCTAAGTGTCCCATTCACTGAGAAATCACGGAGAGAAAAAAAAAAAAAAAAAAAAAAAAAAAAAAAAAAAAAACAGAAGCAGAACAGAAGAAATCACCATCCAGATCACCCACCTATGCTGCTATCACCAAATTCCAGGCTGACATCACCAAACTCCTGAAATCAACCCAACACTCCACCACCAGTACCTCTCCACCCGCTTGTGACTCCACAAAAATCCAATACTGTCTGCTGTATGCACACATGCAGAACATGGCATCTCCAGGATCCTCTTCACAATGCGAACATGGCATCTCCAGGATCCTTCTGTATGCACACATGCAGAACATGGCATCTCCAGGATCCTTCTGTATGCACACATGCAGAACATGGCATCTCCAGGATCCTTTAACACGACTAGCAACAAACTTTTTAGACTTGACAAAATGCCTGCATTCACCTTCCCAGACTCTCCACCTCCTGCCGACATCAAGCTCACCCAAGCACCAGTCATTATAACCACTACTGAAAACAACGCCCAGACTCGCACACCACCACCGACCTAACTTCTGCACCCCCAATGGCTCCTTCACGGATCCGAAACTGCTATAACGACAATCCAATAACCGTTGCCTCCTCCCCCCCCTCCCCTGCCACCTCTCACCAGTCTCCACTAGTCACATGCCAGACCATCACTACGCAGAAAGGTGCAGTCAGCTGAGCTCCCATTGCCATCCAACATCGCCGGCGACTACGGACTCTCCAACTCCTTATCCACATCTCAGAGCACGCTAACCACCTAGCAACTGGGTCAAGCCCTGGTACTATCCCTCCCATTAACGCCTTTTCCTCTCACCCACTTACTCTTCTATCCTCATTTCCCCGCTCCACCCCTTTGGGGTTCTTACCTATATTTCAGTTCAGTTCCAGCTGGCGACACCAACCACTACCACCCGTGTGCTGGCGACACCAACCACTACCACCCGTGTGCTGGCGACACCAACCACTACCACCCGTGTGCTGGCGACACCAACCACTACCACCCGTGTGCTGGCGACACCAACCACTACCACCCGTGTGCTGGCGACACCAACCACTACCACCCGTGTGCTGGCGACACCAACCACTACCACCCGTGTGCTGGCGACACCAACCACTACCACCCGTGTGCTGGCGACACCAACCACTACCACCTGTGTGCTGGCGACACCAACCACTACCACCCGTGTGCTGGCGACACCAACCACTACCACCCGTGTGCTGGCGACACCAACCACTACCACCCGTGTGCTGGCGACACCAACCACTACCACCCGTGTGCTGGCGACACCAACCACTACCACCCGTGTGCTGGCGACACCAACCACTACCACCCGTGTGCTGGCGACACCAACCACTACCACCCGTGTGCTGGCGACACCAACCACTACCACCCGTGTGCTGGCGACACCAACCACTACCACCTGTGTGCTGGCGACACCAACCACCACCACCTGTGTGCTGGCGACACCAACCACCACCACCTGTGTGCTGGCGACACCACTACACCTGTGTGCTGTCGACACCAACCACCACCTCCTGTGTGCTGGCGACACCACTACACCAGCTCATCTCTTGACTTTCGTACCATTTCATGTCCCACTAAAAATTAATCTATTATTTAGAAAGTCTTAATGAACATGCTGATGATTCAGATTAGTAACACTGGAGAATTAATAGCATTCCTAGGTTGCCATAGGCTAAATGCTGAGAAAGTGCTCTTGATCCCCCTTTCACGCTTAGTGATGGCAACTTACCTAATACATTTTTTTTTATTGAATTTTGAGTATTTCTTCTGATAATTTTTTAATACCTGTCACTGGCTTCAAATTTTAAAAGCTAATATTTAATGCTACACACCAATACCCTTGACATGCACTAATATTACTAAGCTTGTGGTATACATGTATACCTCTGATTATGCCGGATCACTAACTGGACAAGACCAGGTGTTGCAGCCCACATTAACCTCCCGCCAAACTATACCCGGGGTTAAAATGGGCTAGCCTATTTTATACCCCGGAGTATATTCTGGACTAGTCCCGTTTATACCCCGAGGTATAAAACAGGCTAGCCCAGAATGTACCTCCAGTCGAGATTATACCACTCTTCTTTGTGATTTTCATAAACAAGTCTATTTCAATGTCTAGAGTTTTTTCAATCATAATTCATATATTTTGGGCTAGACCAGACTCACTCCTGTCCAGATTATACCTAATTGTGTTTTTCCAAGAAGGTAATTCAAATCCAAAAATAATCCAAAATTTATGAAAGGCAGGATCCAGCACCTTATATGCATTAAGAAAGGCATTTATAGAAGATTAAAAAGACAGGAGGAGAATTTAAGGCATCAATAACTGAGCTTAAACAAGTTAAAAATATAATAAAAAGCGAAAGAAATTACTAAATAAAAACTGCTAAGAAATCGAAAGTAAATCCAAAAATTACTGAACATTTAAGTTTTTAAATTTAATTCAAAGTTTGTAACACTATGAATTTATATGATGGATTTCTAAGTTTGACAATGTGTTAATAAACTCTGGTCAAACAGGACAAAATAAAATGATTTCTCTAAAGTGTAAGGTCAGGTCAGGTTGTGTGAGAGGTTGTCAGAGGTAGATTGCGGTCATGTATATATACTGATGCTCTGGCTTTTGTCACTGTGCCTGAACCTTGTGACTGTTCTGTTTCCTCTAGTGTGCGTATTATTCAGTTTCTTTCACACACACACACACACACACACACACACACATGCATGCACCACACACACACACACACACACACACACACACACACACACACACCACACACCTACACAACAGGCCTAGTGTCTAATTGACATGTGCCTAGGACAAAATGGTAACTAACACACACACCTACACACACACACAACAGGCCTAGTGTCTAATTGACATGTGCCTAGGACAAAATGGTAACTAACACACTTGTGCCGCCTTGCTGGAGCCGCCGATAAAGAAGGAACGAAACTTGTCTGAATGTTCGTCCGACGCAGTACTCAGAGAGGCACTGAGACAGGTGCAAAGGTTTGCAACAAGACTAGTCCCAGAGCTAAGAGGTATGTCCTACGAGGAGAGGTTAAGGGAAATCAACCTGACGACACTGGAGGACAGGAGAGATAGGGGGGACATGATAACGACATACAAAATACTGAGAGGAATTGACAAGGTGGACAAAGACAGGATGTTCCAGAGATTGGACACAGTAACAAGGGGACACAGTTGGAAGCTGAAGACACAGATGAATCACAGGGATGTTAGGAAGTATTTCTTCAGCCACAGAGTAGTCAGTAAGTGGAATAGTTTGGGAAGCGATGTAGTGGAGGCAGGATCCATACATAGCTTTAAGCAGAGGTATGATAAAGCTCACGGCTCAGGGAGAGTGACCTAGTAGCGATCAGTGAAGAGGCGGGGCCAGGAGCTCGGACTCGACCCCCGCAACCTCAACTAGGTGAGTACAACTAGGTGAGTACACGCACGCACACATGCACATGCACACACACACACACACACACCACACTGCACACACACATGCACACACACACACGCGCACACACACACACACACACACACACACACACACACACACACACACACACACACACACAATCACAAACGACCATATGAAAACATTTTTCTCTGACAAAAAAAAAAATGGGTTGCCCAAGAGGACAGAACCGGGGGACTGGTGGATGAACCTGGGAGGGAAGATTGGGTGACAGAGCTCACGAAAAGGGAGAGAGTGGGGAAGGAAGCTAGAAGCATTTAGCAAGAAAATAGAGAAGATAGCTGCAGAGAGCAGGAAATGGGAGAGGTTTGGTGTAAGCATATTCCTCGTAGAGAAACTGAGGACTAAAAATTCGTTATGCTCTTAGGAAAAATCCAATTATGCCTCTTTTGGTCTTAATATCTTGACTGGAATATAAGTGGATGAGATCATTTTTGTTTGTAGGTTTATGGTAAACTTGAAATCTTAAGTGTTATGACCAGGTCATTTGGAGATTGACTTGTATAGAATGTATATGTATCCACTTAATATAACTCTGGGTTTTAGTATTAGCTAAATTAAAGATGCCACTAGTTTACAATATCTGGTTTAGCGATATGTATTACAATTATACCCGGGTATGATGTGTATATATGTATTTTGTTTAATGTGTTAGGTAGGTAGTAGGCAACAGCTGGCTAAGAGTTGAAACAAGGTATGTCCTTGGAGGGTAGTTTAGTCTGCACTACCCTCTCCCCTTTGACAAGTTGACATCACATAGGGATTAACTGTGTTAAGTCAGTTCGCTCTCTGCCGACTCTGTGAGCATTGGCTTAGCAGTCCCTATAGTACTCTGCCTTGTCCCACTTGGATAGATAACCGTGTTGTAGAAACTCCTGAACCAGCTGGAGGTACATTCTGAAGTGAAGTCTGCGGTATTATGATGCGACAACCTGTGTCGAGTATAGAACTAAGTGATATTTACCTTATGTCAGTGTTACTCAGTGAAGGTGTTTCTTCAAGTAATGTCATTGGGGAAATTGTCTTATTCCTCTGATCATTAAATGTGTAGTGACTGTATAGACAGTCAATGGAAGATGTCTATGATGTACATTCCACCTAGTATTTATGTGACAGCTTCTGTTGAAGTGATATTTAATAGATATTTCTGAATATCTAAGAAATATTTAAACTTAAATAAAAAGAAACTAGAAAAGACGGAGTAACTCCTTTTTGTGCTTTATATTTCCATGTTTGGAAGTCCCTTCTTATTCTATGAAGTGTTTCGTTATAGAGTACACTAACCTGGCTAAAAACTAAGTTTTGAACCATAACAAATCGGGGCCTGTCTGGGAGTTTGAATTTCTTGACAATGGATGGTGACATACCCCAGTTGGTGAAGGACTTTATTCCGGATACACTAAAGACTTTGCCGCTACAACAACGTTGGCAAGTGGCTAGAAATTTGGGAGTTTCTTACAATGATCGTTATACGGCGAGGACTGTGTTCTATGATACAGAACATATTGTTTCCTCAGTCCTCTGACACTGTCCCGATGTCGGACTTACATGGTGAGACACCCTCAAAGGAGCCTGTCTCTAGGAGTAGCACATTTGGTGACTTCATTAGAGGGCCTCACTTTGGGAGCAGATGCTATGCCTCCAGACAACTTGCCTCTTGAATCAGGTAATGAGAGCCCTTTAACTAGCCCTGGTCATGTGAGGACGACCCGAGATGGAGCTCGTCCCAAGCTTAGTCGAGCGGGACTCGACTCCCTCTCCTCCAGTACTTCTGTTCGAGCAAAAGAGGAATCACTTTCAATGAATGAAACATCTCATAAAATTGCAGACAACACAATTGGAAGCTAAATGCCTGCTGTATAAAGAAGAGTTCAAGAGGGAAAACATTTGATTCGAGAGGCAAAAAAGAGGAGGAAAGGAATAAGTCGTCCGCCTTTAAACCACATCCTTTGACCTGCACAAGGTTGCCTCATTAGTGCCCAAGTTCTGTGAAACAGACTTGGACGCTTCGACACATTTGAGAATCAGGCATGAGGGAAGAGATGGCCTCGAGAACATTGGGCTACCTTCACACCACTCTCAAGGGTAAGGCTCAATCATGTACTGCAGCTCTCCCTTATGACAAGCATGCAAATTACAAGGCAGTTAAGATCATTTTAAAAGAGCATGACTTGCTTCCCGTAAGCTATCAGCATACCTTCCACACACTACAACGGCTGCCCAGCCAAACCTGGGTAGAATTTGCCCGGCAAAAGGTGGCAGCTCTAGAACGATGGCTAAGGTCGTCTGGGTGTGATACTATAGAGCGTCTGATACAGTTAATCTTAAAAGAAGAATTCCATAACTGACGGGCGATGTACGCTCCTTTGTCATCGAACACCAGACTGCAGATGTGTTGGCCTCTGCTTCCCTGGCTGATCACTTCGAGATAACCTCTCAATTGACAAAGGAAAAAGTGTGTAGAGAAAAAGCCATTATATTCTTCTAAGAGTCGGCCCTTCTCTCCTAGGAGAATGGATCAGTGGACCTCACCACCTCATTCGGCGAAAGCCTACACTAGTGTCGTCCCTGGTAATGGTAAAGGAAGACCATCTTATAATGAGATGGATACACCAAGAGGATCAACTTTTTCTTATTGCTAGAAACCAGGCCATGGAGGTGATCATGTTTCCAACTGAACTGAGACCGTAGGCAGTCAGGTTTGGAAGCCTTACCTGTACAGATGACCTCTTCCAAGTTGAGGAAAGAGGGGAACTCCCAGAAAGAGCGAGCTTAAGTGGATAAGACCTCCAAGTCGAATGGCCTAATTTCCTCAGAGATGTTTGCTGACAGTTTCGGAGACCATGCTCTCTTTCTTTTTCCAGGGTAAAGTTGGAATTACAGAGGACCGAATGGTAGACATAGTATCCTATCAGGATACGGGAAGCTACCTTACTGAGAAGAGGAGTACTTCCTTTAAATAACACCTATATAAACCTGGATGTTCTGCTAGAAGGTTACAGTGGCGCCACCACAAAAGTACCCCTTCGTAAGGTACGCATAAGCCTAGAATCGTATCAAGGTGAAGCCATAGTGGGCCTTTCCGATATGGAGTTTCTCCATCAAGAGAGTGGATCTACTGGTGGGTAATGATCTAGGAAGGAGGAATTTGCTACGAACCCTACGTTATAGAGTTCTGTGGAGCGATTTATGCCCCTGAAGGGTGTAAGGAAGGTCCTTTTTAATTCCCCCTGACAGCTATAACAAAGGCTATGGCTAAAAATTTAGAACCACTTCCTACTACTGATGATGAGTCCTCAGATTGGGGTTTGGAGGCTCTGTTCAGTGCCAATGATCAACCCAAAGTCGAAAGAACAGCTAGAAGACCCGTCGTTGAAACAGGCAAGAGATCAAGTGCATACTGAGACAGAAGCTGCAGGTATGGAATAATGTTTTCATTACTCTGATGGTATCCTGAAGAAATTTCCGTGGACCTCTTCTTCAGTTGATCCACGTCTCGAGCTAAAACAGGTTTAGGTTTTACCTGTCCGATTTTGGGAGTTAGCGTTGGAAGTGGTCAATTCTAGCCCCATGGGTGGGCATTTGGAATCAGAAAGACTAGGAAAATTAGCCTGGTATTTTTTCTGGCCTAAGATGAGTACTGTGGCTGAGTACCTGAAACTGTGCTATTTGCCAGATCATTGGAAAGCCTGCACAAAAACCACCACCTGTGCCCCTCTTACCTATTGCCGTAGAAGGTGAACCCTTCTCTCGCCTCGTAGTACACTGTGGGACCTCCCAAAAACTAGGCTTGGCAACCAATATCTTTTTACTATAATGGGTACGACTACTCGGTATCCAGAGGATGTGCCCCTATGTAAGATTAGTGCTAAGGCTATTGTAAGAGTCTTATTTAGGTTCTTTGCACAGTTCGGATTCCCTAAGGAGATTCAATCTGACCGAGGGACGAATTTCAGATCCAAGATTTTTCGTGAGGCTGTGTTTCAACAGCATATGGACCCCAAACCCAGGGTGTCAGAGAGGTTTCACCAAACCCTCAAGATCATGATGAGAACTGTTCACAGTATGCCCTCAACAGACTGGGATGAAGGTATTCTTTTCCCCCTCCTCGCCTTACGAGAGTGTGAACAGGAAAGCTTAGGATGTAATCCCTTTGAGCTTATTTATGGTCATGCAGTCAGAGGACCGTTAGTAATGCTAAAGCACGTATGGTCTGGAAAAGCAGAACCTCCTTTGTCTATCTTCCATGGCAATGCAGGAACACTTGGTATTTACTCGGCAATTGGCTGCCGACCACCTGATACGAGCTCAAAATCAAATTAAACAACGTTATGACAAGACAGCTGTTGAACGTTCATTGAAAGTGGAAGACAAGGTGTTAGCTTTAAAGCCGGTGCCAGACCATACCTTGCAACCTAAGTACGAGGGTCTGATGGAGGTGATAAAGACACTGAGCAAAGAAATTATGTGGTAAAAACACCAGGAAGGAAAAAGTTACTCATAGTTACCATATAAATCAGCTGAAGAAATGCTACGAAGGGCTTGTCCCTGTGGCTGCGGTGCGGCCACAAGGCGGCGACCCCAGTAAGGAAGATTGTTCCCATGGAATATAAATAAGATTAAAAAACTCGGAGATAATGGGAACTCGGTAATTTAGAAGAGGGAAGAGCAAGTGAAGTCCAAGACTTGATTTACACCTATAGAAGCCTCTTTGGAGATATCCCCCGACAATGCGCCATGGGAAGTCATGACGTGGATGTGCAAGGAGCTGCTCCGGTTAAACAAGCTCCGTATAGAGTCAACCCGGTAAAGAATAAAGCTCTACGGGATGAAATAAGTTTCCTTTTGAATCATGGTTTGATTGAACATAAGAGAGCCCTTGGGCTTCACCGTGTGTCCTTGTACCTAAGTCGGACAGTTTATTTAGAATGTGTACTATGGAAGAGTAAATTCCATAACGGTGCCCGATGGATTCCCCCTTCCTAGGGTTGACGACCTAATAGACAGTCTCCAGTGCAAAGTATGTCAGTCATTTGGACCTCCTGCGTGGTTATCAGGTGCCTTTATCACCCCGAGCTCAGGAATAACTTCTTTTACCGTGCCTGGAGGCCTGTTTAACTACAGGGTAATGCACTTCGGACTCTGCAACGCCTTCATAAGCCTTCCAGAGGATTATGAATCGGCTGACATATGACTTGAAGGAAGAGAAGCCTACCTAAACGATCTGGTAGTATCCAGCGATGACTGGCCTCAACACCTGATTCGGCTGGTGTTGAAAAGACTAGCCGAACACCATTTCACAGTCAATCTTGCCAAGTGTGAGTTCGGTCTGGCCCGGATAAAATACCTAGGATTTAATATAGGACAAGCAACGGTTGCCCCCGTCAATGCGAAGATTCTTGCTACTATGGATTTTCCCGCTCCGCAAGACAAGAAAGGTGTACAGAGGTTCCTAGAGATGGCTGGTTACTACCGCCGGTTTTGCCCTAATTTTTCGCAAGTGGCTGTGCCCCTGTTTGAACTTACAAGCTCTAAAGTTCCCTTTATATGGACGGCTGCCAGTGAGTTAAAAGCGTCTACTTGGTTCCTCTCTGGTTCCACTTAGTTAATTGCAGTCAACAGAGTTCAATGTTAAGGCTGCCATTTTTGCAGTTAATGCTTAGAAGGATGTTGATAAATCAACATTATCAACATTAACAAATGCTTGGCACAGGCTTGAGCTCTGCAATGGCCATTAAAACACTGGGCATCATTTGTTCATATGGTGCTGTATGATACCTGGAGTTCACCTGGAGAGAGTTCCGGGGGTCAACGCCCCCGCGGCCCGGTCTGAGACCAGGCCTCCTGGTGGATCAGAGCCTGATCAACCAGGCTGTTGCTGCTGGCTGCACGCAAACCAACATACGAGCCACAGCCCGGCTGATCCGGAACTGACTTTAGGTGCTTGTCCAGTGCCAGCTTGAAGACTGCCAGGGGTCTGTTGGTAATCCCCCTTATGTGTGCTGGGAGGCAGTTGAACAGTCTCGGGCCCCTGACACTTATTGTATGGTCTCTTAACGTGCTAGTGACACCCCTGCTTTTCATTGGGGGGATGGTGCATCGTCTGCCAAGTCTTTTGCTTTCGTAGTGGGTGATTTTCGTGTGCAAGTTCGGTACTAGTCCCTCTAGGATTTTCCAGGTGTATATAATCATGTATCTCTCCCTCCTGCGTTCCAGGGAATACAGGTTTAGGAACCTCAAGCGCTCCCAATAATTGAGGTGTTTTATCTCCGTTATGCGCGCCGTGAAAGTTCTCTGTACATTTTCTAGGTCGGCAATTTCACCTGCCTTGAAAGGTGCTGTTAGTGTGCAGCAATATTCCAGCCTAGATAGAACAAGTGACCTGATATTCACTAATTACAGCCATGTGATGGCTACTGTGCTAGAGGCACATCAGTATACTGGCCAAATATCTACCGAAGTTGAGCAGGCATCAACCAGGGCCATCTTGTGTAGGCTTCGTTAGGGTCCAGTCAAAAACCTTTACCAAGTGGTACAAGGCAGCTGGTGTTTCTAACTTTAGCGACAATAATTTAGTCTGTTGGTCAGGTATGCAGATACCTTGAAGCTAAGCGAGTCCTAGGTGAGAAAGATGTACTTAAGTTCCTTCCCACCAGTATTACATGGACATAGACCATTCGGGAAAGACTTTTGCTGGCGGACCAAGGACGGAAGCTAGGAGTCAAGACTCGCCAGAAAGGTGCACCAGATTCCCGAGCCTGTATCTCATTACTACTCCCGTCAGCCTGGCCATATTAGTGACATCTAAATCTCCAAAGACTGTCTTTCACTAAGTCGAGTAACTGGTTTTTAGCAACCCATGGGAAACATTGCTTCCCTACTAAGTATCACCACTAACCAGAACAAAGCAAACGAGTGCTGATTCCTATTCATAGCTCGTCATATAACAAAAGAATAATACAGGTGACCACGTCCAGGAGACGCATGTCTAATGATCCCTTCTACGAGAGGAAGTACTCTCAAGCTGACTAGACTTCTCTCCACTCAGTTGTGTGGTCCGGATGACCACAACACATGGCCACCTACCATAAGACTTCCTCTTCCTTCCACAGCTTTGACGAAAACTCAAGACTTCAGTGCTCAAAAAAAAAGATCTGTATTATCTCGTTAAATAAAGAACAGCCTCAATCATTACAGGAAATTAATGTAAAAAATATTTAACAAGCTCAAACCAAAAGGATCTAGGAACTAATAATTAATATATATATATATATATCTTAGATAAGCTGCCTATTCTATTAAAAAAATAATAAATAAGTGTGCAGAGAACTTAAAACTGTTGAACAAAACAACACCAGGATAGAAGTTATATAAGAATGGGAAAACTAAGATTGATACAAAGATTAGTGAATGCTTACAATATCAAACTGACCAAATGAAACAAGTTATCAGTTTTAGTAATTTTGATCAACTCTGGTTTGCCAGGAACAAGTTTTTCAAATCTTTCGAAAATCAGGTTCGAGAATTGGGCAGTACTGTTTCATATGGGATTCTATATTAAAGAACTTTAATCTACAGCTTGAGTCAGGATTTCATTAATTACGATGTTGTAAAAGTGGCTGTGCTCGGTGCACATCAGTATTATGCCAAATATAGGCGGGAATTTATACTGGGCAGTCACTTCTGTCAGTCCCATGTGAACTCTTCCTGCGCATCTGAAACCTTCACCAAGTGGTACAAGTCCACTGGTGGGAAATTTCAGTGTTAGTGCAACTGGTCCTAACTGAATCTTGAGTCAGTTGGACCAGAAGTTCGGTATTTTTAGAAGACCTTTCAGTGACAACTGCTATGGAGGCGACTAGCCTGGCAGATGCATTTGAAGCTAACCACTTCTTGTCCGAGCGGTCTCTCCACTTCCCTTCTCACCAGCTTGGTATGGACAGATCGTCATGGACGAGCCTCTGAATTTTGCCCTTTGGGGGGGCACGTCTGACAATTGTCAGTCGTGATTATTATTATTATTATAATCAAGGGGGAAGCGCTAAACCCAGAGGATCATACAGCGCCTGGGGGGGATGTGGAAAGCATTCAGGCTTAATTCGGGGAACTGGAGCACAGATACAATTCCCTAAATCAAGAGCCCCTCACCAACATCAAGGAACCTTCCTTGAGGGGTGTCAGTCGTGAAAGCTTGTTTTTTTGCGCATTCCTCTTACACCCACTACGCATCTGGGTTCCTGTTCTCTATTTCTGACCAATCAAGCCTTCCCCGAGTCACTCCAGCTAAATGGTGATGGCGTCTTCTCACTTCCCCTTGGTCGAGAGACCAAAATGTAAACACTTCTAGCTTGGCATCACCAAGAGACGTCTTTTTCATCGAGTGGCACTTATACCCTTGTTGCACTTTTCATTTGTACCATGGAAATGAAAAAGTGCAACAAAAAACAACCGAAAAGAATTGTTCTTGCCACTTCAGGCCCCATTTTAAATTTCAATAAATATTTATAACAAATTTTGTAATGCATATATGAATTCTGTAGTGGTCTGGGTGTTTACAGATCGTTTTTATTGTCCTTCCAGATCAATGAAAAATTGTTTTATGGAGAGTCCTCCAAAGTCCAAATATGTCTGCGTTCTGGAGGAGAATGACTCAGATCCAGAGCCAGATGACCTGGAATTGCTTGACAGTGGTGATGAATACTTGCCACCAGATATTGAAGTGTCAAGTGGTGATGAGGAAGATAGACCATCCAAAAAGCCAAAACTGGACAAGAAAAAGAAAGGTATTGTGATCGAGGAGTACCCTGGTGAAGATCATGATGAGCTTGCTTCTAAAGCTCAAACCTACTGGGACAAGGTTGACATCCACAATGACCCTTTGCCTGTATACAATTAGGTGTATATATGATTACATTAGTTTTTTTTTTTTTTTTACTACAGACATGATAGACCACATCTCATTTCAAACTTATCTGTATGACAGGAAAAAAAATACATAGTACTTTTCGAACCGATTCTGAAGAAATAACGAGGTTCATAGGTATTCTGTTGTATATGGGTATTTTTTCCACACCTATGCATTCAGGACTATTGGGCTACTTCAACTAAGGTACCCCAGGTTACAGAAGCCATGGGATCTAAGATGTTTAGGTTGCTTAGGCATATTACAGAACTGATATAAATGTGCTTGAAAACGTACAGAGGATGACAAAGATGATCCCATGTATCCGAAATCTTTCTTACGTGGAGACTGAGGGCCCTGGATATACACTAGGAAGATGTAGAATTAAGGATAATATGACTGAGGTATATATATAGAAAACGGGAATAAAGGGGATGTAAATAACGTGCTAAAAATATCTAACCAAGACAGGACTCTCAAAATTGATTGTGGCTCACAGTTTTGCCCTGAGCTGAGAGAAGCTAGACTTGAGGATAAGCAAGTGATTCTCAGTGTTGGACGGAAGAATGTGAAAAGATATAGAGGTAATTTGAGAGGACTGTCAGAAGACCATTACATTTTTAAAAAACGAGAGGATTGTTTCAAAGTGTATCCAATCACAGAGTGGTATAAATTAACTCCAGTGCCCAGGCGCAAGCTCCTCGGATCAGAGAAGGCAGAAAGAGCACTGAGGAGGAAATTAAATAAGCGTAAATGTATCAAGAAGCCAGAAACATCCAAGAAGCCAGAAACATCAAAGAAGCAAGTTCCATCTGACAAGTTCTTTGAAGTACAAGAGGCCTGATAGTGAAGATGTGACCCAAAGAAAAAAAAAAAGTTAAAGCCAAAATCAGGAAGGGAAAAGGAAGTTTTACTGAGTATGATGAATTGAGTAGCCCCCCTCCAAAAAAAAGGAAAGTTCAGGCCAAATACAGGCCTGATTCTTCATATGTATGGATCAAGGAAACAAAATGCTGGCGTCTCGTGGAAGTGAGTCTTCTGGTGACTGGGAACCTGAACGAAGCGACACTGATTAATGAGCATGTGAGGCTCATCAGCGGGCACACCAGCAACAGCACCACGCTCGCTTCCAACAGGGGACCCATTCTCAATGTAGTACATCTGATAAGAGGGCCTGCAGGACTGTTATCCATGGCCACTACATATACCACTTGAAGCTATTTAACCTCCTTAAATAAACTGTCTTCTTACCGCTTGGTAATGTAACCTTGTAGCTATATAATAGAAATGGCATGTGGCAGCAAGCAGCAACAAGGCTGCTCCTATATCTTGCCGTCCCCTGGGCCTATCCGAACTCCAGTGATGGTCAAATTGCAAGTACTGCTGCAGCAACATGCAAGGAACCTATAGCGACATAAAAACTGACTGACAACGAAATGGACTAAATATACCAAAAGAGGGACCAGCATTCAAGTGCCAGACCTGCTGCCAGACGTGAACCAGACACGAGACTTTTTCCACTACAATGAAATAACTGACCTCCATATCAACTGCACCAGTGTTCAACGGGAAGACAACATGGCAGAAAACCTGATCAACTAAACTCCAAGGAAATGACAGGTCTGTAGGACTTTTTTCCCCTCAGTGCCAAACGAGGGAAAGATTTGAGCATTTAAACATGGCTGACCGGCATCCAAACAGTAGCTACTGCCAGATGCATAACTAGTGAAGTGAAATTCTCATCTTCACTGAAGTTCATCTGTTGACAGTAGCATCATATCTGCACCACCATCATATCACCTGTACCAGTGCTAACCAGAGGGAAACACAGGAGACATCGTCAAATCAACAGTACAAAACTCCAAGACTATAGGACGGTTATTCCTCAGTGCAGTCGTTGGAAAGATGTGAATAGTTAAACAGTCAAGGTTAATATTTTAGTAGCTGACCTATATTCAGCTGACCAGTGTACAGTGAGAATCATAGCAGAAAACTCCAAATGTATCTATAATCTCGAGGAAAGTCAGGTTGTAGGTGGCGTTTACTTCCCTCTGTTTTAAAACTGGCTGAGTCAGCAGACCAGGTCAGGAGACAACAACACGACAACCCCCGATAAATGGAATTGAGGGGATTTGGAAGGATAAAACCATTGATTAAACCTTTCTGGTCTTCCAGAATGGAAAGGAGTTAGAGGTTAATTGGTGAAGTCAGACTGTGAAGCGAGGCGGGAAGGGGAGCGTGTAATAAGGGGGTGTGAGGGAAAAGTTCAATAGATAGGAGTAGCGAGGGAGTATATAGTAACAATAGTTTCATTGCTGGCTACTTGTTAAGGTAGGCTAAGTCCAGCTCCCGCTATCCCCCCTTCCCCCCCCCCCGAAAGTGATAGCTTGATTGCTGGCTGCTTGTTAAGGTAGGGTCAGTCTAGCTCCCGCTATCCCTTCCCCTCCCTCTCCCCCCCCCCCCAGAAAGGTGACGTGTGGGGCTCCGGCCAAACAGTAATCACTCGACTCTCAGCTCCCAGCACTACTCTTGGAATGACAGAATGGGTCACTTGCCAACCAATGAGTAGAATTGAAGGAGACGGGCTAACGTCCTGAGACGTCCCATGTTTTATCTACTTACCTGTGCACATGTATGAAGTTGCAGGACGTAACCCCTCATCATTGCAGCGGTAAAGAACCTGCTTTCCTCTCATCTGGATTGATTATTTACGGCTATACTCTGAAGAACGAGCTGGTGGGTTGTCACCAACACCTGCGACCCCCCCCCCACATCATCAGCAATGGCTACGATTTCAACATGCAGTGTCACCAACACCAGACACCCAAGCTTTATATATATTAGCGTTGAATTCAGATATCTTTTATATTTTTCATATTTCATTTTCTGTAAGGTAGGATCAATATTTCAAATTTAAGTTTTATATTTTTATATTTTCTAAATAATAAAGTGTTTGTTTGTCAGGTTTTGTTCTTTTTCTATGCATTAATTTTCCTGAGGAGGAGCCAGCCTCAGTAATACTGACTGAAGTTGTTACAGGGCTGAGTAAGCCTTCACAAGTGTTCGAATCCTTGCCAGGATTCGAACCTGGAATCTTCTGATGGAACTTCAACGCCGCATACAACAGACTTACCACCAGCCATGAGTAATCATTCTCTATGGTAGGACTACAGTACAGGTATTTAAAAGATTTGGTGATTGTTATAGTCTCAATTTATTGTAAGTCAGGCAGGATTATATAGTTAATTCTGCCACCTTTCTGTCGAGCTTGAAACACTTTGGGGATTAGGGCTCTAGGGACCCCGAGATTTTTTCCTTTACAATTTGTTTTATTTAGCACTATTATATCAAGGGAACGGCGTAAGGGGCACATTTGATTTTTTTGGCAAGACGATTGGATGGTCAAGGGACCCCATTCTACATACTGTTTGCTCGGAGCCGGCATAAACCCTTCGTTTTTTATTAAATTTCATATTTTTTAAAATGTTTGTAGGGATCGGGGCCCCCTTTTTTTTATTTTCAGTTTGGCAGAGGGAGGGGAAATTTAAACCCCCCTTTCCTTTTTTCTTTGTTTCAATTTTTCCCTTTCCCCGATAGTTTAAAGTTATTCTTGCAAGTAGGGGGGGGAAAAACCAGGGTTTTTGGAAAAATGCTGGGAAGGGAAGTTAGGGAAAAAAGGGAAAAAAATTTTGAAGCTTTTAAAAGTGCTAAGATCCAGGAAAGAGAAAAAAGAACCTTGAAAGACCGGAAAAAAAGGAGAAAGAGAACCTTTAAAGACAGGAAGAAAAAGGGGAGAGAGGGAAATTTAAAAAGGGAAAACCAAAAAAAAACAAAAAAAAAAAAAAAAAAAAGAAAAAAGGGTTTGACTTTATCTTTAGGAAAGAGCAAAGAACGGAGGAAAGAGCTAAAAGAACATGAGGTTTTAGAGAGGAAAAAGGATGCGAGCTCCCAAAAAAATCTGCCTTTTAATTTTGAGAATTAAAAAAATTAACTTTCTCACAAAAAGCAATTCGGGGAAGGGTTTAAAGGAACCCAAAGTGCAGTATTTCACATATTCCAAAAACCCAATTTACCTCCCCTTTACAGAGGGGGGAAACCAAATTTCTTCATACATTATCAAAGGGTTTTAAAAAAAACCCCTAACCCTTTTGAATGGGCCCGCTTACCCTTTGGGCTACCAGGTTAGGGAAGGGTTTTTTTTGGTTTCAGCTTTGTTTTTATTCAACTTTTTCGGGAGGATTTTCATATGTAAATTTTAACCCACTGAAGAAGGGAATCCTTTAAAAACATATCAAAAAATCACAAAAAACTTACCGGAAAGTTTTAGGTAAGGGATTTAAGGTATGCCACCTTTACACCCTGGCCAGAACTTTCAGCATTAAAGGTAAACCTTGTTTGTTCGATTTTTTGGATAGATTTTGGTTTGATCACGTTTGAATTTCTTAGTGACTTCATGGTTTGGCCCATTTTCCTGACAGCTTTTTCCTCACCAGTTACAAAACATTCATTAGAGAACTTTAACCCTGATTAAAGCTGAGGAAGTTGCTGAGGCTGCTGATGTGTGCTGGGCCCTCAAAATTTCCCTATTAAAGACCAAAAGGGATGAACCCAAAGGGGAAAGGGGTTTTCATAGATCTTAAGAAATCGAAGCCTTGGGGAAAGTATAAGGGATTCTTTTTCCCTGTTTTTTCATTTTTTTGTGGTTTTTTAAGGGAAAAAAGTCCAGTTGCCCTTTAAGAAGGCCAAAAAATTGGGAAGAGGTTTTAAAGACTTTTAATGCCCAAAACCCCTACTGTTGGGAAAACTTTAAAATGGTTTTTAATGTATCAAACCTTTTAGAGACCTGGGGGCACATTATAGCCCTTTCCCGATAAGCTTTTCCCCTAATCTTAAAAAAATCATTCCTCTGCTATACTTTCGATATTTGGGGCCTTACGGCATTTTTCCCTCCCATCCGTTGTTACATTAGGTCAAAATGGTTCCAGGTTGGTCTAAAACCCTTTACTAGCCCCCATCACTTTTTTGTCCTTAAAATTAGGAAATGAAAAAGGTTTGCCATTTTTCCCTTTGGGTTTGCCCTTTATCCCAAAAGGATGGAAAGGGGCTTTTCAAAAATCCTTTCCTGTAGAGTCACAAAACCCCCTCGAAATTCAAAAGGGGGACTGTCTCTTGAGATTCATGTGGGTTTTAAAAAACCATTGATGCTACTCTCGAAAGCGGGGTAGTGGGGATCACCGGTTCCTTGTTCATGAAAGTGAAGATACCCACCCCCGATACTTAAATGTTTGAAGGGTCAGACCAAAGCCCAGGCTTCTCCTACTGCCCATTTTTTGTTTTTCCCTGCTTCAACCTTTTGTTAAAATAAAAGGGATTTTTTGTCAATTTACAACGAAAATTCCCCTTCTCTTAAAATTGCCAAAATGCCGCTAAAAAAAAATAAATTTTCCCAAAAGGGAAAAATTTTTTCATAAAAAATTTGTAAATAAAAAAGGGTTTATTTGTATAAGCCCCGTATTCAAATTAAATTCAGATGAGATGGACTATGCCATTTAGTTGTTCCAAGTCAATGCAGAGAGACTGTTTTAAAAAAATTGATGGGGGGGGCCCCCCCCAAAAATTTAAAAAAAAGGGGTTTTTTTAAAAAATTTTTCCCCCCCTTTTTTTGGGGAAAATTTGCCAAAATGTCATCCTCCCGGGGAAGGGGGGGAAAAAGGTTTTTTTCCCCCCCCAAAAAATTTTTTAAGGGTTTGGCCCTTTTTCACCCTTTTTGGGGAAAGGTTTTTTAAAATTAATTTTTTTTCCCCCCGGGGGCCCCCAAAAAAATTTTCGGGGGTGGGGCCCTTTTTCCCTCTTTAAAAGGGGTTTAAAAATTTTTTTTTGGGGCCCCCCCTTTAAAAAAAAAAAAACCCCCTTCCCCCTTTTTTTTCCCCCCCCACCCCGCCGGGGGGGAGGGGTTTTTCCCCCCCTTTTCCAAGGGGTTTAAATTTTTGGCCGGGGTTTTTGGGGGTTTTTTTTGGGGGAAAAAATTTGGGGGGAAAAATTTTTTTTTCCTTTTTTTAAAAAAAAACCCCCCCCCAAAAAAAAAAAAAAGGGGGGTTTAAATTTTTTGTTTTTTTCCCCAGATCCCGGGGGGGAAAGGGGGTTCAAAAACCCAAAACCAAGGGGGTTTTAAAAAAAATTTTTTTTCCCCCAAAAAATTTTAAAAGGGGGAAATTTTAAATTTTTCCTTTAAACAAAAATTTTGGGGGGGGTTTTTAAAATTTTTTTTTTTTTAAAAAAAGGGTTTTCCCAAAAAGGGGGGGGGGGTATTTCCCCTTTTTAAAAAAGGGGGGTTTTCCTTTTTTTTTTTAAATTTTAAAAAAAATTTTAAAGGTTGGGGGGGTTTTAATTTTTTTTAAAAAAAAAAATTTTTTTGGGGGGGGGGGAAAAACCCCCTTTTTAAAAAAAACCAAAAAAAGGGGGGTTTTTGGGGGTTTTTTTTTTGGGTTTTTGGGGTTTTAAAAAAGGGCCCCCGGGGGGGGGTTTAAAACCCCGGGGAAAAAAAAAAAAAAATTTTAAAGGGGGTTCGGGGGGGGGGGTTTTTAAAAAAAAATTTTTAACCTTTTAAAAAAATTTTCCCCCCAAAAAATTTTTGGGGGGGGGTTTTTTTTTGTTAAACCCCAAAAAGGGGGAAATTTGGGGCTCCCGGGGTTTAAAAAAAACCTTTTAAAACCCCTTTTTTTTTTTGGGGGGGGCAAAGGGGACCCAAAAAACCCCAAAACTTTTTTTTAAAAAAAGGGGAAAAAAAAAAATTTTTTTTGGGGGTTTTTCCCGGGAAATTTTTTGGGGGGGGGGGGGCCCCAAACCAAAAAATTTTTTTTGGGGGCAACCCGGGGGGGGAAAAAAAAAAAGGGGGCAAAAATTTTTTTTCCCCGGGGAAAAAAAAGGGGGAAAGGGGGAAAAATTTTGGGGTTAAAAAATTTTTTTTTGGGTTTTTTTTTTTTTAAATTTAAAAAAAAAAGGGGGGGGGGGGGTTTTTTTTTTAAACCAAAAGGGGGTTTTTTAAAAAAAAAATTTTTTTTTTTTTTGGGGGGGGGGGGTTTTGAAATTTTGGGGGGGGGAAAAGGGTTAAAATTTTTTGGGGCCCCAATTTTGGGAAAAAAAAAATTTTTTTTTAAAAAAATTTTTTTTGGGGGGGTTTTTTTGAAGGGGGGCCCCCAAAAGGGGGGAAACCCCCGGGGGGGGGGTTTTTAAAAAAAAAGGGGGGGGTTTTTGGGGGGTTTAAGGGGAAAATTTTTTGGGGGGGGTTTTTATTTAAAAAAAGTAAAAAAAAAAAAGGGGGGGGGGGGGGGGGGCAAGGGGGTTTTTTTTTTTCCGGGGGTTTTTTTTTTAAAAAAGGGCCCCCCCCCGGGGGGGGTTTGGGGTTAAAACCCCCGGGGGGGGGGGGGGGGGAAAAAAGGGGGGAGGCCCAAGGGGGGGGGAACCAAAATTTTTTTAAGGGGTTTAAAAGGGGGGTTTTTTTCCCTTTGGGGGGGGGGGAAAGGGCCCCCAAAAGGGGGGCCCGGGGGTTTGGGGGCCCCCCTTTTTTGGGGGGTTTTGGGGGGGTTTTGGTTTTTCCGGGGGGGGGAAAAGGGGGAGGGGGGGTTTTTTTTTGGGGGTTTTTTTTAACACCCCCCCCGGGGGGGGGTTTTTGGGGAAAAAAAAATTAAAAAGGGGTTTTTTTCCCGGGGCCGGGGGAAAAGGGGGGGGTTTTTTTAAAAAAATTTTTTTTTTGGTTTGGGGGAAAATTTTAAAAATTTGGAAAGGGGGGGGAAAAAGGGGGGGGGTTTTTTTTTTTTTTTTTATCCTTTTTTTTTGGAAAAATTTTAAAAATTTTTTTTTGAAGGGGGGGGAAAAAACCCCCTTTTTTTTGGGGGGGGGGGGGGTTTTTTTTGGAAATTTTTTGTTTTGGGGGGGTTTTTTTTTTTTAAAAGGGGTTTTTTTTTTGTTGGGGGGAAAATTTTTTTGGGGGAAAAAAATTTTGGGGGGCCGGGGGGGTTTTTGGGGAATTGGGGGGGGGGTTTTTTGTTTTTAAAAAACCAAAATTTTGGGGAAAAGGGTTTGGGGGGAAAAAAAAAAAAAAAAAAAAAAAGGGGGGGGGGTTTTTGGTTTTTAGGGGGATGGGCTTTTAGAATTTTTTTATTTCCAATTTAAAACCCCTAGGGGGGGGTTTTTTTAATTTTGGGGGGGAAAAAAAAAAAAATTTTTTTTTTTAGAAAAAATATTGGGGATGTGAAAAAAGGTATTCTGAAGGAAAAGAGGTTAGGGTGTTTAAATTTTTAAGGGAAATTTTTTTGGAGGGGGATTAAAACAAGGCATGGGGGGAAAAAAGGGGGCCAAATTCGTAATTTAAAATAAGAATTTGGATTTTTTTTAAAAACCAAAATTTAAAAAAAATTTTTTGAAATTTAGAAACCAAAATTTTTTTTACTAAAAATGAAAAATTTTCGGGGATGGGTATTAAAAATTTTTTTCAAGTGAAAAGGGGAGGGTGGTACAAGAATGCCGGGTTTGAATAAGAAAGTCGTTTAAAAAATTTTTTTTTGTAAAAACAATTTTTAAAGTAAAGGGGTTTTTTTAAAAAATTTAAATTTTTAAAAAAATAAAAAAATGATTTTTAAACGCTTGGGAAAAATTTTTTTTGGGGTGGGTAAAAAGGGATTAATTTGGGGGAAAATTTTTTTAAAACGGTTTTTTTTTCGTTAAAGACAACCCAGCGTAAAAAGGGGGTTTGAAAATAATTTTAAACAACAAAAAATTTAAAGATTTTAAATTAAATCTTGAAAAAATTTTTAAAAGCTTAAATTGACATTTTTTTTTTTTTAATTTTGGTTTTGGGGGGCAATTTTAAAAAAACCCCCCTATATATTGGGGGTTCAGAGCTTTGAAAGTTTTTTCTGGTGGAAAGGATTTTTTTTTTTTTTTTTTTTAAATGGAACGTTTTTATTGGGTTATTTCTAAGAAACAGTATTTTTCAATAAAAAAAAAAAAAAAAAAAGGGTCCCCCCTGTCTTTTTTTCCAAAATTCCCCTGACCCGGGGTTTTTACCGAAATTCTTTAGAGGAAAACATTTTCATTTTTTTAGGGAAAAAAGGCTAAAAGGGGGTTCCTTTTTTCATTTTCCTTTAAAAAAGCTTGAGGAGACCTTGAAGTTGAAGAACTTAAATTGCCAATGGACCCGTACAAAACATTTTGATTCCAAAGTCAAGAAGTTTTAAAGTAGGGGATGAAAATTCTTGTACTTTTGCCTATCAAGTCAAATAAATTATAGTAGCAGGAAAGGTCCTTATAAGTATTAAAAATTTGTGGGGAAAATTTATTACCTCATGAAGTTAAGGGGAAACCCAAGCTGTTTTCAAATCCTTAAAAAATTTTTACCCAAGAAAATTTGGTTAATGCTTAAAAACTTGACTTAGTTTTTTCCAATGAACTTTATAGACAACTGAAGAAAGTAAAATGTGCGTAATTGACACCCCTTAAATTGACATACTAAAATAATGACTTGGCGGGTCTTTACCCTCGGGGCAAAAAAACGTTATATTAATGAAAACTTGGTGACCCCTAAGAGACTGAAATTTATGTGCAACTTTTCAGAGTCTTTATGATATTCCAGGTTTCCCCCACTGGGGCGAACATTTCAAACATTAACTCAGTTTACGCCACATGGCCTCACTGAAAAAGCCGAAGAAAATTTTTTTGGGGGGAAAGGATCATTTTTTTATCTTGGACTGATACTTTCTAATAATCTTTGCACCCTCCCCCCAGTAAGATAAAAGCTTTTTTAAAATTTTAAAATTTCCCCCAAAAACCCAAAGCTCATGCGTGCTTTTTGGTTCTGTAAATTTTAATGCACGGTTTATCCCAAACCCTTATGATCTTACGGGCATTTTTTCAAATTTCCCTTAAAAATAAAAGGAAAACTCTTGACTTTCCCAAGGGGGGGAATTTTTATTAAAAAAATTTAAAAAAAACCCCAAAATTAATTTAAAAAATTTTTTTTAAGAAAAGCCCCAAACTGGTTGGGGGGTTTAATACAATACCTGGGTCTTCCTTAAATTTTTTTCCAGGGGCCCCCCCCCCGAAAAGGGGAAAATTAAAAAAAAATTTTTTTTTTTTTTTGGGGGTTTTTAAAAAAATTTTTTTTTTTGGGGTTTTTTGGGTAAAAAAATTTTTTTTAATTTTTTTGGGGTTTTTTGGTTGGTTTTTTTTTTTTTTTTTTTTTTTTTTTTTTTTTTTTTGATTTTGGGGGTTTGGTTTGTTTTTTTTTATTTTTAAATTTTTCCTTTTTTTTTTTTTTTCCTTTGGGTTTTTTGGGTTTTTTGGGGGGGTTGGGGTTTTTTTCTGTTGGGGGATTTTTTTTTTAAAATTTTTTTTGGGTGTTGTTTTTTTTTTTTTTTTTTTTTTTTTTTTTTTTTTTTTTTGGGGGTTTTTTTGGGGGGGAAAAAAATTTTCCCTTTTTTTTTTTGGTAAATTTTTTTTTTTTTAAAAAAAAATTGGGGGTTTTTTAATGGTTTTTTTTTTTTTTTTTTTTGGGTTGGGGGTTTTTGGCCTTGTTTTTTGTTTGGTTTTTTAGGTTTTGGGGGTGGGGTTTTTTTTTTTTTTTCCCCCCCCCCTCCGGTTTTAAAATTTTTTTTTGGAAAAGTTTTTTTTTTTTTGGGTTTTGGGTTTTTTTTTTTTTTGTTTTTTTAATAATTTTTTTTTTTTTTTTTTTTTTTTTTTTTTTTTTTTTTTTTTTTTTTTTTTTGGGTTTTTTTTTTTTTTTTTTTTTTTTTTTTTGGGGGGTTTTTTTTTTTTTGGTTGTTTTGGGTTTTGTTGGGTTTGTGGGGGGGGGGTTGGTTAATGGGTTTTTGGGGGGTTTTGGGAAAAAAAAATTTGTTTGGGGTTGCTGGGTTAATTTGTGTTTTTTGTTTTTTTTTGTTTTCTGGGGGTTTGGTTTTTTTTATTTTTTTTTTTTTTTCTTTTTTTTTGGTTTGGGGGGGGGGGGTTTGGGTTTGGTGGGGGGGGGGGTTTTTTTTTTTTTTTTGTTTTTTTTTTTTTTTTTTTTAAAAAAAAAAAAGGGGTTTTTTTTTTGGTTTGTTTTTTTTTTTTTTCCCCCCCTTTTGTGGGGGAAAAAAAGTAAATACTGGGAAAGATCTTTGGAGGAAAAAACCTTAATCCAATGGTTTTTAACATTACTGGACAGTTAAGTCAGGCCCGTTACCCCTCATCATTGCAGCGGTAAAAAACCTGCTTTCCTGTCATCTGGATTGATTATTTACGGCTATACTCTGAAGAACGAGCCGGTGGGTTGTCACCAACACCTGCGACCCCCCCCCCCCACATCAGCAATGGCTACGATTTCAACAATGTCACCAACATCAGACACCCAAGTTTTATATATATTAGCGTTGAATTCAGATATTTATATTTTTCGTTTTCTTTAAGGTAGGATCAATATTTCATATTTAAGTGTTTTATATTTTATATTTTCTAAATAATAAAGTTTATGTTTGTCAGTTTTTCTTTTTCTATGCATTAATTTTCCTGAGGAGGAGCCAGCCTTAGTAATACTGACTGACGTTGTTACAGGGCTGAGTAAGCCTTCACAGGGGTTAACTGTAAGGGGTGTGTGAAGTTAAGGTTAAAGTGAGCAGTGAAGAGGGTTTTGAAGAAGAAAATTTACTAGTAATCCAGTGGTGATTGCTGAAGCAGATACTAAGTGTACTACGTGACTGGAAAATAGAAATAAATATTATTGTATATGAGTAAAAGAGCGAAGAGTGAAAACGGCAGGCATTAGGGGGGTACAGGTTGCCATAATTATATTTATCTTTCTCCTTCAATTCCATAAAATAAGAAATCAGTCATGGGGGCTGGAAAAGGTGAATGGAGTAACAGCGCCCTGGACAGTAAAAGCCCAACAGTTGCCATCCTACCAGGAAAGTAAATGTCACTATCGCCGCAAGGTATGGCAACACCGCATACCCAAACAAAAACAGTGGCACGCAGCTCTAATTGTAGCGCTCATAAGTGGTGATATCCAAATTAATCCAGGACCTCAAACTATTGTGCAGAGGCAAAACAGACAGATAAATGACGGTGATAATGACGGTCTAGTAGCTAGGAATGATAACCTTAACTCCATATGTAATGTATACATATGTCAATGTGAGACAATACAGCCATTATCATCTCAAACACCACCAAACAGGTACATACACTGTACTAAAGTACGCATGAAAACAGTAAAGGCACCTTATGTAAAATGTGTAAGGGGTGGGTGCATGATGGATGTATGTACAATTATAGTAACGGTGCCAGACTTCATTTTGTGTGTAACAAATGCACTTTGGCACAGTTACCCTTTAGCAATGATGACACTGATTTACCTAATTTTAATACAAATGACCCATTGCCATATATTGATGATTATAATTGTTTTATGAAAACAGGCCTTCACTTCATTCATGTCAACGCAAGATCACTTCCTAAATTGGCAGAGATTAGGATTCTAGCTAACAAAATTAGGGCGGCAGTTATAACCATCTCTGAATCCTGGTTGGATGATACGGTGACTGACGACGAGGTCAAAATAGAAGGTTACAATATAAAACGCTTAGGAACAGAACCTCTTCAAGTGGGGCTCCTTGGCGTGGTGAAGAGGCTCTTGGTCTGAGGAATTAGTCCTGTCGGTCTTTTCCTCAGATCCGAACCTAATTACCCCCCATTCTCCCCTCCCCTATCCCATCCTCCCCTTTTTCCATTCCTCCTCCTCCTCACCCCTCCCTTTTGCCCTTCCTCTTTTTGGCCTTTGGGATTTGTCCCACAGGCGAGCTAGTTCCTAGGTAGGGGAAAGGACACTGGGGTCCATCCCATTTCGTTGAGGTTCTTGGCGGTGGCGTAGTTTGCCGTGGAATCTGGATTGCCTGGGGATGTCCCGATCCCTCTCCGGTTCCTGGATGCTTGGGTGTCTTTCGGGCGAGGGTGTATCTCGGGAAAGCCACCTTTCGGATTCCGGGGGTGGTGGCCGAAGGAGGTATGCTTTGTGGCAGATATCCAGCCGCCCTCTCTTTTGTCCCCCGAGGTTAGCTCGGCAGATGTGAGGTTGCTATCCCGGATTGCTGGTTTATGGCATGAAGGGTGGGGTTTATGGCACGGGTTCCTGCTGCATCTGCGTCTATGACGGTGTTGAGGTCCTCTTGGGCATGGAGGGAGATTTCTGGCCTTTCATTCCTCCTGGGAAACTATTCCTCCCCGCTCCCCCATTTTTTTTTTTTTTTTATTTTTATTTTCTTTTCTTTTCTTCTTTCTTTTATTTTCTTAAAAACAAAAAGCAAAGGAGTAACCTAACCACGGCAGCCCTAGTCCATGAACCCACTACCCCTTGGCCCCTTCTTGATACGGCACCCCATTCTGACCCTGCCTTGTGTTTAGACCACTCTTTGGATACTCCTGATGCCCCTGTACCTCTTGCTGGGGCTGTTTCCTCACCCGCTTCAGGTACCGGGGCTTCGACTGACTCCTTCGATTTGTCTGAACTCCGCTCTCCTTTGACTATGCTTTCGGCTTCTCCCTCTACGGTACAGCAATTTTCGAATAGCCCGCCCATTTCAAGCTGGACCAACTCCGGTCCTACTCCTAAACACCAACGTCAATCTCCTGATTATGCTCCTTCGTTACCTTCCCATTCTACTCGGAAAAGACCGACACGTCAAGCACTCCCTCTCCACGCTCAGTTTCGGACCACACAATGGACTAAATTCTTTACTTTAAGACAGATACTTCTGCCTACCTTTCTGACCATAGTATTGGCAAAGCGCTCCTGCGTCATGTTGGTAGAGATTTCATTTCATGCTCTCAAGAGCGGTATGCGCATCGTCACTGTCCAGAATGCTGCCCAAACTCATGATCTTTCTCTCCTTTCGAATATCGATACTACTCCTGTCACTATTGAAAAACATCTTTCTCTCAATTCTTGTAGTGGTACTGTCATTCTGCCCCATACCATACTCCAACAGAATTTCCAGTCATGTGGCAATGACATTTTTGAACAGCTGGAACTCCAGGATCTCCCAATCCTCAAAGTAGACACTTATGTCCTTCCTGCCCGGGGGCGGAGACGTTAACCTTGCAATGTGGCTCGTTTAACTTTTGACAGCCGAGAACTCCCGTCTTCTGTGTATGTCGCAGGACATCGGTTACAAGTTCGAAACGTGATACCTACACCGCAACAATGTAGAAATTGCTGGCGTTTTGGTCACCCAGCGAAATATTGCAGATCTATGGCCGAATGCCCAGTCTGTGGTGCTGACGACCATTCTAATACATCTTTCAGTCAAACTCCATCTTGCCTTAATTGTAATGAAGCTCACCCTTCGTACTCCCGCCGTTGCCAGGTCTACTTAAATGAACGTGAAATGCGTTGCCTCAAAGAGGCAGAAGGTCTCCTTATGCTATGGCGGGTTACTTATCTCCGCCCCCAAAGGGAGACTCCCCAGCGTTTCTTATTCTCGTGTTTCCAAACGTCCCCCCACTTCTGGGTCCCATCTTCTGCAGCCTCCTCTGTTGTTACCCCTCCCATAGCCACACGGCATCTAATCCTTTTGCTTTTCCTTGGCTCTGACGCCCCGACTACAAACTCAAGTCTGTTCTCACATCTTCGCGTCCTTCCTCACAAGCCCCAGTATAAACAAGACCTCGTACGACACCTAATACCAATCGCCCCTCTACTCAGAAGTCCAAAAATCCACATTACTCAAATCTTCTTTGCCCCTTCCTTCCCTTCTTCCACCTCCACACTTTACCTTTCCAGTCTCTGTAACCTAGTTCTTCCCCTCTCTCTGGCTCTATTACAATGTGGAGATTCCCCCTCCTCCTCTTACTATCCCTTCCACCCCTCCCCCTCCCAAGTTTCTCCTCTTCTGCCACCTCCCAGGTTTCTGCTCTTCTGTCTCCCCCACACTTCATCTCCGTCCCTTACACTTTTTCCCTCCCCTCTACTTTGGTACAGTCCATTACTGTCCCAATCTTTACTCGCCCCCCTCCTCCTATCTCCAATATGGTCTCCCATACATCTTTGAATTCAAAAAACATTTGAACCCATTTCAGAATATATTACAGACTAAACCTTCAATGGACACTGATTCATTTCCCTGTTCCTTCTCTTCCCTTCCTCCATTTTCAAAACCCCATTCTTCGCAACGCTCTTTTCCTTCGCTACATTAGCGTCTTCCAATGCCACCACCGTTGACTTTTCTAACCCCTCTTAGTCGTAGGTGCCTTTACCTACAGATTCCTGATATTTCTTCACGCAATCATGGCCTATTTACAGTGGAATATCCGCGGCCTCGGGGGTAATCAGGGTGAGCTTCAGATGTTGCTTTCCGGTTTTCCCTGTTGGTGCTTGCTTACAAGAACCAAAATTACACTCGGCTGTTTTCCAACCTATCTCAGGCTATAATTTATTGTATTCTTCGGATCCTCTCTCAGATGGGACCTTTAATGAAAGTGCCCTTCTACGCAATGATATTCCGTACTGTCAACTATTTGTCCATACCTCGCTGCATTACACTGCAGCCCGTATCCACTTGAATAAGTGGTTTACAATATGTTCTTTATCACTCTCTCCTTCGAGCATTTTCTATCCCAGACTTTGCCTTTCTTGTTTCATCCTTACCACCACCACTTCTGTACAGATACTTGGTGATTTTAATGCCCACCATTTCCTCTGGGGGAGGGGTCTCATTGTGACTCACGTGGCATCCAGCTGGAGGCTTTTCTCGCCTCTCACCCCCTCCATGTTTTAAATACGGGTACTCCCACCCATTTTGATCCTCATACTCTCTCTCTCTCTCTCTTGCATCGATCTATCAGTCTGCTCTTCCTCCACTGCACTAGACTTCACTTGGTCTGTTCTACCAGACTTACATGACAGCGATCATTTTCCGATCATTCTTACTTCTCCTTCCTATTCACCACCTTTCCGTAGCCCTCGCTGGCAATTTGATCGGGCAAATTGGGATCTTTACTCACACCTCACTGCTTTTAGTGAGGTTCCTTCTTCATCCTCCACTGATGAGCTCCTCCACATCTTCTCGACGTCAGTTTATACCGCAGCTTCTCATTCTATACCCCAAACCTCAGGCAGGCATTCTCAGAAGTGCATGCCTTGGTGGTCTCCTGCTTGTGCTCGTGCGTACGTTTGAACGTGCTGCATGGGGGAGTTACCGGTACAAACAAACCGCTTGAGAGATTCTTGATTTAAGCAGAAGCGTGCGATCGCTCGCCGTGTCATCCGTGAAGCTAAACGCACTTGTTGGCGAGACGGTTTCCACCATGACCTCTGCTTCTTCTTTGAGTGCAGTCTGGAAAAAAGTGAGGAAATTGAGTGGTAAATACTCTCCTGACCGGCTCCTGTTCTACGGGTCGTGGTGTTGATGTAGCAAACCCTCTCGACGTTGCCATTGAACTTGGCACACATCTGGTCCGTATTTCCCGAGGGCTCCATCTATGCCCCTCGTTTCTTTCCTCAAAGTCTGCCAGAGAGTTAGTACCCTTGGACTTTTCTTCTCTCAGAGAAGAACGGTTTTAATGTGCCTTTTACCCCTTCAAGAACTGGAGGCAACGCTCTCAGCTTGCCGATCATCGGCAGCTTGGCCTGACGACATTTATATTCGTATGTTACAACATTTACATCGGTCAGCCCCTTTTAGTCCTCTTCACTCTTCAATCTTATTTGGGCACAAGGAGTTCTTCCCCCGTGTGGGAAAACTGCCATTGTTTCTCCCTTTCCGCAAACCGGGTACTACAGGACATGATGCCTCCCACTATCGCCCCATCGCTCTTACTAGTGCCCGTTTGCAAAGTGATGGAACGTCTCGTAAATCGACGTTTAATGTGGTATTTAGAGACACACAACAGTCTCTCTGCTAGTCAATATGGCTTTCGTAAGGGTCGTTCTACCATAGACCCCTTACTACGCTTGGAATACGTTGTTCGTAATGCCTTTGCGAATAATCACTCAGTTATTGCCATATTTTTTGACCCTTTAGAAGGCATATGACAACTTGGAGGTATAATATTTTGGCCCAGGCCCATTCCTTAGGCCTCCGAGGCAATCTACCATCCTTCCTTTAAAAAACTTTTTAACTGACAGACATTTCCGTGTTCGGTAATAATGTTCTTTCCCGGAACTTCGTCCAAGCTGAAAGGGGTCCCTCAGGGATGTGTTCTAAGCACAACACTTTTCCTTGCTATAAAAGATTTGGCCTCTGTTCTTCCACCCAATATTTGGTCATCACTATGTTGATGACTTCGCTATTGCTGTGCAGGCGCTGACTGTCATCTTATTGCAGTTTCTCTAGAGCATGCGGTCGACCGTGTTTCCACTTGGGCCACCAGCATGGGTTTAAATTTTCAAGTACCAAAACTCGCCCAAAATTTCTTTCACTAGATGCTCTGTTATCTCCGATCTTCCTTTGTATCTCTATGGCTCCGTATCCCCGAACGTGATACAGTCAGGTTTCTAGGCCTTCTCTTTGACCGTCGGTTATCCTGGAAACCTCACATTACCTCTCTGAAGGCAACTTGTCACAGCCGGCTAAACTTCTTAAAACCCTTGCTCATCTTTCCTGGGGAGCTGATCGTCGAACTCTGCTTCGCCTACATTCAGACCTCGTTTTTCGAAACGAGATTATGGTGACCCGATTTTTTTCTGCAGCCTCTCCTGCTACTCTCTCTAGCCTTTAACTCTATCCCTCACCAAGGATTACGTTTGTGCCTTGGTGCTTTTCGCTCTTCCCCTGTTGAGAGCCTCTATACGAAGCGAATGTTCATCCTTTTCTGAGTTCCATCCTTGTCTGATCGCCGTGATGCCCATGCCTTCGTACTATGTACGCTCTCACGATCTACACAATCCTTCCATTTATAGAATGGTCACCCATATTAGTAGAATTCTTTATTCGTTCGCCCCGTTTGCTCCGTCCCTTCTCTCTTGCCTACCCAAATTTACTTTGTCTTCCCTTCAGTTACCACCTTCATATGTTCATGTAGCATCTCACTTTTCCCTATCCCCGTGTGAAGTTCCAGCTGTTCGGGTCTGTTCTTTCTCACTCCCTTGCTCAAAAGCTCAACTGCCTACGGTGGCTTCCCGCTCTCTTTTTTTGATCACTTCCACTCCCATTCTCATGCCCCCCCGCTGTGTACACAGAAGGCTCTAAGTCTTCAGACGGCGTCGGATTCGCAGCAGTGTTTCCGGACAGCGTCGTGCGGGACATTTACTATCTTCAGCTAGCATTTTTACTGCTGAACTGTATGCCATTCTTACAGCACTTATTCGTATCGCATCTATGCCCGTGTCATCATTTGTAGTAGTCTCAGACTCCCTTAGTGCTCACAGGCTATACGAAAATTTGATACATCTCATCCCCTAGTTCTCCGTATCCAACTTTGGCTAAAGCCATATCTCTACCAAACAAAGATATTTTTTTTTGTTGGGTTTCCCCGGTCATGTCGACGTACAGGGCAATGAACAGGCAGACACTGCTGCGGGGGTCAGCAGTACATGACCTACCAAATTTCTATCGAGGTTTTTCCATTTCTGGACTATTTTGCGCATAGCTACCACCTTTGCACCCCTTGGCAACAACGTTGGTCAACTCTGCTCAGTAACAACTTCCTTCTATTAAAACCCAGCATGGTTACTGGCCGTCTTCTTGTATCAGTGCCAGGTTGGGAGACCACTCTCTCCTGCCTTCGCATTGGTCACACTCGTCTTACTCATGGGTATCTCATGGAGAGGCACCCTGTTCCTCTCTGTGAGCAGTGTTAAGTTCCAGTATCGATTAGGGCCACATTCTTTTTAGACTGCCCTCTCCATCAAAGAGCACGCAGAATTTACCTCCAACGTCGTCTTCGTTCTACTACTCTCTCTTTACCTTCCCTTCTTGCTGATGGACCCTCCTTTAATCCTGACTCATTGACGTCTTGACAACGACTGATTTACTCTACAAACTCTGATGATACTTTTCGCACTCCCCTCAGCTCTTTCTAGTTCAGTCTCTTGCTGCCCTTTACCCTTTCACCATCCACTACCCCGCTGTTCTCCGTAACCTATTACTCATCCATCTCCAATTTTGCCACCTGATGCCCTTGCTTCCTTCCTGCCATGCAGCGCTGTACAGTCCTTGTGGCTTAGCGCTTCTTTTTTATTATAATAATTAGGAACAGAAAGGGTGGTTCTTTTTTATTATAATAATTAGGAACAGAAAGGGTGGTGGATATGTGCCTACATTAGAAATGACTTAGCTTACAACCCAAGACCTGATTTAAATAAACTGGAGATCCTATGGTTTGAGTGCTGCTTCCCAAGACCAAACCCATCTTAGTAGGAACTAGTTACCGCCCTCCTACCCAGGACCAGTTCTTAGAAGACTTTTCCAGAGTATTGTCCAGACTTGAAAACAATTGCGAGACAATAATACCGGGCGACTTCAATATCTGCTTTCAGCAGCAAAATAACGGCCTATGCAAAAGGTATAAGCAAATTCTAGGTTTAGTTACACTCAACTAATTAATACACCAACCCTGACTGAGAACAGTCAGCCAGGCGTCATTACCACAGGTCTTAGTGATCATTTCATCATTTACTACACCAGGAAAATCACTAGGGATAGGATAGGCCTACACAGGACAATAAAAATGAGGTCAACTAGAAACTACAGTAAAGAAACACTGGTAAATAGGCTACACAATTGTGACTTGACAGAGATAAGTTGCAAGGACGTAAACGATGCCTGGGAAAAATTCAAAACAATTTTCACTACCATCCTTGATAATATTGCACTAGTTAAAAGAGGTTAGGATTAGACGAAGAACTGAACCCTGGATGACTACTGAGATATTAGATATGAAATTCAGAGACTAGCTGCTAAAAAGATTTAAAGCAAACAGACAGGCTATTGCATCACTAAATGAATTCCAAAGGGTGAGGAACAGTACAGAGACTTATAAAAGGAGCAAAGGCAAAGCACTATTGCTCAAAAATTGAAGAGTATAAGCATAACCCCAGAAAGCTCTGGCAACAACTAAAACAGTTGGGGTATAGCCATAAGCCAGTAGATAGATCTAACATAGTACTCACTATCGATAATGAGGTATGCCACGAAACATCTAAGGTGGCAAATTGCTTTAATTCCTACTACACATCTGTTGCATCAACACAAGTAAGTAAACTACCAGCTGCATCAAATACCTTTAACACAGACTCTGAAAAGTTTCAAACATACTATGCCAATAAAGGGGTAACCCCAAACAGTTGTCAACTAGTAAGTGTATCTCATAACTTTATTCAAAATGAACTAAGCAGGTTAAACCCAACTAAGAGCACAGGCCCTGATAACATTCCGTCTAAGTTCCTAAAAGATGGTGCTTCTGAACTGTCAATCCCTATTGCTCACATAATAAATCTATCAATCCCAATAATACCGTACCGGAGGGGTTCAAGGAGGCCAGAGTTACTCCTATCTTCAAGAAAAATAGTTGGTCTGATGTAAGCAACTTTAGGCCTGTTAGTATACTCAGTATAATATCTAAAATTCTAGAGAGGGCGGTGTACTCTCAAGTAGTTAAGTACCTTAATGACAACAACATTCTCCATAGCTATCAATCGGGCTTTAGAAGATCTTACTCAACCGACACCTCCCTAATTAATCTGATGGATTACCTGAGAACTGAAATGTCAAAGGGGAACCTCATAGGTATGGTAACCATAGACCTGCAAAAGGCCTTCGATACTGTCAACCACAATATATTATGCAAGAAACTTCAAGCTATCGGTATAGGTTCTGTAGACTGGTTTAAGTCCTACCTTAGCAACAGGAGACAAATAGTCAAAATCAACAAAACTGAATCAGAACCCCTGCCGATAACATGTGGAATTCCCCAAGGTAGTATTCTGGGTCCCTTATTATTCTTATGTTATGTCAATGACATGCCTATCAGTGTCAAGTGCAAACTCCTACTGTATGCAGATGACAGTGCCCTGTTAGTGTTAGGTAAAGATCCACAAGATATAGCTAATGTTTTAACACTGGAACTGAAGTCCTGCAGCAAATGGTTAGTAGACGACAAACTATCATTACACCTCGGGAAAACTGAAGCCATTCTCTTTGGCACGAAACAAACTGAGAAGGGTAAATAATTTTAATGTTCAGTGTTATGGGGAGCCCATCACTTTGGTTTCTTCAGTAAAATATCGGGGAATCCCCTTTGACCCATGCATGTCAGGAGAATTGATAGGGAACAGTGTAGTAAAGAAAGCGATTGCCAGACTGAAGTTCCTGTATAGACAAGCACAGTGTCTACCTACCGAGGCTCGCAGGACCCTATGTCTAGCCCTTATACAATGCCATATGGATTATGCTTGCTCTTCATGGTACTCTGCCTTGACAAAAAACTGAAAGACTGCAAATCACCCAGAACAAAATTGTAAGATTCATCCTGGGGCTGGGACCAAGAGAGCATGTAGGCCAGGATGAATTACAGCAGTTGGATATGCTGAATGTTGAAGACAGTAAAACAAAACAACTGAAGCCAAATCATGTTTATAAAACTGCTCACAGTGTCCAGAATATGTTGCTGTCAATTTTGTCAAGGTTGGGAACCGCAGCAATCATAGTACTAGGGGGAGAGAGCACAACTTTGTAGTACCCACAGTCATTGGCCAGGCGTCAAACACCTTTTATTGTACTGCAATAAAGGAATGGAACAGACTACCCACACGTCAAAACCAGTCATAGCATGAACCAGTTCAAGAAGAGTGCCAAAAGGTGTCTGATGAATGTAGCTACAGAAAGGGAGGGGAATGATTTTCTATTTTTTTTTAGCTAACACGTGTAAATTTTACCTTATTCCTAGTAATGACCCTCGTATTGTAGATAGTCTTAATGACCCTCGTGTAGTAGATAGTCTTTTTAGTATGATAAGATGTTATCTTCATTATAGAATAATAAATATTAAACCTTTATATTATAATAAGGTAAAAGGACCCCAATGGAAATAAGTCACTGATTTTTTTGGGTTATCCCAGGTTCTCTACACATAAGCTGCTATGTATGATAATTCTATGTAACTGTATGTGTGTGTAATTGAATAAACTTACTAAACTTACTATAAATTCAGAAAAGATATATGAAAGCACTGGTTTGGAAAGTTGTGGATGAGTGGAATAAACTCCCGAGTAGCGTCTTGAAGCTAAAAGTGTAGTTTTAAAAATAGGTTAGATAAATACACGAGTGGGTGTGGGTGGTAAGAGTGACCTGCCTCGCGCGGGCCAGTGGGCCTGCAGCAGTGCCTATGTTCTTATAAGAAGGAGGTATTTTGTGAAGAGTTGCCAGTCTGGATGAGAACTAGGGTTGCTATGGTACTAGCAATTAAAACCTTCGAAGAATTAGTTCAGTATGCCACGTGTCTAGTCACTATGTTAAGAGATGAATTATCCTGACAGTAACTGAGTCACCGTACATAGCGGCAACAAATAATGAGAAGAAATATGCACCCCCCCGAACCACAGAACAGGCGGAGGTGGGCATAATAAATAGAAATCGTAGAAGGAATGAATGTTGGGAGAATATCTGGGAGAACATCTTCCACCCTCACCCACCACAACCCAACGCTCTGCTACACACACACACACACACAACACACACACACACACACAACACACACACCAACACACCTGACAGATACACTACTTGATTCACTCACCTCACATCAGGAACTAGACAAACATCACAGACAGCAACAAGACCCAACGCCTCCACCCAAAACCCGGAGCCCGATACATATTACATCTGGATGATTAAACTTCAACTCACTCGTTAATAGATTATAACCTATCACAGACAATGGCAAATTGAACTCAACGTCGGGCCTCCCCCCAAAAGCCCGGGAGCCTCCGTATTACACAAATATTACAACTGGATGCCTTAAGCTTCAACTAGCTGGTAAAATTCCGTATTATATTAGCCTATCATCCAAACGTAATAAGAATATTTGTCATGATCATCTTTGGCTACTTCCTCCTCTCTTCAAAGCAGTCACAGCTAACCTCATTCCTAAACCCAAAAAAGACCACTGACCCAAAAAACTACTGCCCATTAGCTTGCTTGAAGTACTGGGAAAAAATCTTCGAAAAAATTATAAACCTATGCCTCCGTAGATATCTTAAAAAAACTCCCTTCTCTATGATGGCCAATTTGGATTCAGAACCAACCTCTCCACTCAAGATGCCCTAAACATAATACTCAACTACATCCACATAAACCAAAACCAGGGAAAAAAGACAGCCCTGGTAGCCAAGGATGTGGAAAAAAATATTTAACACGGTGTGGCACAATGGATTAAAGTACAAACTTTGCACCAACTTTGACCTCCCACCAACCATCTGCAAGTTACTGTGTAACTTCCTAGATGGTAGGACTTTTTTTATATTTTATTTAAAACGTCATAACATATTAAATATATAAAAAAAAAAACCATCCTATACAAAACAATACATGAACATAATACACCATATAAGGTACGCTACATTCACACATCCGATATTTACACCTAAGTCAACTAGCATTTCCCTAAACCATAATGATAAAACATCATATAGAAGCATACAACAATACATATAACATTATGACAAAAATTAAAGCCTTAAATATTTAATACATAAATAAATATCATCAAACGTGTATCCTTATACTTGGACTACATTCATTCCTTGCATTATATGTCTTACAGTATAAGACAGTGACCTTTCTACCCAACCAATCTACACAATTCACTCCTAAACGTCTATAATCTGGACCCCCCCCCCTCCCTTAACTGCCGTATACACAAGTTTCCCTAACCCAATCAATGCCGCTAACAGCATACCTTACACATTACACATTCGTGACCTGGCTGCCAGGGAGTGTGGACGTGCCTTGCACCTCTCTCCTGACAGTCTAGCAAGCTAACATCATGGCAGTTAGCGTGCGGAGGCGGGTGAATACTATTGGTATACAGCTTATTTCGGGGGCGATTACGCCTGAGAATGCACAGGTATTGCTACCCAAGATTATCCGTGACACTTATGGTATTAAGGACGAAGATTTGTACGGTGTGGCTTTAAATGGCGCCTACCGGATATTTGTGAAACTACTCAATGGGCCAGTGTATGAGGAGCTGGTTGAGCACTTCCAAGATATCTGCGTGGACGTGTCCCCTGCAGTGCGTGTGCGTATGGCGGATGTCTCACAATACACGTGGGTAACACTGCGCAACGTGCCCTTCGAGGCCGATGAAACGGATCTCCGCAGAGTTTTCAGCAGATACGGAGTGGTACACATGGCTAAACACGGCAAGTGGGAGGCTGGGGAGTATGCTGGTCTCCACGAAGGTTCGTTTACCCTTAAGATGTCTCTTCGCCAGGCCATACCGTCGTATGTGTACCTTGACTTCCGCACGCAGGTCATGGTGTCGTATGCTGGCCAACGACGGCCGTGCCGCCTCTGCGGCGACTATGATCATATGGCAGTAGCGTGTAAGCAGCGAGGGCAGGCCAGGGGGCCGGCCGGTGCAGCAACAAATAACGTTGGGTAGGAGGCTCCCACACAGACAAGATGGTGGGCGTGGTCGCCTTTGGAGTGAAGAGACTGAGGAGCCTGTGGTGGAGTCAGAATTGAAGCTGACGTCTCCCGAGTCGCCTGCATCGCAGGTGGTACAGCAGGATTTCGGGGAGGACCAGGGACAGCAGAAGTGGAGGAATTGGATGCGACATTAGCGTCGGTTCTGCATAATATGTTCCCATCTCCGGATGTGTCTCCACGGCTGTGCCGTCGGCCAGTCCGGAGCTCGTGTCCGGGGCAGTCGAGCAGCAGGTGGTTGTTGTTGGTGCTGATGAGGCTGGCGGGGACGTGTTGACCTCTGGTCAGAAGGCATCGATGAAGGTGGTAGTGGAGGTTCATCGTGTGGGACACCCCGGTCGCAAACATGGAGGACGCTGGGACGAGGAAGAGGGCGGCAGCAATGTCGGACTCTGACGACGTCCTGTCGCCGGCTCAACGTTCAGGGAAGAGGGTATCGGTAGACGGGGGGGGGGGGGGGGGCGGTGTGCTAGTGGAGGTGAGCAGCGACAGCAGGTGGTGCCAGGTGGCACGGGTGTTGTGCGTGGAGAGCATGGCAAACTTGGTCCCCAGGACCCAGCTGGGCATGCAAAAGTATTAGTGGGGCAGCGAGGGAGGAAACCTTAGCCAGGTAAGAGCGGGGTATAGGCAGGGTCGGGACACGTCGTGGCAGGTGTGGTGAGGTCTGCTGCATGATAGCAGCGTCGGTTAATGGCGTGCGTGTCTTGGGGCGCCAGTTAGCGTGCGCCTTGAGGGCAAGGCATGTGCCTAGTATGGGATTATGCCGCTGGTGTGTGTATGAAATTTGGACTATTATGTTATGTAATATTATGGGGTGGAGTTTGTGGATTGAATGTATTTTATATTATACCTATGTATTTACAATGTCTAAAAATATGTACTGTATCAATAAGATAAGTTGTTTCATTTTCTTTGTATTTGTATGTTCGGTTGAGAATAGGTTTGGGCGAGTAGCGCAAAGAGGGGGGGGGGTGAGGCTTCCCACATGTTATGCTGGGGAGACAGTGATAGGTGTCCTTACCTACAGCGAATTATTTGTGTGTTGAATGTATTTCAGTTTGTGATGTATTAATTGTTTTGGTATATATCTAAGCCATGACTGGTGTTAGTACACTGTTCAAGCAGTATTGTGGTTGTGTAATACACTGTGTTGGACGAGCAAGACAACTGTAATGTTAATGAATGTGTGTCATGTCTAAGACTGATGCAGGTTGCTGTGGCAAACCTGTTTGCTTTAGAATAGGAGGGGGATAAGGAGGGGGGGTGTTGGGAGCCCACACGGGGTTGTGTGTGGGGTGAATTATTGAGCAATGGAAGGTTATTACATCTGTTGCCAATTTACAAGTATTTCGACGACCTGGTTGAGGTATGTCATGTCTTCTAGTATGTCACTAATACGTTTTCGTTTGGTTTTCTGATTTGGTGTTCCTGTATCACCAGTGATTGTAAGACTTATTAAATATATTCTTGCTTAATGATAATTCAGGATGTTTCTATTGGTGTGGGGGGGGGGGGAAGTGATAAAATTTTAAGTCACTATCGGTAATAATACTTTTGTATGATCATGAATGTCGAATGTTGAGTGAGAGAGTGTAAGACCACTGTCATGTATGGTGTGTGTGAGAGTGTAAGACCACTGTCATGTATGGTGTGTGTGAGAGTGTAAGACCACTGTCATGTATGGTGTGTGTAAGACCACTGTCATGTATGGTGTGTGTGAGTAAGACCACTGTCATGTATGGTGTGTGTGAGTAAGACCACTGTCATGTATGGTGTGTGTGAGTAAGACCACTGTCATGTATGGTGTGTGTGAGTAAGACCACTGTCATGTATGGTGTGTGTGAGACCACTCATGTATGGTGTGTGTGAGTAAGACCACTGTCATGTATGGTGTGTGTGAGAGTGTAAGACCACTGTCATGTATGGTGTGTGTGAGAGTGTAAGACCACTGTCATGTATGGTGTGAGAGTGTAAGACCACTGTCATGTATGGTGTGTGTGTGAGAGTGTAAGACCACTGTCATGTATGGTGTGTGTGTGAGAGTGTAAGACCACTGTCATGTATGGTGTGAGAGTGTAAGACCACTGTCATGTATGGTGTGAGAGTGTAAGACCACTGTCATGTATGGTGTGAGAGTGTAGACCACTGTCATGTTGGTTGAGAGTGTAAGACCCTGTCATGTATGGTGTGAGAGTGTAAGACCATGTCATGTATGGTGTAGAGTGTAGACCACTGTCATTATGGTGTTGTGTGAGTGTAAGACCACTGTCATGTATGGTGTGGTGTAAACCACTGTCATGTATGGTGTGGAGTGTAAGACCACTGTCATGTATGGTGTGTGTGAGTTAAGACAACTGTCATGTATGGTGTGTGTGAGTGTAAGACCACTGTCATGTATGGTGTGTGTGGAAACCACTGTCAGTATGGATGGTGTGCGAGTGTAAGACCACGTGTCCAATGTATGGTTGTGTGAGAGTGTAAGAACAACTGTCATGTATGGTGTGTGTGTGATTAAGACACTGTCATGTTGGTGTGTGAGAGTTAAACCACTGTCATGTATGGTGTGTAGAGAGTGTAAGACCACTGTCATGTATGGTGTGTGAGAGTGTAAGACCACTGTCATGTATGGTGTGTGTGTGAGAGTGTAAGACCACTGTCATGTATGGTGTGTGTGTGAGAGTGTAAGACCACTGTCATGTATGGTGTGTGTGTGAGAGTGTAAGACCACTGTCATGTATGGTGTGAGAGTGTAAGACCACTGTCATGTATGGTGTGAGAGTGTAAGACCACGTCATGTATGGTTGAGAGTGTAAGACCACTGTCATGTATGGTGTGAGAGTGTAAGACCACTGTCATGTATGGTGTGAGAGTGTAAGACCACTGTCATGTATGGTGTGAGAGTGTAAGACCACTGTCATGTATGGTGTGTGTGAGTGTAAGACCACTGTCATGTATGGTGTGTGTGAGTGTAAGACCACTGTCATGTATGGTGTGGAGTGTAAGACCACTGTCATGTATGGTGTGTGTGAGTGTAAGACCACTGTCATGTATGGTGTGAGTGTAAGACCACTGTCATGTATGGTGTGTGTGAGTGTAAGACCACTGTCATGTATGGTGTGTGTAAGACCACTGTCATGTATGGTGTGTGCGAGTGTAAGACCACTGTCATGTATGGTGTGTGTGAGAGTGTAAGACAACTGTCATGTATGGTGTGTGTGTGAGTGTAAGACCACTGTCATGTATGGTGTGTGAGAGTGTAAGACCACTGTCATGTATGGTGTGTGAGAGAGTGTAAGACCACTGTCATGTATGGTGTGTGAGAGTGTAAGACCACTGTCATGTATGGTGTGTGAGAGTGTAAGACCACTGTCATGTATGGTGTGTGCGAGAGTGTAAGACCACTAATGTATTGTGCGTGTGAGTGTAATACCACTGTAATATATGGTGTGGATTTTACGTGTTTAGGGTCCTTTTGGATTCTTGTGTATTAATCTAGTCTGTATTTATACCACCTTGTATTTGCACTGCTTTAAATAAAATTTAAAAAAAAAATTCACCTCTAAACGTCTATAATCTGGACCCCCCCCTCCCTTAACTGCTGTATACACAAGTTTCCCTAACCCAATCAACGCCGCTAACAGAATACCTTACACATTACATAATAATGACGGTATTCACGTCAAATCTAGCAACAAAAACAGATTTTCTGCACGATGTATCAACGTATGTTACCTGGGTTAGGGTAAGAAACGTACCCTTTGAGGCAGAGGAATACGATCTGCGAGATCTTTTTGGCAGGTATGGTATGGTGCATGCAGCAACCAGGGGTGTGTGGAGAGGGCCCGTACTAGGGGCTCCCGGAGGGCTCCTTTACCATCAAGATGACGCTCCGACAACCCATCCCATCTTTCATACGTCTTGAGAAATACAGAACCCAGGTATTTGTACATTATGCAGGCCAAAGGAAGACGTGTAGATTATGCAATTCTTATGAGCACCTGGCTGCCCAGTGCCCCCGCCGACCGGTTGTACGTTCTAGAGACCCTTCACCTGTGAGTCAACAGGTTGAGGCTGTTGTACCTGAACCTAGTTCCTCTGCAGGGTATGTTCATAAACTTTGGAGTGATGAAATGAATGACCAGGACACACAATCTACGATGTGCGCCACCCTGTCAGGGAATGATACAATAGAGCCAACGTTTTCTGTAGAGCCTGTAAGTTCCGAGGATCTGACGCAAGTTAATTTGCTGGAGGATGTGTTGCATGACCTTTTAGACGAAGCAGTGTGTGGTCCTGAAGATCAAACAGAGTGTTGTGAGGAATCATCTAACACGAAGTTGCAAGACAACATCTCTGTTATAGGGAAGCGGGAGGTGGTGGTGGAGGTTCACCAGGAGGAAAAGTCTGGCGAGGAGATGCTTGTGGATGCAGGTTCTCGGAAAAGACGGCGGGAGTATCAGACATGGACAAGGTATTGACGCCTGGTCAACGCTCGGGGAAGAAAACGTGGGCGAAAGTGGCCGAGCTGCCCCCCATGTAAGGGGTAGTTGTAAGGCATCAAAAATTAGGTAGTGAGCTGGGGGATGGGGGGGGGTATCGAGAAAAAGTCTACCAAAGTCGGACAACCAAAGATGCGTGTAGGACTGGGAAAGACCCATAAGCATAGAGAAAAACCTCCTTACCTATAAATTCCTGTGTGTTACCATTAATGCCAACGGCTTAAAGACCGAGTTTAAGAAAGTTTGGATGGAGTGGTTTTTGAGACGTTATGACGTGGATGTCTGCTTTATACAGGAGCACAATTATAAGTATGGTAGAGAATTGCGGTTGAAAGGTTATCGCATGTACGTGAGTAGTTCATTAAAATTCAAGGGTGGAGTGGCTATTGCAGTGAGAGTCCAGCCCTTGGAATGTTTTGGGATGGGAGGAGGGGGGGTTGGAAGGGTGATAAGGGTGGATGGTTTATGGGGAGGGGTTAGTTACTTTTCTAGGAGTTTATATGCCTGCGGATAGCAACGTCAAAGTTAAAATAGATTTCGTAAGTAACACTTTAACGTATCGTACTAGGGGTTTACCTTTAATATCAGTCTTGGGCAGGGGCTGGAATTGTGTTATCCGTCATGGTGATGTTGAGCCAAGGGGGGGGGGGCAGGGTGTGTTTTACCCGTCCTACGTAATCTGCTTGGGGACGCAGGTTTCAATGATGTGGTGGGAGGTTTTGGAACACTTTTGTTTGCAGAGGCTACGCAGCAAGACTAGACAGAATTTATGTAACACGAAACTTTGGAGTTAGGCGAGTTCAGACTCTTGATATAGGAATCTTTGATCACCGTGCAGTGATAGCAACCTTGGATTGGGAAGGAATGGTACAGTTTTATCCCTGTTATTGGAAACTAAACGTAAGGCTTTTAGAGGAAGGAGCGGGGTCTACCTTTCGGGTTTGGTGGAACATACTTTGGGAAACCCGGAAGGATTGGGGATGTTTGTTAGATTGGTGCAAAATGTGTGCTAAACCAGGAATAGCGAATTTTTATAGGACACGGGGTAAGGAAGAAGCGAGGTGGAGATATGGGCTACAGAATTACCTGGAGTGACAGCTGAATGCTTATTATACAAGGGACGGAGGTGGCGAGTATAAACAAATTAAGCTTTTGCGCAATCAATTAGCCGAATTACATAGAGATTTAATGCGATTCGAATCAAGGCAGAGTTGGAAGAGGTACTCTGGGGAGACAAGCCTTCGGGTTGTGTCCTACGGAAATTTAGGGCTAGACAGCAGGCAACATCCCTTTTGAATTTGGAGGTATGCTCTGATTTGGACGGGTATCGCACTGGTCAAGTACTGACTAATACGAACAGCACTAGTCATTATACTGACCTTTGGTTTGGGGAAAAGCTTCGACGAAGAGCGGGAAGGGATAATGAGGAGAGTCTGCTGGGGGGGGGGGGGATTCCAGAAAAGTCACAAGTGCAAAGAATCGGGATGCATTAGAAGGTAGGATACATGTAGAGGAAGTTGAAGAGGCGATTTTCAAGTTGAGTAAAGGGAAAGCACCAGGCATAGATGGTATATCCAATGAATTTTATAGAATACATTGGAAAATCATCAAACAAAGCTTGGTTGAGGTGTTGAATTGTATGCTTGAATTGGGGGAGTATGGGCATGTCCCAGCATACAGGGGTTGTGGTGTTAGTGCCCAAAAAAGGGGGAGGAAGGGGTCTGAGCGCATATAGGGCAATTTCCCTCATGTGTTCAGACTAAAATTTTCGCGAAAGTGTTAGGCAACCGGATGAGGAAAGTCATTGGATCGGTTACTCATAAGGGACAAATGGGTATACCTGGGTATACCCAGATTAGGGAATTCTTGGGGGATTGTCAGGGGGGGGGGTTAGGTCTCGACTGGCAAAATGCTTATGATTGTGTTGACAGATTTATTAAGGCTCATATTAATGAAACAGGGTTTTGGGGAAAGAATAGTAAGATGGGTCGACACCTTGTATGAGTCGGCACTAGTAAAAGTACAGGTGAATGGTAAATTAGGGCAACCTGTACGTATGGAACGGGGTTTGAGGCAAGGTTGCCCTCTGTCACAGTTGCTTTTTGCCGGTGCGCAAAACCCTTTTTACGATCAGGTGGATGACAGGTTAGGGGGTGGGGTACAGAGTAATAACAGTGCATGCATAATCGGTTATGTGGATGATACAACAATTTTGATAAATGGGGAGGAGGATTTGCAAATTGTAGGAAGGGTGGTTGCGGGTTTTGGGGAAGTAACAGGGATGCGTGTTAACAGAGCGAAATCGAAATATTGGAGGTAGGAACGTGGGTAGGGGAGGGTTGGGTGAAAGGTATGGTTGGTCGGTAGTAGTTCAATTAAAAATTTGTGGGATTGTATACATGGCGGATGAGATGGAGGGACAAAGGGTAAATTCTGAAATGGTGGTCAAAAAGGCTGTAGACCGACTTAAAGGGTTAAGGGCTGGTACTGCTTCTTTGCAAAAACGGGCAGTGGTAGTCAATTCTCTCGTTTATAGCAAGGTATGGGGTGTGGCGGAGGTATATCCCTTAAGGGACACGGATATTCAAGAGCTGCAAAGAAGGGTATTAAGGTATGTATGGAACTATGGGAGGGCTTGGTTGAGTCGGGAGGTGGTTATGACACATGTATGTTTTGGGGGTCTAGGTCTAATGGCTTTGGGACCACGGGCGAAGGCTCTGTATGTAAAGCAGCAATTTCTGAGTAAGGGTGGAGAGAGAGAGAGAGAGAGGAGAAATGGTAGGTAGGGTAATTGCGGATGTATGTAAATGGTGGAGTGGTAAAGCCTTATTTGAATGTGAGGATATATTGCGACTGTTGTTCAAATTGAAAAATGTTAAAAGCATTAGGGCAGGGCAGATTGTGAGATGATGTTGGCATAGGACACCTGTGCAAAGGGTTTCTGCTTTTCCGTTGTATAATTGGAAAGAAATATGGGACGAGTTCTGTAAGCTTCAATTAGCACCGAAGGTTCGTGAAGTAGTATATAAATTTATTATGGGTATTTTAGCCTCAAAATCAGTTTTAAACAGGATGGGTTTGGCAGGAGAGGCGTATTGCACATATTGTGGTATGGAAGAAACTGCATACCATGCTGTTTATTTTTGTGATGCTTTGGAGGACGTTCGTACGTGGTTAAACAGGGTTTTAAGGTTAAGTAGAAAACGCATCTTCAACTCTCCGTGCATTATCCTTGGATGTCAGCGGAGAATCCAGCGAGGTAAAAAGAGCAATCCGGTATGTGGTGGTGGATTTCCTTTATATTTCATGGGGTATGAGGGAAACTGAGGCACCGGTTAAGATCGGGGCAAATGCAGCGGGTATTTATAGAACGGTTTGTGGGAATAGAATCATTTACGGTGGGAGGTGGGGATCCACATTCCCGGCAAGCTATGAAAGTCTTACGGTACGGGGTTTATTGCAACCGAGAGGAGGGTAAGGCACCGAGGGGCTGGACCCGTCCTGTGGCAATTCTCAAGACACGTTAAGATTCTTGGAATGAAAGGTTGCATGTCCAAGTGTGTTTGTAATTATGGTATAGGCTATATGCTTTTGAAAGTTTGCTGTATGTTGATGTGCGATTATAAGATTGGTATTGTTCTCCCACTTTCAGGGTATTTGGCATAGAAATCCTGAAAAACGGAAAAAAAAACAAATATTTTGTTGATAAATTATAATAAACAGCAGCGAATGGGTTTGAGTATATACATAAAACTAAAAAAAAATATTTTGGTAATGATTTATTCGTACCGTGAAGAGTCCTTGTGGGTCTTCTTCTCCAGTCTGCAATGGCACGTTCGTGATATTGTAATAAATATATAAATGTCGCACTGACGTCAGACTCAATTAGCGTTATTGTTGATAGTGTATTTTTTAAGCATCACGAATGGCCTGTAATAAATAACCAATCCTTTGGAACGCCCTTTGTTAAACGACCAACCCATATAGGGTTGTCGGGAAAATTTTACAAAGGAATGCACAGTTAGCTACTACTCTGGTTTTAACAGATTACTTAATAATTATAATTGCCTTTATATTCTTTAGAATTTGATGATAATGTGTTAGTGTAATGAAATAGATTCAACGGGGGGGGGGGGGGCATGTCGAAGTATTCTCACTGATAATGTTAAGACTAATATGCTATTCGGTGAGAATATTAACCGTTAGGGTAGTTAGGTATTACAACCGACACCTTTACTGTCATCTTACCTTTTGAATATAATACATAATCTGGAGGCCATGTAAAAATTATGTACCCACCTTGTAGGCTGTACTCAAATTTTTCTATTCTCAGTGCAACATAAACGATTATATAACTGTACCTTGTTACAGGGAGTTATCTAACTTAAATTAATAGCACAACAGAACATATACCTGAGGTTAAATAAGTTTTATGTTACTTGTCGTACATTGTTCCTTTTTGATATGTGTTTTCATACAAAAAGTTTTTGTTATCAATCATAATCACCAATTATGTTATCAAGTTGTTGGATAGTGAGTTTCATACTACGAGTTTATTCATTCTATCAGGGTTAGTTTTCCTCCTCCTGGGAGGTGAAGTCTTCAATGTCTTTTACCTGGGATTCCTGTTCTTGTATGATGTATTACTCATGTAAGCAATGTATGTTTTTTAATTAAAATAAAAAAAAATAGCAGTTTTTGAGGTATATTATCCGTGAGTTATATGGAATTTTGTTTTCTTGTAAATGGTTCATGTATTGTGATGTCAATTGTGTGATATATATGTATACTGTTTTTTAAATAAAATAAAAAAAAATGCCGCTAACAGCATAACTTACACATTACATAATAATGACTGTATTCACGTCAAATCTAGCAACAAAACAGATTTTTTTGTATATATTTAAAATGGAATCAAAATATGCAAAAATCCTTTAATAATTGACCTAAGACTTTTACAGACCTAGCATGTATGATTACATACAAAGAAACACAGACTCCTAATACCCCGACCAACCCCATATTTAGTGTCTTAAACTAATTATAAACTCACAAAAATATACCTTGCTTGTATACAGTGATACTGAAGGTGCTTAACTGAACATCAACTGACTATATGCACCGTAAGTGATAAAAAAAATATACATGTGATATCACTGGGTGACAGAACAACATATCCCGCAAAAGCTGCTGCCCAAGGAACTTTAATGTCCAAAGATTGCAATATAGGACATTATACATCCCCCCCCCCCTCACAGCAGTGACCACTACAACATACAAAATCTTAGGCAAATGAAGCTTTTTGCCCTTCATCAAAAGTTTTCAACCATCACCAAAAGGTCTGCTTATGAACATTCCCCTTAAAGGCCAGTATAACGTTGTACTTTCAGCGGTAATAACAGCATGATATCCGCTTACAATATGACTAAACAAAATCTAACTGGAATCCCAGGAAAGCCAACATACTTCACCAAGCCCCGGCCTTAGTCGGGAACCAGTTCAGCCTTGCAAGAGGCTGGAACATATTCCGAAATATTGCTTATCTATATTATCAAGATGTATGACCATTTTAGGATTAATCCAAGATCTCAGTTCCACACAAAGCCACATCAATACATACACAGACGCACGGAACCATTCATAATACATACACGCCACTCACTAAATCCCGCCCTCTACCCTGAAGTCCCGACATACCGTTGGGTGCTACCATGGGGGGGGGGGGGGAGTCCAGCCCCCCGTTGCCTTGCCTTACCCCACCCCCAGTTGCAGCAACCTTTGAACAGTAAGATAAGATAAGAGATAAGATTTCGTTCGGATTTTTAACCCCGGAGGGTTAGCCACCCAGGATAACCCAAGAAAGTCAGTGCGTCATCGAGGACTGTCTAACTTATTTCCATTGGGGTCCTTAATCTTGTCCCCCAGGATGCGACCCACACCAGTCGACTAACACCCAGGTACCTATTTGCTGCTAGGTGAACAGGACAACAGGTGTAAGGAAACGTGTCGAAATGTTTCCACCCGCCGGGAATCGAACCCGGGCCCTCCGTGTGTGAAGCGGGAGCTTTAGCCACCAGGCCACCGTAACAGTAACGTCGTCGTAAGCTTCTCTCTTTTATGTGCGGGTTATTTGTGTATCGTTCCAGTCACGGTATTGTGCCTTTTTGTTATTTATTTTTGAACAGTAAGACTCCGATAGTTTGCAGGAAAACTATTATCCCAACTTCTACCATACGAGTTTATTTCTGCAATACGTTCTATAGATGCCTGCCGCAATTGCCCTGATCCTAACTGATCCCCCGGTTTCAAATTCAAATTCAAAGTTTATTCTCTATATGGATTACAATGCTGAGTTTACAGAAATTTGGTTATTGTTTCCCGCATACCCCACGAAATATAGAGGAAATCAGCCACCACGTACATTATCGTTCTTCGTACCTCACTTTATACTCCGCTAACATCCAATGTTACGGCCCGTAAGGCTGAGATACTTCCCCCACTAAGAAAATCGAAAAAAAACCCAACCATGAACGAACTTTGTCCAAAGTATCACAAAAGTAGACCGCATGAAAGCTGTTTCTTCTAGACCGCAACGTAAGCAATCCGCCTCCCTTACCAAACCCATCCTATTTAAGACCGATTTTGATGCTAAAATCCCCATGACAAATCTGTACACCAATTCACGAACCCTTGGTGCCAACTTAAGTTTACAAAACCCGTCCCATATTTCCCCCCCAATTATACAGCGAAAAAACAGACAATCCCTGCACAATTTCCCTACAACATATGCTGACCATTTGCCCAACCTGGATCCGTTGTGCATTTCTCAACTTTAACAACAAACGCAACATGTCCTGACACTATTAATCCCCTGCCGCTCCACCATTTACGCATTTCGATCATTACCTGACCCACCCGGATGCCCTTCTCACCGCCCGCCCTGAGGAACCGCTGCTTTACATAGAGGGCCTTCACCCGTGGCCTCAAAGCCAAGAGACCTAAACCCCCACGACGAACATGAGTCATGACAACCTCCCGACGTAACCAAGCTTTCCCGAAACCCCAAACATAACGCAAGACCCTTCTCTGCAGTTCCTGTATATCCATGTCTCTTAAAGGGTACACCTCAGCCACACCCCATACCTTACTATAAACAAGTGTATTAACCACTACTGCCCTCTGTTGCAATGAGATCCCCAGCTCTTAACCCCCGAAGTCGATCTAAAGCCTTGTTAACCATCAATTCAGAATTTACCCTTCGGCCCTCCCTCTCATCTGCCAGGTACACGATACCACATATTTTAAGTTGCACCACGACTGACCACCCATACCTTTCTCCCAAACCCCTTCCCCACCCATGTACCCACCTCCAATAATTTCGATTTTGCCTTATTGACGCACATGACAGTCTCTGCCCAAAAAAACTCAACAATCCATCCCACAATCTGCAAATCCTCCTCCCCTTTTAACAACATCGTGGTATCATCGACGTACCCGACCACACGCCCTGCACGGTCACTGCTCAGCGTTCCACGCCCCAAAATACCATCCACCATTTCATAAAAGGGGTTTTGCATACAAGCAAAAAGCAGCTGGGAGAGGGGGCACCCTTGCCTCAAACCCCTTTCCATACGGACCGGCTGTCCCAATTTACCGTTTACCAATACTCGTACCATAGCCGAGGCATACAAAGTATCAACCCATCTTACAATCCCCTCCCTCAAATCCTGCTTCAATAAAATAAGCGTCAATAAATCTCTATCAACACAGTTGTAAGCATTTTGCCAGTCAAGCCCGAGGAGACACCCCCAAAAACTCCCTAATACGTACATATCCTTCCCTCATGCTCCTACCTGGTATGCCTAGCTGTCCCTCGTGAATAACTGATCCCATAACCTTCCACATCCTGTTTCCCAAAATTTTTGCAAAGATTTTATAGTCTGAGCACTATATGCTCTATATGCACTCAGACCCCTCCCTTTTTGGGCACCAACACCGTACTTTGCGACATACCTAACCTCCCCTCCGTGAGCATGCAATTCAATACATCAACCAAACAATGCTTAATGCTTCCCCAATGCACCCTATAAAAATCATTGGAAATGCCATCTATACCTGGTGCCTTTCCTTGTTACGCCCTTTGTGCATAATTGAAGAAGGGTCAATTGATTAGTGTGTATTATTATTATAATCAAAAAAGAAGCGCTAAGCCACAAGGGCTATACAGCGATTAGTGTGTAATTACGGCTTTTTCACTTAGTATTATATTACTGGTACCTTTATTCGTAGCTAAAATAAAGACTACTAGTTTTATAATATTATCTGGCCATGAATTATTGATTTATTTTGTAGGATGTTTTGTGTTTATATGTTGAATTGCCTTGTGGTCGTTCATGCTTCACAAACTCACTCATTCCGAGGTGATGTCAAGCTAGGCAGTTTTACTCATGGCAGTTCATTCTCTCCTCCGGTAGAGAAAACACCAAGCCACGGAGCTCCCTCATTCTCTTGTTGCAAGCCTCTGGCGAACCTTTGAACCAGGATTCTTGGGTTCAACCAAGGTTGCTTGGATTACTTCAGTCTCTGACTACTTTACGGGTTGCGTCTGTGCAGTCAGCCATTTAAGTGAAGCAATACACGTCTGAGTTCTCCAACTATTAAAGTGATGAATGGTTTGAAAAACCGACAAGTTGAAGATTGAGACACTTATGCAGCATATGGGAATCTTTATTCAGGAAACGTTTCGCCACACAGTGGCTTCATCAGTCCAATACAAAGAGGAAGGCATAAGGAGAGGAGGAGAATAAGCCACGTCTACGGCCCTATGCTGTACATTCTACAAGATTGATGGACTGAACACATCGACTCCAGGTTGAGGGACTGATTACCTCATTCTCCTCCTCTCCTTATGCCTTCCTCTTTGTATTGGACTGATGAAGCCACTGTGTGGCGAAACGTTTCCTGAATGAAGATTCCCATATGCTGCATAAGTGTCTCAATCTTCAACTATTAAAGTCTCGTGCTAGTCTCTAACCAGTTCTAGCTGTAGTGTATATGATTGAGGTGGTAAAGGCGCCCTATCTAGCGATTCATTGATCTTGACTTTCGATTATGAAATTACAGTGATTGTGTACATAAATTTTATCAATTATCTAAATTACTAAGTGACTAAGCTTAGTATTATACTGAATAAAACCAGATAAAGCATTATAGAACTTTTTTGCCTTATTTATGTGTATTTAAAAAGAGTAAGAAGAACTAAGTGGATCTTCACCTGTTGTTACTAACGGGTCTCCTCTCTGAAAAGGAAGGCTCAAAACGTAACATTCCTTTACTCGTACTAAAAATCGCCTCTACCTCCTCCACTCGAATTCTACCTTCTAGTACCTTCCTATCCCTGTCACTTAAAACTTTTCTGAAATCCCTCCCCACCAGGCCACCAGCATGGACCCCCCCCCCCTACTCCCCGCCATAGCTTTTCCCCAAACCATAGATCAGCATAAAAACTCATGCTATCCGTGGTGAGGTGTACTTTACCTGGCAGGTAACCACCCAAACTCGTGCATACTTCCAATTGCAGGAGGGACGCCGCCTGTTGTCTGGCCCTAAATTTGCGTGACAACCCGAAGGTTTGTCACCCCATAGCATTTCTTCCATTCCTGCTCTGACTAACCGCATTGAATTGTGAAATTCTGCAAGTCTACTACGGAGATGTTCAATGTCGTCATACCTACTACTCTGCCCCCACATAGTAATCATTTAGCTGCCCCTCCAGATAGTTTTGTAGCCCATACCTCCACCTCACCACCTCCTTCCCCCGCTTCTTATAATAACTCGCTATTCCGGGTTTGGCATGCGTTTCCCACCATTCCAACAAACATTCACTCTAATGTTTCGTCGCTGGTCACGTTGGGTTCGAGCATGTATGTGCTTTTAGTGTGGTTTTGTATTTGGTTTTGGGGTATTGTGTTGGGGCGGATTATTTAGAAGCTTGTATGCTCGGGCAAAGGAACCCAGTGTATTGCTCCTGTTGGTGACTACAGAGTCAGTCCAGAGTGTATGGTTTTGGGTTTAGGCTGTGGTCGTATCGAGTTTGTCATTCAATGTACCATGTTTTGACATGGTGTAATACTCTGTCTGTATGAGGGCCTTTGTGTGTGTGGGGGGGAAGGGGGGTTATGGAAACGTGGCTTTCTGTAAGAGGTGGTTATTTTTAGTATGTGTATTCTACACATTTGGAGGTTCTGCCAGGGTTTCCTCTTAGATGCTTTTCACAGAGGGGCCAAATGGAAGACTTAAAATAATATTCACGAATTTGTGTGTTGTACAAGAAGTTGGGAATTTGTTCTGTTGCCCCAGATATATTGTATTGGTTTTTATTCTACAATAATGTTAATAAGCATTACTACTGTAGTGTGGGCGAGGTGCCTGCGTGCACCAGGCTCATGTACTCTGTTTATGTCCACTTTGTCAATGTTAGGATGTTCTATGTGATAGACTGCAATGTATGTTGCCCCAATAAGTGCTCCTCCCCGATGGGAAGGCTACCGTGGTATTAATGTATATATATCTACGGATAACAGGGAATATTAATTGTTCATACTGTGTACCTTGTGTGTTTTGGGAGGAAGCGGGTGCTCTAATTCGAGGGGGGGGGGGGTTCTTGTATCTAGCCATTGATATAACTTTTGTGTATTGGTTAGGTTAGAAGTGTTCAACATTTTTCACAATGTTTATAGTTATGTGGGGCGGCCTCCTGCCAAACTAGGGGTTAAATTGTTAACCTGCCGGGCTGCAGTTCCACGGGTACGTCAAAACCCAATGTGGGGACTGCTGAGCCGGCTTTAGAATCAGTATTCGCCTGACCATCTTACGGTGTATACCTACTGGTCTTAGAAGCAGTACTTACCAGACCACCTTACGGTATACATCTACTGGCAATAGACAGTACATGTATCCACCTGACCACCTTACGGTGTATATCTATTGGTCTTAGAAACAGTATTTACCAGATCGCCTTACGGTATACAGAGGAAACACTTCAAACACTCTCTCCTCGGTAATATTTCGTCTTTGAAGAGTTCTACTTTACTCAGTAAATGGTGAAGCTACAAGTCATGGCTGACGTTATTGTATAGTGTATCACAGAGAAGATAGGGTCGGAGTGTGACACCGAAGACAGGATGGGATCGTAGTGTGACACTGGAGGAAGAGTATGTGACACTGGAGGAAGAGTATGTGACACTGGAGGAAGTGTGTGTGGCACTGATGTAAGAAAAGGGCGTAGTGTGACACTGAAGAAAGATAAGATAGTGTGACACTGGGTGTCAGTGACTTGTTGGTCTGAGGAGAAACGCAGGGGTGATACTGAGGAAGGACTGTACCCTGTGTGGTAGGATGAACTGCCGTGTAATGTATATGTGTTGCAACCCCTGAATGGGTTACAATGATTATTATGTATATATAATGTATATTACCTTTTCATTTAATTTTATATTGCTTATATTTGCGATAATAGCTAAATCGTAAATGTATGACTTTATATTATTATTTGACTGTTATATTGTTATTTAGCTTATGTTGTTAGGATGTATATAAAATGTGCTCAGTTAGGCTTGATTGTCAAACTACTGTAATTATCGCTTGTCGCTCGTTATACTGCCGGCTTCTGAGCTGCAGTTGTCCACGTAGCTATCACGTGATCGAGGGGGGGGTGTCCTCACCTCTCGTGAAAGAGTCAGTCTGTTGTAGACTCGCTTGCTGGTTGGACAGATTGTCTGAGAGTCTGCTCGAGACTCGCTTGCTGGTTGGACAGATTGTCTGTCATTATTCTTGTTAGTTCTGTAGAACTCTGTTCTCAGAACATTGTATAGACTTTGTGATTTTCGACGTTGTACTGAGGTTGTGTGTCACATAGACACTCTGAACATCTCAGGTCCCGAGCTATAGCTTCTGACCTAATTTTGTACTGGTTCCTGTGTATTGTCACAGTCAGTTTTTCCTATGCTGAACGTAGATTCAGTATTATGGGAGTTTTGTAACTTTGGTGGAGGATCTGCAGATGGTCCCTACTTAGTGTCGTTATATTATCTCCTTGTTCCTGATTCTGTGTCGCAGTCGCTTGATATTGTATTGCTATTGGGCTTAGCATTCTTTGTTGTTCAAGCAGACTGTTCGGGTTGCCAGTCGGTGAAGAAGTTAGTTTTTTGAGGACTTTGTCAGTCACTTGTTTAAGTCTTATTCGAGTCTTGAGACATAGCTAACTACTTAAGAGCACTTACACGCATACACACTTACTTGTACATATTTGTAATATCTTATTAAATGTTAATGTACTTGACGGTACTTAAGAATTATAAATGTGATATGTGCTTTCAGCACAATAATATTGAACTCGAGAGATTGATTTTATTTTGATTGCTGTAATTAATTTACTTTGATAGTATACCTCTAGACAACTTATAGACTTAATAAATTTATTAAATTTAAATTCTCCTAGTTATAAACCTACCAGTTGTAATCCTAAAGCACATTGACCCATACTGAATTTAAATGATAATTGGATCAGGATACTGACAAATTGTTAACGAACCCAGTAAAAAGCTGGATGCTAGAAGGGAAGTCCTTTCTAAATTCACTGGAGGATCTCTAAGCATTTAGAATCCCGCGTTTTTTGTAACAAATGGGGTCCTGTCCGGGATGCACTTGATCAAAGGTGTTGGAGAAATTGTCCAAGATTGACATACTAGTACTTCTATGATCAAGAACAGCTGATAACTTTCCTAATCTGTAAGACTTTGAGTTTAGTCCTTGTACAACATTAACCAGTTGGATTATGTACTGACTGAGTCTCTTTGATCCTAAGGAGATGGAAAAACTGTATATGAGCTCTAGCTCAAATACAACCAACACTAAAAATCCTATTAGATTATATTTTCCAATAATCAACTCTCCTCGTAGTACAATTATTTTCGGATGAATGCCAAAGTGTAAACAGTTTAATAGATACACTGACTTTGCCCTGCGATAAAGTACACATAAAAAACTTCAGACGTTTGGCGAGTAGCGCAAATAACTTGGTGTGACGTAAAAATCAGGAATTTTACACAGCTGAAATCTGTCAGAGCAATAATTAAAGATATATTGTTTCCGGCTCATACAGAAATGTCTGATTATGATTCAGATTCAGAAAAGCATAGTGTCACAATTAGGAAGTATGACTATTTGAAGTTGAAGAAAGAGCAACTAAGCAGAAGTGAGGCCTAGTGGTCTGAGCCTAGTGTAGCTCAGTTTCTCGCTCACGGCCTTCCTTCCGACACTATAGGTACAGAGTGTAGCTGGATAGAATGACACAGCCTAATACTAGTACAGTTTATACAACACCTGAATTACTTATCCTAGACCAGATCTAGACACGTCTATAGATGGCTGTACCAAGTCTCCAACCAATGAACCGTCCAGACCATGATAATTTCCCTACTCCTTGTCCTAACTCTTACCTACTGGTCATATCTCTCAGGAACTGATTGAGAGGTTTAGAACGCCTCATTATGTTTGCCAGACTGGCACAAATTGATGCACAGAGGAGATTGAAAGAAGATTCCAAAGAGAAAAAGTTTCGTTCTGGGGAAGACAACAAACTGATAATCACAGACACATTATAATGGTGCAGAAAGCAGCATCTATGGTTTCCTAAGTTTTTTGAAAGTGACTTAGACACATATTATGATGTTAGAGAACCAGGCAGACGTCTATGAACTGGCCACGTAAGCACTGGGGGCAACATTGTTGCATACAGCTTTGACGTGAAGAGCTCAAACCTGTAACTGCAGCAATACCATTTTGCCAAGTACATAGTTATGACACAGTCAAATCAAACAATTCTAGAGACGTACAAACTTGTTACCTTTAAGTTTATCAAAGAGCATTTTCGTACTTTACAACGACGACAAGATCAAACTTGTGTATAGTTTGCTCGTGAGAAAAAAGTTGCATTTGAAGATGGTTCTAGAGCTGCTAAATGTAACAACCAACTACGACAGCCTTGTTTCATTGTTGCTACATGAAGATTTTAACAACTGTAGTGCCTGCAGACATACAAGAATATCTGATCGACTCATACTACCTCAGATATACAGGAAAACTGCAGCCATTAGCAACAATTAAGAGAATTCTCACAAACTTGTACGTACCACAAAACACGAGGAAACAAGTAACTAAAAATTGACCTAGAAGTGGTCACCTAAATCAGCTGCTCATTGCCGCCCAGATGTACCTGCTACAGTAACTCTCTGAACCTTAACCAGTAAAAACTCACAATCCTGAATCTGTCCTCGTGTGGCTAGACAGAAATCTGGTATCGAGAAGAAGAAAGTTTAAATGTACCTATTGTAACAGAAAAGACATACTAGAGAGTATTGCTATAAGTTAGAAAAAGGATACGAGAAACAGTCGTGCGCTGCGCCCCCCACTCAAGCTGTATCCACTTCCGAGCAACAAAGGCACCAAAATCCTAGCAATAGCCACTGATCCTACTGTTATAGATAATGTAACTCAGGATAGATGACTATCGTCAGAAATTGTATCTGACAAAAGATACGTCAGCGATGAGTCCTTAACTTTTTCGAGAGATAAAGTAGGAATTGAACGAATCATCATCTAACTGAGATAATTTTCTTTCATAGACACTGGGCAGTTATCTCACGTTATTAAGAGAAGATGTTACTGACAGACCATGAACTAGACGATACCTAGTTGCAAAGATAATTTTGATAGTTGAAGCCTATGGAGGGGCTGTATAAAAGTGGCCTCAGCACAAAGTTTATATTTGAAACAAGCTATTTTATACTGGTTATATTTCAGTGGGAATAACCAGGTGGTGTATTTTCCCATCAGGTTCAGTGGGACTTGTTGATAGGGAAACGATATCCTCATTTGGGTCTATGTAAAGAACCACTTGTATTGATATTAACACTGAAGATAATTATGCTCATGCCATTGAAGCTTGTAGAGAGAACCTATTTTACTTCCTCTCATCGCAAAACTAGAGCTATGTCAAAGATTCAACGCAACCATCCCTTGCCCTGTAGAGTTATTTTGATGACAATGATTTGGGGTTGAATATGTGTTTAGTGACGCTCTGGCGCCCAGGAACATTACACTGACTCCCCCTGGTCATCAACACCTAGTCAGGACACAACTGATATAAATTTCTAACTCAGATGATTTAATCAAGGATCAGTTTTGTTGATCAGGACACTGGAAAGACTGAGAATAAAGCAATTTACTGAGAGTTAGCAAAGTGATCTCGATAATTGTTACTATAAAAGTAACTGTGTCTGATGTAGAAAAATACATGTAAGTTGTCCAGCTGATTAGTGTTTTCCCACCACAGTCAAGCATCTAGTTGTGTTAACCATTACAATTCGATTGAACATAGCCATTGATTTTTGCTCACAATAGACCCATAGGAGGACATTTGGGTGAAGAAGACACCGGTAAATGGCAAAACATTTTACTTTGGGGCAAGATGAAGGAAACATTGCTGATTGTCACTTCCCCACGTGTGTCAAGTGACGGCACCCAGCCCCCCCTCCACCTCCCTCTCACTGATCTTTACAAAGTTCAGTTCATCTGGACTAGACTTGTTAATTTTTCAAAAGGTTGAAGCTCTGTTTTCCTCTGCTCCAGTGTAGTCCTAATTTCAATTCCCTTTTTTACATTTTGAGCAGTGGTTATGCATGGGTGCTTGCGCTCCAACATCAACATCACTGATATTTCCATCCTTTGTTACTATTCTCAAAAGCTTAAAACGACCCCAGAAAAATTATGCCCTATTGAGAAAGGGCTCTAGCTCTTGGGGTGTCCTTGGAACATTTGGTGTATTTGGGCATTTCCCCCATTTAAAAATAACGTTTTTTCAGACCAAAATCCACTCCCCTAATTAAAACAAAAAAAGTAAAAATGCTGGGTCATGAGGGGGCCTCGAAAACCTTTTTTATTAGTATAAAACACAAGTGGTATTGTAATTAATTTGAGTCTGTCCGTCCTAAAAAAATTTTTAATTACATTAAATTAAATAATTTTATGCCCAAAAATTTCCTTTTGTTCTTGCTATGTCAAATTGAAAGTAACTTAACCCTCCCGCCCCATTTAAAAAAATCAGATGCTAAATTTTAATTTTTTTATTTCACCCCCTATTGGTGTAAGGAGACAAAACTTGGTTGGTTTTAGGAGTGTTGGTGGGGTGATGTATGCGTGACGCAACACGTCCCCCGTCGCAGACCCCCCCCCCTCACTACAACCTTAAGCGTTTCATATCAATGTTATACTGCCTTTGCATTCCCAAAAACCACTACTTAAGAGTGGAATGAAATCTCCTTATAGATCAGCCTCAACGTGCCCCCCCTTTTGTCACCCCTATCCTGTCTTCACTGATGTCTACCACAGTAAAAGATAAAGTCTTTTTGTACTGCCTAGACTAGGGCAATCCCTTTACGGACGCTGTGAAATTTTAAAGGGGGCCCGGGCACAAGAGGACTATTAATATTTAAATTTTTATAATTATGGGTAATAATCGAAAAATGTGAAAGAATTAATGCAACTCCTAGTGCCCCTCTTGTGTTTGGGGGGGGGTTGCAACCCTGAATGGGTTTTCAATGTTATTTTGTTATTGTAAAGTATATTACCTTTTCATTTAATTTTATATTGCTTATTTTGCATAAAAGCTAAATCGAAATTATTGCCTTATATTTTTATTTTATTAGCTTATGTTGTTAGGGTGTATATAAAATGTGCTCAGTTAGTTTGTTTTTCAAACTCGTAATTATCCTTGCCCTCGTTATACTGCCG
>NC_069458.1:30468642-30550341 GCF_026875155.1 Cherax quadricarinatus | reverse complement strand
CAGTATTGTAGCAAGCCTAAGCCTGGTCACTACAACATCAGTCAGTACTTGTAACCAAGCCTAAGCCTGGCCACTACAACAGTCAGTATTTGTAACCAAGCCTAAGCCTGGTCACTACAACATCAGTCAGTGTTCACATTGCAAGTTGCTCCATAAACATACTTATCTACGTTCATGTTATCATAGTGGGTTATAGATCTACTCAGGCTTCTAGCTGCATTCCTATAACAAGCATTTTCATTATTTACTTCTCTCCTAATATTATTCCTAATGCTAGACACAGTTATACCAAAGTTATATTCTACATTCTCCTTCTGGGTACTCTTCTTGGCTAACATATCAACTTCATCATGAAGGAGTAATCCAATGTGTGATGGGATCCATAGCAATTGTACATTAATTCCTTTGTCCCTAATTTTTGAGTAAATTCGCTGCCTGACCACGGTAGAGTGCGGTTGTGCTCTGCACCCCTCTGCTGTTTTCAGGCGAGCTACCTTGTATCAACATGGCGCTGAGTGTGAGGAGGCGCGTAAATACCATTGGTATTGAGCTGCTTCGTGGGGCGATTTCACCCTCTTCAGCGCAAGTCTTGCTCCCAACAATCATTAGGGAGACCTATGGAATCCAGGACGATGAGGTGTATGGTGTAGCCCTGAATGGGGCTTACAGAATCTTCGTCAAACTGAATTCCACGTCCGTGTACGAGTCTTTGGTGACGAGATTCCAAGACGTGAGTCTTGACGCTACTCCAGCTGTGAAGGTGCGTTTGATTGACGTATCTCGCCACTTTACGTGGGTTAAGATACGTAATGTCCCATTTGAGGCAGATGAGGCTGACATCAGGAGTGTTTTTGAGACATGGAACCGTACATCTGGCACAAAAGGGCAAGTGGACGGCAGGTGCTTACATGGGCCGTTCGGAGGGTACCTTTTCCCTGAAGATGACTGAGACATCCCATACCGTCTTACGTCGTGTTGGAGGACTTCAGGACGCAAGTTATGGTATCGTATGCTGGACAGAGACGTACGTGCAGAATATGTGGGGCGTACGACCATATGGCGGCAGAGTGCGTGAAGCTGAGGAGGGCGCCAGCGCAAACTGGTGAAGCACCAGTTACCAGCGTGATAGCTGTTGAGAGCCCCACGCGAAAGCAAGGGCTTGGGCGCTTGTGGAGTGAAGAGGTGGAGGATTCCAAAGAGGAGACTGGCATGTGTGAGGTAAACTGTGATGTAAAAGGATCTGTTACTAGACAAGGGAAAAGTACAGAAGTGCAAGTGCAGGAGGAGGTGCAGGCTCTAGAGGAGGAGCTTCAGGAAGTGTTAAGGACATTGACGCCACCTGCAGAGGATGTTCCTGAGCTGGTGAGAGGCACGGCGTTGCCTGTAGAGGAATGTAAGGATAAAAACCATAGGAGGGTTGACGGGCCAACTAGTAAGAGTGAGCTGTCGCCGTGTGCTGTGGAACGAGGCGTGGCGGAGGTTGAGGTACATCGTGATGGAACCTCAGAAGATAACATGGATGTAGAGGGCATCACGAGGAAGAGAGCGGCGGCGTCAGACTCAGATGATGTCCTGACGCCGGCGCAGAGGTCTGGGAGGAAGGAAGAGCAATGTCGAAGTAGTCACGATAAGAGGCATCGCAAAAAAAGGGGGAAGGGGTTGATGGTGTGAAGCCTTGTGCTGGCTCTGGGGCAGGAGGCCCTGGGATGAATGAAGAGGAGGAAGGGTTGGAAACTATAAAGAGGCCTTAGGTGTATGACTGTGAATGTAAATGGACTGTGTAATAGTGTGAAGAAGGAATGGTTTCGAATGTTTCTGTATAAATATAGGGTGGATGTAGTGTTCCTGCAAGAACACAATTTCAAGGAGGGAAGAGTGCTCGAGGTGGAGGGGTTTCAGGTCATGACTCTGCCATCTGCACGTCTGAAAGGTGGTGTGGGTATATTGATCAGGGAGGCAAGCCCGTTTGTGTTGCTAAGAAGTGAGGGGGAGGGGGGGAAGAGTATTGTGCGTGGATGGGTGGTGGATGGGGCAGAGGGTATCTTTTGTAAGTGTGTATGCACCAGCAGAAAATGATGTGAGGATAAAAAGGGATTTTGTATGTGAAAAACTAGTTTTCTTCTTACGTGGTTTACCTGCAGTGGCCGTCGTTGGTGGGGACTGGAACTGCGTTATTAGGAGGGCTGACGTGGAACCAAAAGGGGCGGGGCACGTGTCGGCGGCCTTGCGAGAACTTTTGACCCGTTATACTACATGAACTAGCCAAAATGAATATTGGTGGTAGCTTACTCTGCTGGATAATAGGATACCTGTCAAATAGAGTATCCTCTGTCCTTTACCAAGGCTTCAGAAGTGATTCTAAAGAAATGTCTTTAGGTACACCGCAGGGAGGAGTTCTTAGTCCCATGCTATTTAATATTCTGATTAATGCTCTCCTAAATGCTCTACCTGCCTCACCTAAACATATAGCTATAAGCTATGCTGATGATATCATGATCCATACAACAGGGCATAAGAAGATGAATACCATTCTTAATGAAGTTCAAGCAATTTGTAATCGACTAGGCCTCATAATATCTTTCTCTAAAACTAAGATATTAACAAGCAAACGACATCCCCCACCCATCTATTTGCAGGGTGAAATCATTAGCTATGTTAAAACTTACAGATATCTTGGTGTAGATGTACCCTTTAACAAATCCACTATACCACAACTAAACAAGAAATGTAAAGCTAGGCTAAATGCTCTCAAAGCTGTTGCTGGCTACAATCCCAACTATGGTGCAAATGTGAGAATCGTGAGAATGATGTACATAGCCTATGTTAGGTCCTTAATTGATTATGCTGCTCCCATGTTGATATTAGCTAGAGAAAGTTCTCTCCGACCCTTGGAGTTAATGCAAAATGAAGCTCTCAGGATTATTCTTGGCTGTCCCAGATCTACAAAAGTTCTTAACATGAGGAAGGAGCTTGGTATTTCTCAGTGATAGGATTGTTGAAATTAACACTGTACTCGGTATTAGAATGTTGAGAAACGAACCAGACACTGTCACAGTGAATCTTACCAAGTGTCTAGAGGTAAATACACACAGATCTAAATGGATTGTGAAAACGTGCAATTGCATTAAGCCGGTAGGAGACTTGGACCGGCCTCGTATGGGCCAGTAGGCCTGCTGCAGTGTTCCTTCTTTCTTATGTTCTTATGTTCAATGACATGGCCATGTACTCTACCCCAGGCCCATTTTTAGATTTTGCCACCGAAGTGCCCAGGCACTGACTCATGGAACTCCGTGTTCATCAAGAACTGCAAGAAGCCCCTATCATGTGCTTTTAACATCCTATGGAGAGGGAGCATGGACACTGGGGTCGTCCCACAGTTACTAAAAACAACAGACATAGCCCCACTCCACAAAGATGGCAGTAAAGCAATAGCAAAGAACTACAGACCGATAGCGCTGACATCCCATATCATAAAAATCTTTGAAAGTGTTCTAAGAAGCAAGATCGCCACCCATTTAGATACCCATCAACTACACAGCCCAGGGCAACACGGGTTTAGAGCAGGTCGCTCCTGCCTGTCCCAATAAAGGATCACATTATACTGCATATGTGTTTATATTTCCACTGTGTCGGTATTTGATACCATTTATTTCCACTGTCCCAACTACTGGATCACTACGACAAGGTCCTGGATGCTCTCGAACACAAACAAAACGCAGATGTAGTATGCACAGACTTTACAAAAGCCTTTGACAAGTGTCACCATGGTGTAATAGCTCACAAAATGTATGATAAAGGAATAACAGGAAAAGTTGGTAGATGGATCTATAATTTTCTAACAAACAGAACACAGAGTAACAGTAAACAGAGTAAAGTCTGAGGAGGTTACTGTGAAAAGCTCTGTTCCACAAGGCACAGTAGTCGCTCCCATCTTGTTCCTCATCCTCATATCTGACATAGACAAGGATGTCAGCCACAGCACCGTGTCTTATTTTGCAGATGACACTCGAATCTCCATGACAGTCTTTTCCATTGAAGACTGCAAGACTCCAGGCGGACATCAACCCAATTTTTAAATGAGCTGCAGAAAACAATATGAAGTTCAACGATAAGAAATTTGAGTTATTCCGATATGGAAAACGTGAGGAAATTAAAACTATCGCATTATAAAACAAATTTAAACCACACAAATGAGCGAAAAACTAATGTAAAGGACCTTGGAGTGATAACATCAGAGGATCTCGCCTTCAAGGACCATAACATTGTATCAATCACATCTGCTAGAAAAATAACGTGATGGATAATGAGAACCTTCAAAACTAGGGAGGCCAAGCCCATGATGACACTCTTCAGGTCACTTGTTCTATCTAGGCTGGAATATCCCCTCAAGGAAGGTTCCTTGATGTTGGTGAGGGGCTCTTGATTTAGGAAATTGGATCTGTGCTCCAGTTCCCCGAATTAAGCCTGAATGCCTTCCACATCCCCCCCCCCCCAGGCGCTGTATAATCCTCCGGGTTTAGCGCTTCCCCTTGATTATAATAATAATAATAGGCTGGAATATTGCTGCACACTTGCTTCCACCCGCCGGGAATCGAACCCGGAGGGCCCGGGTTCGATTCCCGGCGGGTGGAAACATTCGACACGTTTCCTTACACCTGTTGTCCTGTTCACCTAGCAGCAAATAGGTACCTGGGTGTTAGTCGACTGGTGTGGGTCGCATCCTGGGGGACAAGATTAAGGACCCCAATGGAAATAAGTTAGACAGTCCTCGATGACGCACTGACTTTCTTGGGTTATCCTGGGTGGCTAACCCTCCGGGGTTAAAAATCCGAACAAAATCTTATCTTATCTTATCTAACAGCACCTTTCAAGGCAGGTGAAATTGCTGACCTAGAAAATGTACAGAGAACTTTCACGGCGCGCATAACGGCTATAAAGCACCTCAGTTAGTTTGAGCGCTTAAAGTTCCTGAACCTCTGAACATTAAAATGGTATAAAATACCGACAGGTTGTTAGGTAAGACACATATGCAACAGTTAGGTATCTTTATTATGAAACGTTTCATAATAAAGATACCTAACTGTTGCATATGTGTCTTACCTAACTTCCTGAACCTCTACTCCCTGGAACGCAGGCGGGAGAGATACATGATTATATACACTTGGAAAATCCTAGAGAGATTAGTACCAAACTTGCACACGAAAATCACTCCCTATGAAAGCAAAAGACTCGACAGACCACGCAACATTCCCCCAGTGAAAAGCAGAGGTGTCATTAGCACGATAAGAGACAATACAGTAAGTGTCAGGAGCCCAAGACTGTTCAACTGCCTCCCAGCATACATAAGGAGGATTACCAATAGACCCCTGGATGTCTTCAAGAAGGCACTTAAAACCGGTACCTGACCAGCCGGGCTGTGGTTCGTACGTCGGTTTACGTGCGGCCAACAGTAACAGCTTGGTTGATCAGGCCCTGATCCACCATGAGGCCTGGTCTCAGACCGGGCCGCGGGGGCGTTGACGTCTGAAACGCCCACCTGGTATATAACTGTCTTATATAGTAACAAGTGGAAATAGTCGCTTTGTTTCTTGCAGGAAGTAAGTCATATTGTTTGACTTTATTGGGTTATCACTAAGTAAATTCTGCACAATTCACTAAAACCATTTTAAAAGTTTAAAATTAGGTTTAAGGCGGAAATAAAATCTTTCATAAAGTGTTGCAATCCTGATATAAAGCCGCGTTCACCCGCACCAGCAAGTTAGAATTTAGGCCGCGTTCATTACTCCTCTTCTTGTTTCCTGCTGTAAAATTGAATAAATCATAATTTTTGCCTGGTAAAAAGATAAAGAGGACATAGATCGTTACAATAAATTAATATTGACACGAAGAACTGTAAATGGTCCAATTTGGACTGAATTAGTTATTTGTTTATGAGATGAAATTTGGGCTTCTGATTTAAGATCTTAGATGTGAACACAACCATTCTTCAAATGACATTTAACTGTCGTTATAATTTTGTTGTATAAACAAAGATGAAAGCGACAATATTACTATAACATAATGTATATTATATAATCTAGTTATTAGATATTTTTTTAGTAGATGCATTAATCTGAAATTTGTAATTCTAGGAAACAGAAATGATGGCATTTACAAGTAAAAAATATATTTCCACTCATCTTATAATTAGAATAATGGTAATAATTCAGTGTTATTTAAATAATAACAAAATAAACTGTCAGTTTTCAGAAGTTATGAAGTCAAAGCTAGATAAAAAAAAGTTATATTACAAGAATTTTTGTTCATGTTAAAACTGAGTCGTTGGAGGGAAGCTGCGCTGCCGCACCGTCTTCATTATTCCCTTATTTTGTGGCTCAGTTTTATTATTACAGTGTTGTTGGAGGGTGAGTCAAGTGTACAACACTTGCTGCATCACCCGGGTAAGTGACGCACACTTGTCATTCTTCTTAATTCTTGTTTTAAGTGATTTTCAAGTTGTGTCTTATATTACACCATGTTTGTTAGTACATCATCCTAGAGTCAACTTTCTTACTTATCACTAACACCCTGGAGTGTACCTGCAGAGAGTTTCGGGGGTTAACGCCCCCGTGACCCGGTCTGAGACCAGGCCTCATGGTGGATCAAGGTCTGATCAACCAGGCTGTTACTGCTGGCCGCACGGAAGCTGACGTACGAACCACAGCCCGGTTGGTCAGGTACTGACTTTAGGTGCCTGCCCAGTGTCTTCTTGAAGATAGTCAGGGGTCTATTGGTAACCCCCTATGTATGCTGGGAGGCAGTTGAACAGTCTTGGCCCCCTGACACTTACTGTGTTGTCTCTCAGTGTACTCATGGCGCCCCTGCTTTTCATCGGGGGAATGTTGTATCTCCTGCCGAATCTTTTGCTTTTATGTGTTTACCTGGAGAGAGTTCCGGGGGTCAACGCCCCCGCGGCCGGTCTGTGACCAGGCCTCCTGGTGGATCAGAGCCTGATCAACCAGGCTGTTACTGCTGGCTGCACGCAAACCAACGTACGAGCCACAGCCCAGCTGATCAGGAACCGACTTTAGGTGCTTGTCCAGTGCCAGCTTGAAGACTGTCAGGGGTCTGTTGGTAATCCCCCTTATGTATGTATGGAGTGATTTTCGTGTGCAAGTTTGGTACCAATCCCTCCAGGACCTTCCAAGTGTATATTATCATATATCTCTCTCGCCTGCATTCGAGGGAATACAGATCAAGGACCTTCAACCGTTCCCAGTAGTTTAGATGCCTTATCGTACTTATGTATGCTGTGAAAGTTCTTTGTACACTCTCCAGGTCTGCAATGTCGCCAGCCTTGAAGGAGGCCGGTAGTGTACAACAGTATTCCAGCCTAGAGAGCACAAGCGATTTGAAGAGAATCATCATGGGCTTGGCGTCCCTAGTTTTGAAGATTCTCATTATCCATCCTATCATTTTTTACTAGTAGATGAGGTAGATACATTGTTGTCGTCTTTGAATTCGAGATTCTCTGACATTATCACTCCCAGGTCCTTCACATTACTTTTCCGCTCTATTGTATGGTTAGAATTTGTGGTATACCCTGACACATTTTTAATTTCTTCAAGTTTTCCATATCTGAGTAGTTGAAATTTCTTTTCGTTGAACTTCATATTGTTTTGAGGGGCCCATTCGAAGATTTGGTTGATGTCCGCTTGGAGTCTCGCAGTGTCTTCGATGGAGGTCACTGTCATGGTGATCCGGGTGTCATCCGCAAAGGAAGACACTGAGCTATGGCTTACATCTCTGTCTATGTCAGAAATGAGGATGAGGAATAGAATGGGAGCGAGTACTGTGCCTTGTGGAACAGAACTTTTTACCATGGCTGCCTCAGACTTTACTCTGTTTACTGTTACTCTTTGTGTTCTATTTGTCAGGAAGTTGTAGATCTATCTACCAACCTTTCCCGTTATTCCTTTATCCCGCATTTTGTGTGCTATTACACCATGGTCACACTTGTCGAAAGCTTTTGCAAAGTCTGTGTATATTACATCTGTATTTTGTTTATCCTCTACAGCATCCAGGACCTTGTCATAGTGGTCCAGCAACTAGGGACAGGCAGGAGCGACCTGCTCTAAACCCGTGTTGTCCTGGGTTGTGTAACTGATGGGTATCTAGGTGGTTGGCAATCTTGCTTCTTAGAACCCTCTCAAAGATTTTTATGATATGGGATGTTAGTGCTATCAGTCTGAAGTTCTTTGCAATTGCTTTACTGCCACCTTTGTGGAGTGGGGCTATGTCTGTTGTTTTTAGTGTGTGTGTGGGATAACCCCTGTGTCCATGCTCCCTCTCCATAAAATGCTGAAGACACACGATAGGGGCTTCTTGCAATTCTTGATAAAGATGGAGTTCCACGAGTCTGGGCCTGGGGCAGAGTGCATGGGCATATTATTAATTGCCTCTTCAAAGTCTTGTGTAGTTAGAATAATATCCGAGATTTTTAGGATGACCAAATTTTGGGTTTCATTCATAAAGAATTCATTTGGATTGTTGACCCTTAGAGTGGGCAGTGACTTGCTGAACACTGAGTCATATTGCGACTTGAGTATCTCACTCATTTTTTGGCTATCATCTGTGTATGTCCCATCTCGCCTAAGCAGGGGCCCAATACTGGATATTTTTTTTCCCTTAGATTTGGCGTAAGAGAAGAAGTATTTTTTTTTTTCAATTTCCTTTATGGCTTTTTGTTCTTCCCGTGATTCTTGTCTCCTATAAGATTCCTTCAGCTTAAGTTCGATATTTGCAATTTCATTGACTAGTGCCTCCCTACTTTTTCAGATATATTGACCCCACTCAGCAGCTTTGTGACTCTTCACCTTCGTCTGTATAGGGAACGTCTTTTCTAGTTTACATTTTCTTTCTTTTTCTTAATGGAATGTGTCTTGAGCAGATCCCAATAACCACAGAATTCATTTTTTCAAGGCAAATGTTCGTGTCCGTGTTGTTTAGGATATCTTCCTAGCTTGTTTCATTTAGGACATGGTTTACTTGATCCCATTGTATGTTTTTGTTATTGAAATTGAATTTTGTGAAGAGATCTTCATGACTGCTCACATTTTGCTGGTCAGGAGCCCTGTGCATACATGTCTATACCTCTATTATGTTGTGATCTGAGTGAATTGTCTTTGATACAGTTATATTAAGTATCAGATCATCATTGTTAGTGAAGATGAGGTCCAGCGTATTTTCTAGTCTTGTAGGCTGTACTATTTGCTGGTTTAAGGTGAATTTGTTGCAGAAAATTAATAGTTCGTGTGTGTGTGAATTTTCATCTGAGCTGCCTCCTGGGGTGATCTCTGTTTATTTATTTATTTATTTATTAACAATTTGAGCACACATACAGAGGTACAAAAAAATAAAGATAAGAGCAACATGCCAAAGCCACTTATACTATGCATAGCATTACGGGCTGGCTTAAAATTAACTTAAGATTAACTAAGCAATGATGATAAAACATTAATGTAAACAGATTACTATAAAGCACAAGTGAGTATTACAAAGACAGGTCATATGGTTGCATGCATTGTTGTACATTCAGTAGAATGGAGTATTCTGTTAGGTAGTGTATTTAAAAAATAATAAAGTTAGATTGGGTTTTAGGTTTAACATTTATGTGATATAATTGTGAGAAACATTTAAGATATACAATTTATAAGGTTCTATTATTCAGTATTTATTTGGTTTTGGGTGAGTAAGTGATCTTTGAGAAGAGACTTGAATTTATAAACAGGTAGTGTTTATTTTATATTTACAGGTAATGAATTCCAGATTTTAGGGCCTTTTATGTGCATTGAGTTTTTGCATAGTGTGAGATGGACACGAGGAACATCAAAGAGTGATCTGTGCCTTGTGTTATGGTCATGTGTTCTGTTGAGGTTGGCAAGGAGATGTTTGAGGGGAGGGTTAATATCAGAGTTAAGTGTTCTATGTATGTAATAGGTGCAGTAATAAGTATGGATGTTTTGTATGGTGAGTAGGTTTAGTGTATTGAATATTGGTGGAGTGTGCTGCCTGTAGTGAGAATTTGTTATTATTCTAACTGCAGCCTTTTGTTGGGTAATTAGTGGTCTGAGATGGTTACTTGTTGTTGAGCCCCATGCACAAATTCCATAGGTGAGATAGGGGTAAATAAGAGTGATATAGGGCCAGGAGGGCTGACTGTGGAGCATAGTACCGTATCTTCTCTCTTATGCCTACAGTCTTGGAAATTTTCTTAGAAATTTGTTGTATATGTGTATGAAATTTGAGTCTATTATCAAGGTGGATTCCTAAGAATTTTCCCTCTGTAGCTTTGTGATAGGTGATCCGTTTATCATTATGTTAAGAGGGACATCTGTAGCTCTGTTACCAAACTGAATGAAGTAGGTTTTGTCAATGTTTAGTGTAAGTTTGTTAGTCCTCATCCAGGTAGATATTTTCTGTAATTCGGTATTTACAGTATTGGCTAGCGTGACTGGGCTTGGGTGGGAGAAGACGTATGTTGTGTCATCTGCAAATAGTGTGGGTTTGAGTAATTGCGAAGCATTTGGTAGGTCATTTATGTATAGGAGAAAAAGAAGAGGGCCAAGGACACTTCCCTGTGGGACACCAACTGTAATTGGTTGTGCAGAAGAGTTTGCCCCATTTGCGTACACATATTGGCTTCTGTTGCTGAGGTATGACTTGAGGTAGTTGAGGGAGTGCCCTCTTATACCATAGTGTGACAATTTTACATGGAGCAAGTATCTGGAATCTGGTATCTGGAGAGAGTTTCGGGGGTCAACGCCCCCGCGGCCCGGTCTGTGACCAGGCCTCCTGGTGGATCAGCGCCTGATCAACCAGGCTGTTGCTGCTGGCTGCACGCAAACCAACGTACGAGCCACAGCCCGGCTGATCAGGAACTGACTTTAGATGCTTGTCCAGTGCCAGCTTGAAGACTGCCAGGGGTCTGTTGGTAATCCCCCTTATGTGTGCTGGGAGGCAGTTGAACAGTCTCGGGCCCCTGACACTTATTGTATGGTCTCTTAACGTGCTAGTGACACCCCTGCTTTTCATTGGGGGGATGGTGCATCGTCTGCCAAGTCTTTTGCTTTCGTAGTGAGTGATTTTCGTGTGCAAGTTCGGTACTAGTCCCTCTAGGATTTTCCAGGTGTATATAATCATGTATCTCTCCCTCCTGCGTTCCAGGGAATACAGGTTTAGAAACCTCAAGCGCTCCCAGTAATTGAGGTGTTTTATCTCCGTTATGCGCGCCGTGAAAGTTCTCTGTACATTTTCTAGGTCGGCAATTTCACCTGCCTTGAAAGGTGCTGTTAAGAGTGCAGCAATATTCCAGCCTAGATAGAACAAGTGACCTGAAGAGTGTCATCATGGGGTTGGCCTCCCTAGTTTTGAAGGTTCTCATTATCCATCCCGTCATTTTTCTAGCAGATGCGATTGATACAATGTTATGGTCCTTGAAGGTGAGATCCTCCGACATAATCACTCCCAGGTCTTTGACGTTGGTGTTTCGCTCTATTTTGTGGCCAGAATTTGTTTTGTACTCTGATGAAGATTTAATTTCCTCATGTTTACCATATCTGAGTAATTGAAATTTCTCATCGTTGAACTTCATATTGTTTTCTGCAGCCCACTGAAAGATTTGGTTGATGTCCGCCTGGAGCCTTGCAGTGTCTGCAATGGAAGACACTGTCATGCAGATTCGGGTGTCATCTGCAAAGGAAGACACGTGCTGTGGCTGACATCCTTGTCTATGTCGGATATGAGGATGAGGAACAAGATGGGAGCTAGTACTGTGCCTTGTGGAACAGAGCTTTTCACCGTAGCTGCCTCGGACTTTACTCTGTTGACGACTACTCTCTGTGTTCTGTTAGTGAGGAAATTATAGATCCATCGACCGACTTTTCCTGTTATTCCTTTAGCGCGCATTTTGTGCGCTATTACGCCATGTCACACTTGTCGAAGGCTTTTTTGCAAAGTCTGTATATATTACATCTGCATTCTTTTGTCTTCTAGTGCATTTAGGACCTTGTCGTAGTGATCCAGTAGTTGAGACAGACAGGAGCGACCTGTTCTAAACCCATGTTGCCCTGGGTTGTGTAACTGATGGGTTTCTAGATGGGTGGTGATCTTGCTTCTTAGGACCCTTTCAAAGATTTTTATGATATGGGATGTTAGTGCTATTGGTCTTAGTTCTTGCTGTTGCTTTACTGCCCCCTTTGTGGAGTGGGGCTATGTCTGTTGTTTTAGTAACTGAGGGACGACCCCCGTGTCCATGCTCCCTCTCCATAGGATGGAAAAGGCTCGTGATAGGGGCTTCTTGCAGTTCTTGATGAACACAGTTCCATGAGTCTGGCCCTGGGGCAGAGTGCATGGAGCATGTCATTTATCGCCTGTTCGAAGTCATTTGGCGTCAGGATAACATCGGAAGGCTTGTGTTAATCAAATTTTGTGGCTCTCTCATTAAAAATTCATTTTGATCTTCGACTCTCAGTCTGGTTAGCGGCTTGCTAAAAACTGAGTCATATTGGGACTTGAGTAGCTCACTCATTTCCTTGCTGTCATCTGTGTAGGACCCATCTTGTTTTAAGTAGGGGCCCAATACTGGGCATTGTTCTCGATTTTGATTTGGCATAGGAGAAGAAATACTTTGGGTTTCTTTCGATTTCATTTATAGCTTTTAGTTCTTCCCGCGATTCCTGACTCCTAAAGGATTCTTTTAGCTTAAGTTCGATGCTTGCTATTTCTCTGACCAGTGTCTCCCTACGCATTTCAGATATATTGACCTCTTTTAGCCGCTCTGTTATTCTTTTCCGTCGCCTGTAAAGGGAGCGCCTGTCTCTTTCTGTTTTACATCTACTCCTCCTTTTTCTTAGAGGAATAAGCCTTGTGCATACATCGAGTGCTACCGAGTTAATCTGTTCTAGGCATAAGTTGGGGTCTGTGTTGCTTAGTATATCTTCCCAGCTTATATCGGTTAGGACTTGGTTTACTTGGTCCCACTATGTTTTTGTTATTGAAGTTGAATTTGGTGAATGCTCCCTCGTGACTAGTCTCATTTTGTCGGTCTGGGGCTCCACGCATACATGTCTGAACCTCAATTATGTTGTGATCTGAGTATATTGTTTTTGATATGGTGACATTTCTTATCAGATCATCATTGTTAGTGAATATGAGGTCTAGTGTATTCTCCAGTCTAGTAGGCTCTATTATTTGCTGGTTTAAATTGAATTTTGTGCAGAGATTTAAAAGCTCGTGTGAGTGTGAGTTTTCATCAGAGCTGCCTCCTGGTGTTATTACTGCAACAATATTATTTGCTATATTCCTCCATTTTAGGTGCCTTAAGTTGAAATCCCCCAGGAGCAAGATGTTGGGTGCAGGAGCTGGAAGATTTTTCCAGACAGTGGTCAATTTTTAACAGCTGTTCCTGGAATTGCTGGGATGTTGCATCCGGAGGCTTGTAGACTACCACAATGACTAGGTTTTGGTTCTCGACCTTTACTGCTAAAACTTCCACTACGTCATTTGAGGCATTAAGCAGTTCTGTGCAAACAAGTGACTCTGCAATGTACAGGCCAACAACCCCCCTTTTGCCTGTTCACTCTGTCACATCTGTATAGGTTGTAACCTGGGATCCATATTTCGTTGTCCAAGTGATCCTTTATGTGGGTCTCAGTGAAAGCCGCGAACATTGCCTTTGCCTCTGCAAGCAGTCCACGGATGAAAGGTATTTTGTTGTTTGTTGCTGGCTTTAGACCCTGTATATTTGCAAAGAAGAATGTTATCGGACTGGTGGTATTGTTGGTACTGGGGGGGGATTTTTTTTCCGGCATTAGTATCTGTATCTGTTGGTTTGGAGTGGAGGCCATCGACTGTGGTTCCACTCCAGGAATGACTGGACTTGGTGTACGATTTCTGCCATTTCCTGCCAGTTTCTTTTCCTTCCTGGCACTAAAAAACCTCTCCCTCTTGAGTGGCTGTGGCTACCCAGGTTTTCCCATGGCCTGGATGTTTTGTATCTTTTTGTCCCCTTTAGATGGTATGCCTGGCAATTTAAGTTATAGCACAGTCTTTCCTGTACTGAAGAGGTACACATTTCAGGGTGAAAAAGCTTACAGGAAGGGAGTTTGCATTTTCCTGTTGTCATATGGGCATGGCATTTTCTAGGGTGGTCATAGTTGCACGTCCCATCTGTTTTTCCAGATTTCCCATGCCAGCAGATACCAAGTGCATAGTATGTGCACAGGCTTGGTTTCCGCTTGCCTTGGGTTTCTGTGACTGTATTCCCCTGTTGGTGCATGTTTCCCTGTCTTACTTCTATCCTCCCTAGCACCAACAATGGAGCTCCCACCAGTTGTTTTTGGTAATTTATCCTCACTATTGCTATTGGAGTCCTCTTGTCAACTGTATCAAAAGCTTTACGTAAGTCATTGAAGATCCCCAGTGGGACTTCTTTTTTCTCTATTGCAGTGTATATATGTTCTAGCATGTGTATAATAGCATCATTAGTATTTTTATTAGGCCTGAATCCAAATTGGCAGGGGTTGAGTATGTTTTGGGAGATAAGGTAGGAGTAGATTCGTTTATGAATTAATTTTTCGAAGATTGTTAAAATATTGTTTGCTATACTCCTCCATTTTAGGTGTCTCAGGTTGAAATCTCCTAGTAGTAAGATGTTTGGGGCAGGAGTTGGGAGATTTTCTAGACAGTGGTCAGTTTTCTCAAGCTGCTCTTGGAATTGCTGGGAAGTTGCACATGGAGACTTGTATACTACCACAATGACAAGGTTTTGGTTTTCGATCTTTACCGCCAAAACTTCAACTACATCATTTGAGGTGTTTAGTAGTTCTGTGCAAATGAGCGACTCTGTGACATACAGGCCAACTCCCCCTTGCTGCCTGTTTAGTCTGTCGCATCGGAGTAGGTTATAACCTGGGATCCATATTTCGTTGTCATAATGATCCTTTATGTGGGTCTCTGTGAATGCTGCAAACATTGCATTTGACTCCGTGAGCAGTCCCTTGATGTATGGAATTTTGTTGTTTTTTGACGGCTTTAGACCCTGTATGTTTGCTAAGGCAAATGTCGTATTGGTGGAATTTAGGGGGGTTTTATTTGCTGGCTCTAATATCTGTTGTTCTGGGGTAGAGGCCAATGTCTGTGCCTCTGCTCCAGAAGTGTTTTTAGGTGGTGTAGGATTATTGTCATTTCTTGTCAGTCTTTTTTCCCTTCTGGCCCTAAAAAACCTGTCCCTAGAGAGGTTGTGGTTCCTCTCTTTTGTTTCCCATAGTTTGACTGGTCTGTGTCTTCTAGTCCCCTTAAGATGATGTACCTGGCAGTATGCATTGTAGCATTTTCTTTCATGGATTGATAAGTGATACATTTCTGGGTGAAATAAGTTGCAAGAGGGGAAGTTGCACTCTACTGTTGTCACGTGGATGCGGCATTTTTTGGGTTGATCAAAAGTGCATTTCCCACCTGTTTTACCAGATATACCATACTTGCAAATACCCAAGACATAGTATTTACATAGATTGTACTTCTGTTTGCTAGGATTTATTGTAGCTGCATTCACTGCAAGTGCATTTTTTTTTCCTCAATATCTTTTACCCCTGTATGGACATCAGTGCTTCCACCACGTTTTGTTGGTAGTGTGTTGACACTGTTCCCTGAGGCATCATCTCATTTTCATCCATCTACAGCAGTTTCTCCATTTTGAACCTCTGTGGACTGAATAAAGTTGTCTTCAGTGTCCTCCAGGACAACACTAGTACCCCACGAGCGATATCTTCTAAGACATCACTAGGAGCCTCTGGAGCACTTTCCTCCAGGACAACACTAGCACCCTCAGCACTAGCACCCTCAGGAGCACTCTCCAAGACAGCCCTGTCCCTACCACCCATCTTTTTTTTTCCCAGCTGTCATACCATGCTGACATGTCTTTCAAGAAGTTATTACTAGAGTATACTTTATCTTAGTTGTCACTAACAACACCCTAGAGTAAACTTTGCTAGTCATCACCAATAAGACCCTAGAGTAAGCTTTATTATGTTATCACTAACTACCCTAGAGTCAGCTTTATTATGTTAGTTATCACTAACACTACCCTAGAGTCAGCTTTATTATTTTAGTTATCACTAACAAGACCCTAGAGTAAGCTTTATTATGGCTATTTTAATCAGGTGCCCCATTAAATGTACATGTTGAGCTTTCATCTGGCCAGATTTTTTATCCATTTTTGCTGATATTCACTTGATGGAGGTCCATTTCATTGGACTTTTACATAAATGAACTATATATTGAGGTATGTTTATTCATAGGTTGGCCCGAGAAATATTGCATACCTCTGGCTTCCCAATGTATGATAAACATGAACATAATGTAATGCCTGTCTGTTTCATGGAAAGTAAATTTTGCTTTACATTTCAAGGACGAGGATGGCTTACGCAGCCTACAACCTAGCACCTCAGTGGGGTTTGCTGGGCTTTTGCAGTATCAAAAGTAAGTGTTTACCATTACTAACTGATTCTGATATTTGGGAGTTGACTTTTCAGCAGGTGGATCTATGAAAGACGAGGTGAGTCATATAATTAATGAGGGGGGGAAAAGATAAGTGGAGCACTGAGGAGTCTCTGGAGACAAAGAATGTTATCTATGGAAGCAAAGGGAGGAATGTATGAGAGTACTGTATAGTGGTACCAACACTTACATAGGTATGAAGCATGAGTGGTTGGTGAATGTTGCAATAAGGAGAAGGCTGGAGGCAGTGGAGATGTTGTCTGAGGGCAATGTGTGGTGTGAATATAATGCAGAGAATCTGAAGCTTTGAGATGAAAAGGAGGTGCAGGGTTCTAAAAGTATTATCCAGAGGGCAGAGGAGGGGGGTGTTGAAGTGGTTTGAATATTTAGAGAGGATAAAACAAAATAGAATGACTTGGAGGGCACATAAATCTGTAGTGTAAGGAAAGCGGGGTAGGGGTTGTCCTAGGAAAGGTCGCAGGGCGGGGGAGGGAGGGACTTGGACTTTCAGCAAGCGTGCGTAAGTGTGTTAGATAGGAGCGAGTGGAGACAAATGGCTTTTGTGGCACCGTGCAGGGATTCAGGGAAACTGGTTAACTACACTTGGGTTCTGGAGGTGGGAAGTACAAAGCCTGCACTCTGAAGGAGGTATGCTGCAGTTATTTTAATTGTAGTGTGGGCATACCTCTAGCAAGGAAGTGATGGAGTGAATGATGATGAAAGTGTTTTTTCTTTTTCAGGTCACCCTGCCATGGTGGTAAATGGCCAGTGTGTTAATAAAAAAAATGATTGATTTTGAAGTCTGCATGATATGTTAAGATGCACTTGGCTGTATTTGACATGATATACTGTTGTCTTGCTAACTTAAATTGTTAACTGAACAAGATTGTAATATTTTGGAGAAGCATGAAGATGTTTTGGGCAAAGTTTTACTTAACCCTTAAACTGTTGACGAATGCTAAATTTAAATGCCCCTTTTTTCATAATTCCCCCCCCCCCTCCCCCCAAAAAAAAATTAAAATTAAGTGTGCACTCTTCTAAAGTGCAGTTCAGTACTTAAAGAATTATGAAGATGTGCAGTTGAAGGTTGTTGATACCATGACAGCAACATTGGGTGGTGCCATTTGCTGTGTATTATGTAATTATAATTTATGTTAAGCACTAAACCTATGTGGGTTATTCAGTGCAAGATGTGGTGTAGACTTGATCCTCCATCTGCTGAGTGCAAGACAGACATGCTTCCTACTTGTACTCACCTATATGTCATGCTGTGTATTGTAATTTTTTATTTATTAACAAATTGACCATTTCCTACCAAGGCAGGGTGACCTGAAAAAGAAATACTTAAATCATTCGCTCCATCACTGTCTTGCCAGAGGTGTGCTTACACTACAGTTATAAAACTACAACATTAGCACCAATCCTTCAGAGTGCAGGCACTGTACGTACTTTCCACCTCTTGCTTGTTTCTCTGAATCTCTTCATAAATGTTACCTTGCTCACGCTCCAACAGCATGTCAAGCCCTAAAAATCATTTGTCTCTACTTTTTCCTATCTAACACGCTCACACATGCTTGCTGGAAGTCCAAGCCCCTTGCATACAAAACCTCCTTTACCCCCTCCCACCAACTTTCCTTGGCCGACCCCTACCCTGCCTTCCTTCCACTACAGATTTAACCCTTAAACTGTCCAAACGTAGATCTATGTTTTTTCGACATTTGAAAGTATGTAAAAAAGTATATCTTTTTTTTTTTTTGACATTTGAAAACGTGTAAAAAATCCTTTGATCTACTTTTTTTCTTTTTTGTTATATTTGAAAATATGTAAAAGAAACGTAGATCTGGTTTTGGAGCACTACGCATGTGAACGTAGATCTGCTTGGACAGTTTAAGAGTTAAACGCTCTCCAAGTCATTCTATCTCATTCCATCCTATTTAAATGTCCAAACCCCCTCAACAACCCTCCTCAGCCCTCTGGATAACACTTTTAGTAACCCTACACCTCCTCCTAATTTCCAAACTACGGATTCTTTGCATTATATTCACACCACGCTGCCCTCAGACATGACATTTCTACTGCCTGTAGTCTTCTCTTTGTTGCAGCGTTCACCATTCATGCTTCACACCCATATAAGAGAATGTTGGTGTAACTATACTCTCATACATTTCTCTCTTTGCTTCCATGGATAATGTTCTTTGTCTCCACAGACTCCTCAGTGCACCATTCGCCTATTTTTCCCTAATCAATTCTATGGTTCACCTTGTCGTTCATAGACCCATCTGCTGACACGTCCATTCCCAAATAATCTGTATTGTAATATTTATTGTATATTTTTTTTTTTTTTTCACTTTTTTCCATTTTTTGTTGTAAAATATGTGGGCTAGAAGGCTGCTTTTGTGGGCATGGATGTTTAGTTATTTCTCATTATACCTCAAATTCGTCACACTAAATTGTCACCTGTAGATCTGTTTATACACTCTTTTCTGTCTGCTTTAGTTTTCTACAGTTCTAGCATATGTACACACACATGACAGGTACTGGTAATGCTGTTTCAACTGTTTTGTGTTGTGTGTGTGTGTGTGTGTGGTGTGTGTGTGTGTGTGTGTGTGTGTGTGTGTGTGGAAATGCTTGAAGCATAGCTACATGCAGAGTGCTGTTTCTCATTCTTCACACACGCATACTGTGTATCTTTGTGATGAGAAGTCATTTTATGGTGTGAACACAGACATCTTCTGAGGCCATTTCTTATCGGTAGCAGGAAATACAATTTGAAAGTGATTACCATGCCTCAAATGAAATGGTATTATTTGGTCATCAGTTCAGCGGCAATGTGTTATGCTGCAGTTGTGACCTGGTGTTTCTGTATGAAGTTGATGACAGAGAAGTCGGGATATACGTGTATGGTTTTGTTACCTGTCTTGACCTGGTACATATTTTAGGCATTCAGAATATTACAGCTTCCTGCCAATCCCAGATGCATTCTGGTGGTGGTTGCTGGTTTTGTGGCATTGGTTGTCTGACTGGTGGTGTTGGCTGTGTGTGTAGGGTGGACATGGTGAATGGTGGGATGTTGGTTTGGGGACATGACTTCCTCTCATGGTTGTGGCTGGTGCTGCAAACATCTGTCATAACCTCAGCAGCCCCATGTGTCATTGGCACTGCCTGTGATGCACTACCATTACCAAGTTCAGCACCACCATACTCTCTATTGCTATAACTGGCTAGTGTTGGCTTCTGTGATTTAACACAACCCTTGAGGATAGCCCTAGACACAGTACCAGACTATGTGCACCAATGTATGTATTAACACTTTACAGGCAAATATACATAGTTTCCATGAAATTAAGCTCATCCCCACTGTTATCATTACTACTACTATGACTGGTACTCAAACTTCGGGAGAATGTTAGTTTTTGTTTGTGCTATGGATGCACTCAGGCCAGAGGTAAAGGATTTTTAAAATAGTATTATGCCCTGCATTTCCCATGTTAATTGGTTATCTTCATCTCAGATCCATAGAACTCCATTCCATAATCACTATCCTCACTATTGCAGTTGTCTTTGATTAACATGTTAATCCACTTAAGAGTAAGAGAATGTTAGCACACCATGGTGGACAATGGTGGACTAACGTGCAGGTCCCATGATGCACTGCAAAGGCTGGGATTGTTTTGTATACTGCACAGACCCACCTTGCAGACCCATTCTCTCATACCTATGCTTCCCAGACCTCATACCAAATTTTAAGGAGCTGTGATATATGCGTAGATCTATGGCGCTGAAATTGATCTCGCTGATGAATTTCTACGTGACCAACACTTAAAGGGGTCGGTCACATTGTGTAATATTATTTTTAACACTGGGCATTTTTCACCAAGACAGTGTGTTTCAAAGAAGCAGACACACTACCATTTTCACCAAGAGTGTTTCATCACCAAGACAGTGTGTTTCTAAGAAGCAGAGACACTACCATCACTCATCAGTGCTGCAACCTTATTTATTTCTAAACAAAGTTGAAATTGTTCTGTATGTACATTTAAACTTAACTCTCCACTCCTTCCACTGTCTCTGCTATATTACCTCTCCTTCCACTGTCTCTTCAGTATTATCTCTCCTTCCACTGTCTCTACTATATTATCTCTCCTTCCACTGTCTACTATATTATCTCATCTTCCACTGTCTCTGGTATATTATCTCTTTCAGTGTCTCCAGTATATCTCTTCCAGTCTTCAGTATATCTCTTCTTCCACAATCTCCAGTATGTACATAATTTCTGTAATGGCTTAAAAAACTAAATATGCTCAGATGTTGCATGTGTTTCATTCATCAACAGATATAACATTTATATAATGATGCATAGTTAACTTCAGATTCTAAACATAGATGTGACATACTTGACACAAGCTCTTGGCAAAAGGTCTTGCTTCACACGGTGAGGGTCCGGGTTTGATTCCTGGTAAAGGGGTGGAAACATCGGACGTGTTTCCTTACACTGGTTGTCTGTGTTCACCATCAGTAAAATGGATACCTGGGTGTTAGTTGACTGGTGTGGGTCACATCCTGGGACAAAACTGACCTAATTTGCTTGAAATGCTCTGCATAAAAAGGGGATTTCTATATAGTAGTATGTCGTTGATGTCAGCTAGGCCTGTATACTATGCACATGTACTAAATAAAGATTGGTGGAATGATGATGTAAAGAGAGTAGTAGGGGAGAAAAAGTTAGCATATGAGAAGTTTTTTTACAAAGTAGAAGTGATGCAAGGAGGGAAGAGTATATGGAGAAAAAGAGTGAGGTTAAGAGAGTGGTGAAGCAATGTAAAAAGAGAGCAAATGAGAGAGTGGGTGAGATGTTATCAACAAATTTTGTTGAAAATAAGAAAAAGTTTTGGAGTGAGATTAACAAGTTAAGAAAGCCTAGAGAACAAATGGATTTGTCAGTTAAAAATAGGAGAGGAGAGTTATTAAATGGAGAGTTAGAGGTATTGGGAAGATGGAGGGAATATTTTGAGGAATTGTTAAATGTTGATGAAGATAGGGAAGCTGTGATTTCGTGTATAGGGCAAGGAGGAATAACATCTTGTAGGAGTGAGGAAGAGCCAGTTGTGAGTGTGGGGGAAGTTTGTGAGGCAGTAGGTAAAATGAAAGGGGGTAAGGCAGCTGGGATTGATGGGATAAAGATAGAAATGTTAAAAGCAGGTGGGGATATAGTTTTGGAGTGGTTGGTGCAATTATTTAATAAATGTATGGAAGAGGGTAAGGTATCTAGGGATTGGCAGAGAGCATGCATAGTTCCTTTGTATAAAGGCAAAGGGGACAAAAGAGAGTGCAAAAATTATAGGGGGACAAGTCTGTTGAGTATTCCTGGTAAAGTGTGTAGTAGAGCTATTATTGAAACAATTAAGAGTAAGACGGAGAATAGGATAGCAGATGAACAAGAAGGCTTTAGGAAAGGTAGGGGGTGTGTGGACCAGGTGTTTACAGTGAAACATAAGTGAACAGTATTTAGATAAGGCTAAAGAGGTCTTTGTGGCATTTATGGATTTGGAAAAGGCGTATGACAGGGTGGATAGGGGGGCAATGTGGCAGATGTTGTAGGAGGTAGGTTACTGAAAGCAGTGAAGAGTTTTTATGAGGATAGTGAGGCTCAAGTTAGAGTATGTAGGAAAGAGGGAAATTATTTCCCAGTAAAAGTAGACCTTAGACAAGGATGTGTGATGTCACCGTGGTTCTTTAATATATTTATAGATGGGGTTGTAAGAGAAGTAAATGCGAGGGTCTTGGCAAGAGGCGTGGAGTTAAAAGATAAAGAATCACACATAAAGTGGGAGTTGTCACAGTTGCTCTTTGCTGATGACACTGTGCTCTTGGGAGATTCTGAAGAGAAGTTGCAGAGATTGGTGGATGAATTTGGTAGGGTGTGCAAAAGAAGAAAATTAAAAGTGAATACAGGAAAGAGTAAGGTTATGAGGATAACAAAAAGATTAGGTGATGAAAGATTGGATATCAGATAGGAGGGAGAGAGTATGGAGGAGGTGAATGTATTCAGATATTTGGGAGTGGATGTGTCAGCGGATGGGTCTATGAAAGATGAGGTGAATCATAGAATTGATGAGGGGGAAAAGGGTGAGTGGTGCACTTAGGAGTCTGTGGAGACAAAGAACTTTGTCCTTGGAGGCAAAGAGGGGAATGTATGAGAGTATAATTTTACCAACGCTCTTATATGGGTGTGAAGCATGGGTGATGAATGTTGCAGCGAGGAGAAGGCTGGAGGCAGTGGAGATGTCATGTCTGAGGGCAATGTGTAGTGTAAATATAATGCAGAGAATTCGTAGTTTGGAAGTTAGGAGGAGGTGCGGGATTACCAAAACTGTTGTCCAGAGGGCTGAGGAAGGGTCGTTGAGGTGGTTCGGACATGTAGAGAGAATGGAGCGAAACAGAGTGGCTTCAAGAGTGTATCAGTCTGTAGTGGAAGGAAGGCGGGGTAGGGGTCAGCCTAGGAAAGGTTGGAGGGAGGGGGTAAAGGAGGTTTTGTGTGCGAGGGGCTTGGACTTCCAGCAGGCATGCGTGAGCGTGTTTGATAGGAGTGAATGGAGACAAATGGTTTTTAATACTTGACGTGCTGTTGGAGTGTGAGCAAAGTAACATTTATGAAGGGGTTCAGGGAAACCGGCAGGCCGGACTTGAGTCCTGGAGATGGGAAGTACAGTGCCTGCACTCTGAAGGAGGGGTGTTAATGTTGCAGTTTAAAAACTGTAGTGTAAAGCACCCTTCTGGCAAGACAGTGATGGAGTGAATGATGGTGAAAGTTTTTCTTTTTTGGGCCACCCTGCCTTGGTGGGAATCGGCCAGTGTGATAATAAATAAAATAAAATATTATTATTATATTATTATTGTTATTATAAATGTATACATATACTTCAGTTTACATAACTTGCTTTCAATGAACAAACGATTAAATAAGTTTATTCAGGTATACACAAATGCAGTTACATGGATTATCATACATAACAGCATCGATGTAGAACCTAGGATAACCCAAAAAAAATGAGGCACAGTGACTTACTTTTATTGTATGTAAGGTATACAGTCTGTATGTAAGGTGTACAGTCTCTTGTATGGTGTACAGTATTTGACATGAATAGAATACATGTAGAAAAACAAATTTCAGTCGTACATTCCATTTCATAATTGCATCAGACTAGTGGATACACATAACCTATCATTGTATCTTGTAGTGCAGTGGTAGTGCGTGTGGCTCACAGTTGAAAAGTCCTGAGCTACAATATTGGGTGGGGAGAAAATTTTAGCCAAGTTTCCTAGCACTTACTACCCCTATGAGATAATAGTAAAATGTATACATACATCTTAGAGTTAGTTTTTGTGGGTCACTTCTTAGTGAGGACCTAAGAAGGAAGCCAGTGGAATTAAACCTCTTCTACTGTACACAAATAACCTGCACAAGGAGAAATAAACTATTGTGTCTTTTTATACTTTCTCCACACTTCCACTGGTTATTAGTCCTTCAGGATTATCAGTCTGGATAGTCTTCTTTTTCTTCCCTCCTCTCAGTTACTGTTTTGTATTGTGGCTTAGTCATGACTTAAAAGATGTGATCAGCAAAGTACCTGATTTAGTCTAGCATAATGTATTCACCTGCACGAACATTGTACTCTACCATGGTTTCTTGAGCACATAAGAGTGAATTTACCTTGCACAAAGAAAATTCCCACATAAGAAATCAACATAAAATGAGGCAAGTCTACTTAAGATTTTAAAGATAAACATTTTATTTGCAAAGGTTACAATGTGTAATTACAAATTTAATTTGTTAAGTACAAAGAAATCCACTATCATGCTGGGGCATTTCGGGCATTTTGTCTTACGGCATTCCGCTAATAGAGACATTTCAAATTATGATCAAAACTCGCTAAACGGCTCCCCCCACCTGACTCTCTAATACGGTCACCACACCCTGCCTGGTTTGTTTACATTCTCCCTGAGCATCACGTCTCTCCATTATGTCTGGAAACTTTCCAAAATTTCAATTGTTTTAAAGTTATTTTATGTTTTATAAATGCTTTGATAATTATGGTTTTTTTTTCTCTCAACAAGCCGGCCGTCTCCCACCGAGGCAGGGCGACCCAAAAAAGAAAGAAAATTCCCAAAAAGAAAATACTTTCATCATCATTCAACACTTTCACCTCACTCACACATAATCACTGTTTTTGCAGAGGTGCCCAAACTACGACAGTTTAGAAGCATATACGTATAAAGATACACAACATATCTCTCCAAACTGCCAAATCCCAAACCCCTTCTTTAATGTGCAGGCACTGTACTTCCCGTTTCCAGGACTCAAGTCCGGCTATGTAAAAATAACCGGTTTCCCTGAATCCCTTCACTAAATATTACCCTGCTCACACTCCAACAGCTCGTCAGGTCCCAAATACCATTCGTCTCCATTTACTCCTATCTAACACCCTCACGCACGCTTGCTGGAAGTCCAAACCCCTCACCCACAAAACCTCCTTTACCCCCTCCCTCCAACCTTTTTGAGGACGACCCATACCCCGCCTTATTTCCCCTACAGATTTATACACTCTCCATGTCATTTTACTTTGATCCATTCTCTCTAAATGATCAAACCACCTCAACAACCCCTCTTCAGCCCTCTGACTAATACTTTTATTAACTCCACACCTTCTCCTAATTTCCACAATCTGAATTTTCTGTATAATATTCACACCACACATTGCCCTTAGACAGGACATCTCCACTGCCTCCAACCGCCTCCTCGCTGCAGCATTTACAACCCAAGCTTCACACCCATATAAGGGTGTTGGTACTACTATACTTTCATACATTCCCTTCTTTGCCTTCATAGATAACGCTTTTCGTCTCCACATATACCTCAATGCACCACTCGCCTTTTTTCCTTCATCAATTCTATGATTAACCTCATCCTTCATAAATCCATCTGCTGACACATCAACTCCCAAATATCTGAAAACATTCACTTCTTCCATACTACTCCTCCCCAATTTGATATACAATTTTTCTTTATCTGAGTCATTTGATACCCTCATCACCTTACTCTTTTCTATGTTCACTTTCAACTTTCTACCTTTACACACATTCCCAAACTCATCCACTAACCTTTGCAATTTTTCTTTAGAATCTCCCATAAGCACAGTATCATCAGCAAAAATTCCCATTTTGTATTTGATCCCCCATAATTTAATCCCACCCCTCTCCCAAACACCCTAGCATTTACTTCTTTTACAACCCATCTATAAATTTATTGAACAACCATGGTGACATTACACTTCCCTGTCTGTGACTTACTTTTACCGGGAAGTATTCTCCCTCTCTTCTACACACCCTAACCTGAGCCTCACTATCCTCATAAAAACTCTTTACAGCATTTAGTAACTTACCTCCTATTCCATATACTTGTAACATCTGCCACGTTGCTCCTGTACATAAATGAACTTACACACTGCTGGTGTGCAGGTACACATTAAAATCACTAAGAGTGTCTTATTAGTCTTGAGGATGCCATATTAATAATAATAATATGCAATAATAATCACCCTGAGGCTCATTAAATGTCATATATGTATTACGTTAATATAAACATTTAGCTCAATTTCTTAGAGATACAGAAAAGCGCATGTATTCACACATACTTCAGAATATTGTCTCCCTCTCACCTTACTAAGTCGAGCCTTAGCTTACACATGTGAGGATAATGTCTTAACTTTAATCTTAATTTGACTGATTCTTAATGTAATTTTAATAAGTTTGAGTTGAGCCCTTTTATGTTAAGATATTTCATAAATTTGCTATTTTTACTGTTATGTAAATTTTTAGTAGGGATTTACTAATTTCAGTTGGATCCCAGTATTTGCAAGGCTCCTCATTGGATGTAACATGCGGTAATAAGTGAAAACATTAATATACTCGGAACCAGTGAACACTCAGCATTTTGCACTAATGCTAAATGAAGCCTTAATTATGGCTGCTTACTGGTACTTAATACAGTGGACCCCCGGTTAATGATATTTTTCATTCCAGAAGTATGTTCAGGTGCCAGTACTGACCGAATTTGTTCCCATAAGGAATATTGTGAAGTAGATTAGCCCATTTCAGACCCCCAAACATACACGTACAAACGCACTTACATAAATACACTTACATAATTGGTCGCATTGGGAGGTGATCGTTAAGCGGGGGCCCACTGTATTAATGAATTTATTAAAAAAATGAGTGGAAATTAATCTAACTTGGCTATTACTTTTTAATAAAATGTCCTTGGTTACTAAAGTTCATAAGTTTAATTAACTTAAGGTAAACATATCATTACTTTGTTTCTCCAGTAATGCAGTAATTTATAATTATAACATTGCAAAATAGGAACATTTTTCACAAATTATATTAGTGCATGTTAAATTATATTAAATTAGGCTGTTACTTCATAATTCTTTGAGAGCCGATTAGCTTGGATATGTAGGGGTATACTATTAGACCAGGCTTCACTAGTGTATCTGGTACAGGTGAAGAATATGCAGATAATATAGCCTGTGTGTATTGTGCTATAAATACGTATTCTGTTGGCAGCCACAGAACATGAACAGTAACTGCTAACTTTTAATTATTTTACTATATTAATGAGGTTCTCAGCATTTATTTCTTAATGTTTTCTGTAACTCTGCAAATGCTATTTCCACAAACAAATTAATATTAGTAGATGCAACACATTTGGCAGTGTGGTCATCTATCATAACCAAGAGATGATCTTATATACACATGCATCGCTCTTGATGTAAGAATAAGGTGGGTCTCAGTAGTGTACAACTTCCCAAATTATGTACTGTACATTTTATAAGTAGATGCGATCAGCATCTTAAATTATTGTATCACTGGGATGTGAGTTTAGGTTGATTGTCAAACCCATAACACTGTCATGTGTACAGTAATGTGTGCGAGTACCAGTTTTCTTCAGCTGTAAAATTAAGTTTTCTTTCATGGTACTGCACAGGTCAGCCATCACTAATCCAGCATCATTGGGACCTGTAGTGTGCCGGATTAGTGAGTTTGCCAAATTACAGAGTGGTTAGGTTAGAATGCACTTAATTAACCTATCAATAGAGAGACTTTCTGCTACATCTTCCTAATTTTCACCACTGCTTTCTCCTCCACTGGCTTGCTGCTGTGGATTTACAGCCATCTGCACAATTTCCGAGTCAGTATAATGATTTGAGTCGGTATAATGATGAAATTTGAAATTATGCTAGCTGAAATTAATGCTGGATTACTGATGGAACAGGATAACTGATTGCCGGATTAGTGATGGCCAACCTGTACTACTTTTCAAGGGGAGGGGGTTAGAGATGCTTTGATACTGAAGATATTTTGATCTAAGGCAAGGTTTAACTGGAGATATCCATGCCCATTTGCAGTATGGGAACCAAATAACAAGGGTATGGGAACCAAATAATGGGGGTATGGGACTCTGTCTCTGAACAGTTTTAAAAAAATGTTTTTAGAATAAACTATCAGCTGTTCTGCTGCTAACTGTCCATATGTAAAGTAAAACCAATTCTATTGACTTCTTTTAAAGTCATACTGGTACATAATAACACAGTGGTGATGATTTCCACAGTGTGGTGAAGGTGGTAAGGGTACGTATTGGACAATCCACTGGGGGTCTGTAATCGTGAAAAGGTTAAGAACCCCTAATTACCTTAGTAATTCCCTCTGTCTCTTGCATTAGAGCTGATTAATTTCAGTTTTCCAGGTGCTATATAACTCCCACTGGTTTAGTGCTTCCATTGATTTTAATAATTTCATAATACTAGTTACTCCTCATTTATGTAATGCATTAAAAAGTTGTATAATAAATAATTACCAGTTTAGAATTTGAAAATATAGTCATCTTTTATGCATAAAATGTAGGCATTTTTTGCAAAGTTTAGTACATAATTTTCTTGTCTGATAATTTATTACCAATTTTCAGCTGAGGATGTACAGTTAGTGGAGTTGAAGTCGGTGTCAACGCAGGTGACCATCCGTGGCTTCGTAGCACAAGTGAATGCCAAGCTAACATACTATAACCCTGGCTCTGAGGCTCTGCAGGTAAAGTCTGGTCACAGTATTGATCTGGTAATGTGAAGTAGAATTCCTCACTTAGGAACACCTGAGTTTTCATGATCTTCATATATGAATGAGTCTGTTTGTAAGCTGAAACTCTGGGAATCCAATTGTTTTGTAAGTTGGAGACACCTTGTGGTTTATCAAAGAAGATTTGTGCCTGTCTTTACTCAGTGTAGTAGGAATTAAAAAAAAAAAAAAAAGACAAATAGCATTCTTGGAGAATCTGAAGCCTCTTAGATATATTGTAACTTTAGTAAACATTTATCAGAAGGTTTTTGGGAGAAAAAAAGAGGAAGAAGCAGAAAAGAACAGGAGGAGGATATGAAAGAAGAAGAGGAAGAAATAGAAGAAAATAAAAACATTTATTTCATTGAAACACACACAAGTTACACTGACTGAGTTTACAGTTTGTTTGGTTACTGTGTTGATACAAATACAGTCTGATACAATTTGAATTGTACTTTTAAAAGAGCCACTTATTATGCAAACCATTTCAAGCAAATTAATTCTAAAACAAACTTATTACTTAATTCTAGTCTTAGCATATTAATTTAATCATTGTGGGGCAGTATAGCTTTCCAATGATAATAATAATGCATTACTTCTTTGGGCATACAGATGATGTAGATACACGAGTTAAATAGTCACAGACGAAGGTGACTAATTATGCAATGTTTGATAATTGTACTTAAGTGCACCTGTACCTAAATAAACTTACTAAGAATTAACATTGTGTAGAACTTCTAGTGTAGTTAAAATACAATCATATGTTCAACAAGAAAGGTAGATATTGACAGAGTCGTTTATTGCATGTACATTTTTAAACTGGTATTGTATATGAGTAAAAGAGCGAAGAGTGAAAATGGCAGGCATTAGGGGGGTACAGGCTGCCATTATTATACTATTTATCTTTCTCCTTCAATTTCATAAAGAAAGAAATCAGTCATGGGGGCTGGAAAAGGTGACTGGAGTAACAGCATCCTGGATAGTAAAAGCCCAACAGTTGCCATCCTACCAGAAACGTAAATGTCACTGTCGCCGCAAGGTATGGCAACACCGCATACCCAAACAAAAACAGTGGCACACAGCTCTTATTGTAGCGCTCTTAAGTGGCGATATCCAAATTAATCCAGGACCTCAAACTATTGTGCAGAGGCAAAACAGACAGATAAATGACGGTGATAATGATGGTCTAGTAGCTAGGAATGATAACCTTAACTCCATATGTAATGCATACATAGGTCAATGTGAGACAATACAGCCATTATTATCTCAAACACTACCAAACAGGTGCATACACTGTACTAAAGTATGCATGGAAAATAGAAAAGGCACCTTATGTAAAATGTATAAGGGGTGGGTGCACGATGGATGTATGTACAATTATTGTAACGGTGCCAGAATTCACTTTGTGTGTAACAAATGCACTTTGGCACAGTTACCCTTTAGCAATGATGACATTTATTTACCTAATTTTAATACATATGACCCATTGCCATATATTGATGATTATAATTGTTTTATGAAAACAGGCCTTCACTTTATTCATGTCAACGCAAGATCACTTCTTCCTAAATTGGCAGAGATTAGGATTCTAGCTAACAAAATTAGTGCGGCAGTTATAACCATCTCTGAATCCTGGTTGGATGATACGGTGACTGACGACGAGGTCAAAATAGAAGGTTACACTATAAAACGGTTAGATAGGAACAGAAAGGGTGGTGGAGTATGTGCCTACATTACAAATGACTTACCTTACAACCCAAGACCTGATTTAAATAACAAAAAACTGGAGATTCTATGGTTTGAAGTGCTGCTTCCCAAGACCAAACCCATCTTAGTAGGAACTAGTTACCGCCCTCCTACCCAGGACCAGTTCTTAGAAGACTTTTCCAGGGTCTTGTCCGGACTTGAAAACAATTGCGAGACAATAATACTGGGAGACTTCAGTATCTGTTTTCAGCAGCAAAATAACTGGCTATGCAAAAGGTATAAGCAAATTCTAGGTTTAAATAGTTACACTCAACTAATTAATACACCAACCCAGATCACACAGTTCTCAGCCACCCTAATTGACCACATACTCTGTAACCGCTCTGAGAACATTAGTCAGCCAGGCGTCATTACCACAGGTCTTAGTGATCATTTCATCATTTACTGCACTAGGAAAATCACTAGGGATAGGATAGGCCTACACAGGACAATAAAAATGAGGTCAACTAGAAACTACAGGAAAGAAACACTGGTAAATAGGCTACACAATTGTGACTGGGCAGAGATAACAAGTTGCACGGACGTAAACGATGCCTGGGAAAAATTCAAAACAATGTTCACTACCATCCTTGATAATATTGCACCAGTTAAAGAGGTCAGGATTAAACGAAGAACTGAACCCTGGATGACTACTGAGATATTAGATAATATGAAATTCAGAGACCAGCTACTAAAAAGATTTAAAGCAAACAGACAGGATATTGCAGCACTAAATGAATTCCAAACGGTGAGGAACAGAGTGCAGAGACTTATAAAAGGAGCAGAGGCAAAGGACTATTGCTCAAAAATTGAAGAGTATAAGCATAACCCCAGAAAGCTCTGGCAACAACTAAAACAGTTGGGGTATAGCCATAAGCCAGTAGATAGGTCTTAACATAGTACTCACTATCGATAACGAGGTATGCCACGAAACATCTAAGGTGGCAAATTGCTTTAATTCCTTCTACACATCTGTTGCATCAACACTAGTAAGTAAACTACCAGCTGCATCAAATGCCTTTAACACAGACTCTGATAAGTTTCAAACATACTATACCAATAAAGGGGTAACCCCAAACAGTTGTCAACTAGTAAGAACTAAGCAGGTTAAACCCAACTAAGAGCACTGGCCCGGATAACATCCCGTCTAAGTTCCTAAAAGATGGTGCTTCTGAACTGTCAATCCCTATTGCTCACATAATAAATCTATCAATCACCACTAATACCGTAGTGGATGGGTTCAAGGAGGCCAGAGTTACTCCTATCTTCAAGAAAAATAGTAGGTCTGATGTAAGCAACTATAGGCCTGTTAGTATACTCAGTATAATATCCAAAATTCTAGAGAGGGCAGTGTACTCTCAAGTAGTTAAGTACCTAAATTACAACAACATTCTCCATAGCTATCAATCGGGCTTTAGAAGATCTTACTCAACCGACAATTCCCTAATTAATCTGATGGATTACCTGAGAACTGAAATGTCAAAGGGAAACCTCATAGGTATGGTAACCTTAGACCTGCAAAAGGCCTTCGATACTGTCAACCACAATATATTATGTAAGAAACTTCAAGCTATCGGTATAGGTTCTGTAGACTGGTTTAAGTCCTACCTTAGCAACAGGAGACAAAATTGTCAAAATCAACAAAATGGAATCAGAACCCCTGCCGATAGCATGTGGAGTTCCTTATTATTCTTATGTTATGTCAATGACATGCCTATCAGTGTCAAGTGCAAACTCCTACTGTATGCAGATGACAGTGCTCTGTTAGTGTCAGGTAAAGACCCACAAGATATAGCTAATGTTTTAACACTGGAACTGGAGTCCTGCAGCAAATGGTTAGTAGACAACAAACTATCATTACACCTCGGGAAAACTGAAGCCATTTTCTATGGCACGAAACATAAACTGAGAAGGGTAAATAATTTTAATGTCCAGTGTAATGGGGAGCCCATCAGTTTGGTTTCATCAGTAAAACATCTGGGAATCCCCTTTGACCCATGCATGTCAGGAGAATTGATAGGGAACAGTGTAGTAAAGAAAGCGAATGCCAGACTGAAGCTCCTGTATAGACAAGCACAGTGTCTACCTACTGAGGCTCGCAGGACCCTTGTCTAGCCCTTATACAATGCCATATGGATTATGCTTGCTCTTCATGGTACTCTGCCTTGACAAAAAAACTGAAGGATAGACTGCAAATCACCCAGAACAAAATTGTAAGATTCATCCTGGGGCTGGGACCAAGAGAACATGTAGGCCAGGATGAATTACAGCAGTTGGATATGCTGAATGTTGAAGACAGAGTAAAACAACTGAAGCTAAATCATGTTTATAAAACTGCTCACAAACAGTGTCCAGAATATCTTCTCAATTTTGTCAAGGTTGGGAACCAAAGCAATCATAGTACTAGGGGGAGGGAGCACAACTTTGTAGTACCCACAGTCAGTGGCCAGGCTTCAAACACCTTTTATTGTACAGCAATAAAGGAATGGAACAGACTACCCGCACGTGTCAAAGCCAGTCATAGCATGAACCAGTTCAAGAAGAGTGCCAAAAGGTGTCTGATGAATGTAGCTACAGAAAGGGAGGGGAATGATTTTCTATTTTTTAGCTAACATACGTGTAAATTTTACCTTATTCCTTGTAATGACCCTCGTGTAGTAGATAGTCTTTTTAGTATGATAATAAGATGTTATCTTCATTATAGAATAATAAGAAAATATAACCTTTATATTATAATAATAAGGTAAAAGGACCCCAATGGAAATAAGTCACTCTGTCTGACTTTTTTGGGTTATCCTAGGTTCTCTACAAATATGCTGCTATGTATGATAATTCTATGTAACTGTATTTGTGTATACCTGAATAAACTTACTTACTTACTAATCTTCAGTTTTATGTAATGGTTGAATACAGATAGTGAAATTACAGCAAGTTACTTAAATTACGAAACAATTCAAATGGGACTGTTTGTGTTACGAATTATATATGGGAGTTGAAAGAAGGCTGGAGGAAGAATAGGGACATAAATAGATGAGGACAGGCATTGTTTGATTAGCAAATTACTGTCTGGATTACATTAGAGAGATGAGATGCCTTTTAACCCTTTGAGGGTCGAGACCCCTGATCCTGAACCCCCTCTCAGGGTTGAAAAATTTTCAAAAAAAAAAAAAAAAAAAAAAAAACTTTTGGAATGATAGAGAATCATTCCCCAAACCTAATGATACCAAAAGTATGAAATTTGATGGAAAACGTACGGAATTATGCTCTCGTGAAGTTAGCGGTCTCAATATTTATGCATCAGTGATTTCGCACACTTTGAGCCCAATTTTCAGCCAATTCCAATGTTCCAGTCAACTAAAATCATAGCTATTTCGCTAGAACTCCATTTGTTCTATCGATTGAGTACAAGAAACTGCCCTTTTACCGCTCTCAACTACCCAGTTTCAAAATAGGGTCCAGAATAAACAAGACAGACATTGTTAAATTAGACACATGTGCAACTCTTGGGTTGCACGTGTCTAATTTTACAACATGTCGGTTCTTTGAACCATTCATCTAAAAGAAACATTCCTGGCATTAAAATAACATTTTCTCTGTTCACTAGTCACGTCTCCAGGCCCCTCTTATATATTACTCTTGCTTTCCATTTTGAATACTTATTCTCACAAAAAATAAAAGATTTACTGTTAGGGGGACTACTGCATTATTGTAAAAATGGTATAAATAATATCAGTGCACTTGTAAAAGAATATTAGACTCGCCAGTTGATGTGTATTGGACGCATGGCATGATTTGTTTACTCCTGCACATCGGCAAAAATCAAACATTTCTGTTACTTTGAGCTCAGTTTCAAGGTACATTCATTGTGAAACCAATCAAAATCATCTCTATTTGACTTAATAAATCGTAATGACAACGATGCAAATAAACCATAGGACCCCGCTGCCGTGATTGACCCCCGCGGTCATATAGACCTATACCGGCGGTTCAAACCGGCCGGGGATAGGTTCATCTCTATTTACTGGAATATATCTTCCCTTCTATCAAATGATACCAAAATCCAAACCATAAATACCATCAACGATAATACACTGCAAAGTCTGTTTTAATTTAAAAAAGTTTTATTCCTTGTTATGCACTGCGTGCTTCAGGATTTTTTTTTATACTGTGCATACTGACCATGCAGACCCATTTTTCATATGTAGGCCTACCAGCTTTCTTCCACCAGATTTGAAGGCGCTAGAATTTACGCTTATAAGTACATGACTGACCCTGGCTGTTAAGACGTACATGTACGTGACCGACACTGAAAGGGATATCATTAGCTTTTGAAGTGATGGCAGATAGAGGGCCTTTAGGAGACTTCAGGCAGGGAGTTCCATATTTTTAGGCCTTTTATGCACATTGAAGTTTTACACTTGAATCGGATACTGAGGAGGTTTTGTCTTGTGTTATGTCTGTGAGTTCTGTTGCTGCTATCAAGGAAAAGTTTTAGATGAGGGTTTATATTGCAACCGATTGTCATATAAAAAATATAAATAAATATATATATATATATATATAAATATTATATATATATATATATATATAAATATATATATATAGATAAATATATATATATAAAGTATATATATATATATAAATTATATTATATATAATAATAATATAAAATATATTATGATATATATATATATATATATATTATATATATATAATATATATATATATATACTATATATAAATATATATATTATATATAATATATATATAATATTGATAAATATATATATATATAATATATATATATATCCTGTGATTGTTTTACATGATGGTAGGATTGCTGATGTCTTTTTGTCTGTCTCATAAATATGCAAGATTAAGGCATGTCTTGCTACTTCAACTTACACTAGGTCACACTACACATACATGTACACATTTATTTTATAAACACTCATCTGAGTTTTCTTTGGAGGGTATCTTAATAAGATCATGGTCTTATTAATTTTCTATTAGATCCATGGGAAGTGGAATAAAATCTTTCCCCTCCGTAAGCCATGCTGTTGTAAAAGTCAACTAAAATGCCGGGAACAATGGGACAGTAACACCCTTTTTTTCCTGTAAAGATTACTAAAAATGAATAAGAAAGAAGAAAATTGTCAAAGTGGGAAGACTGAATGTGCGTGATGTTTGTGCAATGATAAGAAATATTGATTGTGGATGTTATGAATGAGAAGAAGCGGATGTCCTGGCTTTCAGTGAAACAAAGCTGAAGGGGTGGGAAGTTTTCAGTGGAGATTAATAAAATGGGATTAGGTCCAGGGGTTTTCAATAGAGTTAGAGCTATAGAATGAGTAGCAATTAATGTTGAAGATAAGCTTATGCAGGAAAAGTGGACTATAAATGTTATTAATTCAAGGATTATGTGGAGTAAAATAAAGATAGGTATGTGAAAAGTGGGTATAATAAGCCGTGTATGCACCGTGGAGAAGAGAGAAGTGTAGAGGAGAGAGAGAGATTTTGGGAAATGTTGAGTGAATGCGTGGGGAGTTTTGAATCAAGTGTGAGAGTAAAGGTGGTTGGGGATTTTAAATGCTAAAGTGGTAAAATGTTATGGAGGGAGTATAGTAAATTGGGGTGCCAGGTAATGTAAATGGGAGCCTTTAATTGAGCTATGTGTATGAAAGAAATTTGTAATAAGTAATACATATTTTTTGAAAAAGAGGATAAATAAATATACAAGGTATGATGTAGCACGTAAATGAAATAGTTTATAAGATTTATGTATTGGTGGGATTAAAGGTTGTGGTAGGCTCCCATGAAGTACATGTTTATAGAGAGGGCAACCGATCATATCGGATCATTATTTAGTTGTTATCGCTACAGTTTAGAGTAACAGGTAGAAGGGAAAAAGAGAAGGGTGGCAACAACAAGTAAAGAGGGAAGTGAAAGTGTCTACCTAAGGGAGGAGGAAGTACAGGGTGAGATATAGCGACTATTGGGCAGAAGGTGGGCTAGTGCAAAGATGAGTAGTGGGGGGTTGAAAGGGTAGGAAATAAGTTTTTAAAAATGCAGTATAGAATGTTGGGGCAGAAGATTGTGGTTATAGGAGGGGGGGGCAGGATGAAAAGAGGAAGTGATTGGTGGAATGATGAATTAAAGGGTGTATAAAAGAGAAAAGAGGAGTCTTAAGAGTGTTTTTTACAAAGCAAAGTTTTATAAGAAGAGCAGAGTATAATGGAGAGTAAAAGAAAGGTAAAATGAAGAGTGTGAGAGAGTGCAAAAGTAAAGCAATGATAGAGTTGGAGAGGCCCTGTCAAGAAATTTTAATGAAATAAGAAAAAATTTTGGAGTGATTTTAAACAATTAAGAAAGCCTAGGGAAATAGGATTGTCAGTTAAAAACAGAGTAGGGAGTTATGTAAATGGGGAGACGGCGTATTGGTTAATGTGCGAGAATATTTGAGGAACTTTTAAATGTTAAGGAAGAGAAACAGAGGCAGTAAATTTCATGTCACTGGTCAGGGAGTATAACCATCTTTTAGGAGTGAAGAAGTAGCTATAATGTAAGTGTGGGGAAGGTACGTGAGGCATTACGTAAAATGAAGGGGGTAAATCAGCTGGAACTGAGGGATCATGACAAAATGTTAAAAAGCCAGAGGGGGGGATATAGTGTTGGAGTGGTTGGTACTTCTGTTAATAAATGTATGAAAGAGGGGAATGGTACCTAGGGATTGGCAGTAGAGCATGTATAGTCCCTTTATATAAAGGGAAAGGGACAAAAGAGACTGTAAAAATTAAAGGAATAAAGCTTACTGAGTAATACCAGGAAAAGTGTACGTAGGGTTAAATGAAAGAATTAGAGTAAGACCAGAATGTAGGATTGCGAAGAGCAAGGAGGTTTTTAGAGTGGGTAGGGGAATGTGTAGAAGTCAGGGTGTTTACATTGAAAGCATAAATGTGAACAGTATTTAGATTAAAATAATGGAAGTTTTTTATTGCATTTATGGATTAGAAAAGGCAATGATAGAGTGGATAGAGGAGCAATGATGGCAGATGTTCAAGTATATGGAATATGGTGGTAAGTTGATTAAATGCTGTAAAGAGTTGTTATATGAGGATAGTGAGCTCAGTTAGGGTTGTGAAGAGAGGGAGACTACTTCCGTATAAGTAGGTCTTAGACAGGGATGTGAATGTCACCATGGTTTTTTAATATAATTATAGATGGGGTAGTAAAGGAAAGTAAATGCTTGGGGTGTTTTTGGAGAGGGGTGGGATTAAATTATGGTGAATCAAATTCAAATGGGAATTGACACAGTTTACTTTTGCTGATGATACGTGCTTATGGAGATTCTAAAGACAAATTGCAAAGGTTAGTGGATGAGTTTGGGATGTGTGTAAAGTAGAAAGTTAAAGTGAACATAGAAAAAGAGTAAGATGATGAGGTGTCAAATGATTAAGATAAAGAAAAATTGGATATCAAATAGGGAGGAGGAGTATGGAAGAATGAATGTTTTTTTTCAGATACTTGGGAGTTTGACGTGTCGGCGGATGGATATAATGAAAGGATGAGTTAAACATAGAAATGATGAGGGAAAAAAGGTGATTGTTGCGTTGAGGTATATGTGGAGTCAAAAAACGTTATCTATGGAGGCAAAGAAGGGAATGTATGAAAGTAATAGTAGTACCAACACTCTTATATAATTGGTGTAAGCTTGGGTGGTAAATGCAGCAGCGAGGAGACGTTTTGAGGATTGCGAGATGTCCTGATTAAGGGGCAATGTGTGGTGTAAATATTAGGCAAAAATTCGGAGTGTGTGGAAATTAAGGAGAAGGTGTGGAGTTAAATAACAGTATTAGTCAGAAGGCAAAGAGGGGTTGTTCAGGTGGTTTGGTCATTAGAAGAGAATGGATCACGTAAACTTACATGGGAAAGCATAAAAAATCTATATGGGAAGAAGGCTGGTAGGGTCGTCCTCGAAAGGGATGGAGAGAGGGGGTAAAGGAGATTTGTGGGTAGGGGGCTGACTTCTCAGGCAAAAAAAGCCCGTGGCGTGACGTGTTAGATAGGAGTGAATGGAACGAATGGTACTTGGGACCTGAACCGATCTGTTTGGAGTGTGAGCAGGGTAAATTTAGATGAAGGAAAACAGGGCAACCGGTTATTTTTCCATATAGTCGGACTTGAGTCCTGAAATGAATACAATGCCTGCACTTTAAGTAGTGGTTTTGGATATTGGCAGTTTGGAGGGTATTTGTGTATCTTTAGATGTTTATTCTTCAAGACTGTTGTATTCAGAACACCTCTGCAAAAACAGTGATAATGTGCGAGTGTTGGTGAAAGGGTAGAAAGATGATGAAAGTATGTCTTTGGTGGGGATTTTCTTTCTTTTTGGGTCACCCTCCTCGTGGGAAACGGCCTACTGTATGAAAAAAAAAAAAAAAAAAAATAGTAAATATATATAACTATATTATATATAGTAAATCTATATAATATAATAAATAATATATATATAGTATATAATATATAAATATATATATATATATATATATATATATATATAATATATATATATATATAAATATATAATAATTAATTTTTTTTTTTTCTCAAGACGTCGTCTCCCACCGAGGCAGGTACCCAAAAAAGAATGAAAATCCCAAAAGAAAAATACATTCATCATCATTCAACCTTTCACCACACTCACACATTACACTGCTTTGCAGAGGTGCTCAGAACACAACAGTTTAGAAGCATATACTATAAAATACACAACATACACGCTCCAAACTGCAATAATCCCAAACCCCTCCTTTAAAATGTCAGGCATAGTACTTCCATTTCCAGGACACCCCAAGTCCGACTATATGAAAATAACCGGTTTCCTGAATCCCTTCACTAAATATTACCCTTCACACGACTCCAACAGATCGTCAGGTCCCAAGTATCATTCGACTCCATTCACTCCTATCTAACACCTCATGCAACTATTGCTGAATCCAAGCCCCGTCTCTCCACAAAACCTCCTTACCCCCTCTTTCCAACCCTTTCGAGGATGACCACTACCCCTCTTTACTTCCCCTATAGATTTATATGCCTTTCCATGTCCATTCTAACTGATCCATTCTCTCTAAATACCAACCATCTCAACAACCCTCATCTGCCCTCTGACTAATGCTTTATTAACTCCACACCTTCTCCCTAAGTTCCACACTCCGAATTTTCTGCATACTAAGTTACACCACAACATTTGCCGCATAGACAGACAGTCGCCACTGCCCTACCAAACGTCTCCTCGCTGCTGCATTAACCACCCAAGCTTCACATCCATATAAAGTGTTGGTACTACTATACTTTTTTTTTTTTTTTCCATACATTCCCTTCTTTTGCCTCCCAGGAAGAACTACCGTCCTCCAGATTGACTTGTGAAACAAAAAACCTGAACCTGTTTTGCATGATGTAGGATGCTTGATTTCCTTTTTCTGTCTCATAAACACGCTAAGATAACAGGAATATCTTGCTACTCCTACTTACACTTTGGTCACACTTCCAGACACGCACATGCAATATATATGAACATACATCTAGGTTTTTTCTCCTTTTCCTAAATAGCGCTGTTCTTTTTTTTATTTCTTCTATTGTCCATGGAAGTGGAAAAGAATCTTTCCTCCGTAAGCCATGCGTGTCGTATGAGACGACTAAATGCCGGGAGGCAATGGGCTAGTAACCCCTTCTCCTGTAACAATACTAAAAAAGAGAAGAAGAAAAACTTTATAAAAAAACTGGTTGCTTAAATGTGGTGGATGTAGTGCGGATTGACAAGAAACAGATGATTGCTGATGTATATGAATTAAAAGAAGTTGATGTCCTGGCTAAGCAAACAAAGCTGAAGGGGGTGAGAGTTTCGTTGGGGGGAAATAAATGGGATTAAATCTGGAGTACGAGAGAGTTAGAAGCAAAGGAAGGGGTAGCATAATGTCTAAATGATCTTTATGGAAGAGAAAGAGAATATGAATGTGTAAATTCCAAGAATATGTGGATTAAGAGTAAAGGTTGGAATGCGAGAAGTGGGTCATAATAACGTGTACACTGGAGAAGAGAGGAATGCAGAGGATAGAGAGAGATTTGGGAGATGTTAAGTGAATGTATAGGAGCCTTTTGAACCAAGGAGAGAGTAATTGTGGTAGGGACTTGAAGCCTAAAGTAAGGAGAAACTTTAGAGAGGGTGTGGTAGGTAAGTTAGGGGTGCCGGGGGGGGGGAATGATAATGGATCCCTTGATTGAACTTTTGTAAAGAAAGGGGTTTAGTAATAGGTAATACATATTTTAAAAAAAGAGATAAATAAGTATACACGTAGCTTAGGGCGAAAATGACAGTATTTGATGGATTATGTATGGTAGATAAAAGACTGTTTGAGTAGACTTCAGGAGTACATGTTTATAGAGGGTCCACAGAAATATCAGATCACTTTCTAGTTGTACTACACAGAGAGTAAAAGGGTATGATGGGATACATAGGAGAATAGAAGCATCAGGGAAGAGAGAGGTGAAGGTTTATAACTAAAAGAGAGGCAGTTAGGGTAAATAGGAGTAGTAAGGAGTATGTAATAGAATGAGGAAAAGGGAAATTTTTTCCCAGTAAAAGTAGGCTTAGTACAAGGAGTGTGATGACACCGTGTTGTATTAATCAATTTATAGATGGGTTTAAGAGAGTAAAATGCGAGGTCTTGCAAGAGCGTGGAGATTAAAAGATAAAGAATCACACACAATGTGGGAGTTGTCCACAGCTGCTCTTTGCTGATGACACTGTCTCTTGGGAGATTCTGAAGAAAGCTGCAAAGATTGGTGATGAATTTGGAGGGTGTGCAAAAGAAGAAAATTAAAGGTGAATACAGGAAAGAGTAAGGTATGAGGATAAAAAGATGAGTGATGAAAGATTGAATATCAGATTGGAGGGAGAGAGTATTAATGGAGGGAGGTGAACGATTCAATATTTGGTAGTGGAGCTGTGTCAGCGGATGTCTATGAAAGATAGGTGAATCATAGAATATTGATGAGGGTAAAAAGAGTGAGTGGTGGCACTTAGGAGTCTGTGAGACAAAGAACTTGTCCTTGGAAAGGCAAAGAGGGGAATGGATGAGAGTAATAGTTTTTAACCAACGCTCTTTAAATGGGTGTGAAGCGTGGGTGATGAATGTTGCAGCGAGGAGAAGGCTGAGGCAAGTGGAGATGGTCATGTCTGAGGGCAATGTGTGGTGGTTGGAATATAAGCAGAGAATTCGTAGTTTGGAAGTTAGGAGGAGGTGCGGGATTACAAAACTGTTGTCCCAAGGGCTGAGGAAGGTTGTTTGAGGTGGTTCGGACATGTAGAGAGAATGGAGCGAAAACAGAATGACTTCAAGAGTTATCAGTCCGTAGTGGAAGAAGGAGGGGTAGGTCGGCCTAGGAAGTGTTGGAGGGAGGGGGTAAAGGAGGTTTTGTGTGCGAGGGGCTTGGACTTCCAGCAGGCATGCGTGGCGTTTTTTGATAGGAGGGAATGGAGACAAATGGTTTTTAATACATTACCTGCTGTTGGGTGTGAGCAAAAGTAACATATATGAAGGGATACAGGGAAACCGGCAGCCGGACTTGAGTCCCTGGAGATGGGAAGTACAGTGCCTGCCTCTGAAGGAGGGGTGTTAATTTGCAGTTTTTTTTAAAACTGTAGTGTAAAGCAACCCTTCTGGCACGACCCAGTGATGGAGTGAATGAATGGTGAAAGTTTATTCTTTTCGTGCCCCCTGCCTTGTGGAATCGGCCGGTGTGATAATAAAAATAATAAAATAATAAATATACTCAACGCGACACCTCATCGCCTTTTTTCCCTCAAAATTTCTTTGATTAACCTCATCCTCATAAATCCATCCGCCGACACGTCAACTCCCAAGTATCTGAAAACTTCACTTCATCCATACACCTCCTCCGCCCCCCAATTTGATATCCAAATTTTTTCTTATCTTAAATCATTTGATACCCTCATACACCTTACTCTTTTCTCTGTTCACTTTCAACTTTCTACCTTTAACACACATTCTCAAACTCCATCCACTAACCTTTGCAATTTTTCTCTTTAGAAATCTCCCCAGAACAAAGTTATCATCAGCAAAAGTAACTGTCAAATCCCATTTTTGAATTTGATTCCCCATAATTATTAATCTCTTAAACCCACCCCTCTCCCGAACACCCTAGCATTTACTTCTTTACAATCCCATCTATAAATATATTAAACAACCATGGTGACATACACATCCCTGTCTAAGACCTACATTTACCGGGAATTATTCTCCCACACTCTACACACCCTAACCTGAGCCTCACTATCCCATAAAAGCTCTTTACAGCATTTAAGAAACTTACCACCTATTCCATAACTTGCATCATCTGCCACATTGATCCTCTATCCACTCTATCATATGCCTTTTCTAATCCATAAATGCAAAAAAACTTCCCTACCTTTATCTAAATACTGTACACATATATTCTTCAATGTAAACATCCTTGATCACACATCCCCTACCCACTCTGAAGCCTCCTTTGCTGCATTCCACAAATCTACATTCTTCTTAACCTCCTAATTCTTTCAATTATAACTCTACATATACTTTTCCTGGCATACTCAGTAACTTATCCTCTATAATTTTTACAATCTCTTTTGTCCCCTTTCCCTTTATATAAAGGGACTATACATGCTCTCCGCCAATCCCTAGGTACCTTCCCCTCTTTCATACATTTATTAAACAAAAGTACCAACCACTCCAACACTATATATACCCCCCTGCTTTTAACATTTCTGACATGAACCCCATCAGTTCCAGCTGCTTTAAAACCCCCATTACACTACGTAATGCCTCACGTACCTCCACCACACTTACATTCTGAACCTGGCTATTAATATTCGCGTACCTTCCACCCCAGGTAGATCTGTTTGTGACTTGAAAAAACTCACTGTGTGGGCGAAACGTTGTCAATGAAGGATCACATTAAACTGCAAATGTGTTTATATTTCCATATATGCAAGTGCATGACCTCTGATGCAATAATGATCAAGTATAAGGTGTAGGATGCTGCAGTCTGCTGTATCAAAAGCTTTTTCTAAGGTTAATAATGGTCTAGTGATATCATTATTTTCAAGACTATGTAAAGTAATCTTTTCTAAAACAAATCTGGTAGGGGTTGATAATACTTTGAGATGTTATAAAAGGGGTAGAGAATACTTTGTGATGTTATAAAGGGGTTGAGAATACTTTGTGATGTTATAAAGGGGTTGAGAATACTTTGTGATGTTATAAAGGGGTTGAGAATACTTTGTGATGTTATAAAGGGTTGAGAATACTTTGTGATGTTATAAAGGGGTTGAGAATACTTTGTGATGTTATAAAGGGGTTGAGAATACTTTGTGATGTTATAAAGGGTTGAGAATACTTTGTGACGTTATAAGAGGGTTGAGAATACTTATGAGAAGTAAAAAGGGTTGAAATACTTTGTGATTTTATAAAGGAGGTTGAGAAATACTTTGAGATGTTATAAAGGGGGTTGGAAATACTTTATGATGTTATAAAGGGGTTGAGAATACTTTGTGATGTTAAAAGGGTTGAGAATACTTTGTGACGTTATAAAGGGGTTGAGAATACTTGTATGATGTTACAAAGGGTTTAGAATACATTTGTGGATTTATAAAGTGTTGAGAATACTTGTGATGTTATAAAGGGTTGAGAATACATTATAATTGATAAAAGGGGTTGAAATACTTGTGACGTTTATAAAGGGTTGAGAATACTTTGCGATTGTAAAAAGGGGTTGAGAATGACTTTTTGTGTTGTTTATAAAAGGGGTTAGAATACATTTTAGAGAAGTTAAAAAAGGGTTGAGAATACTTTATGATGTATATAAAGGGGGTGAGAATACTTTGTAATGTTATAAAGGGTTATTGAGAATACTTTGATTATGTTAATAAAGGTAGAGAATACTTTTGTGATGTTATAAAGGGGTTGAGAATACTTTGTGATGTTATGAAGGGGTTAAGAATACTTTGTAATGTTATAAAGGGGTTGAGAATACTTTGTAATGTTATAAAGGAGTATAATCTCTTGTGTATTATATTTTTCAAGAATTTTGGATAGCACTGGTAAGTTAGATATTAGCTTATCATTGTTTACATCTTTTGGGTCTTCACCTTTGTGTATTGGAGTAACCATTTCTGTCTTAAGTAATGTTAGGAAAGTACTGGTTTCTAGTGATTGTTAAAAGTAATATAATGGTGGGTGAGATTAAATTTAAATCATGGAATGGGTGAGGTTTGAACCCATGGCAAGTGAGTCCTAAAACTCCACACATTCCATAATTTTTCAGTTGTCTTATTATGATTTTATGAGTTTAGATTACATTTATTTATTATGAACTTTTAGCACACACTATATGAACTTAACATCAGTTTAATGGAACATTACAGGTTCACTACCGGCTTCCAGTTGATGAGAGTGCTGCCGTGTATAAATTAGAAGCTCACTAGGAAGGACGGACAATTTCTGCACAGTGTAATGGAAAGAAAAGAGGTATATTATCGAATGTTGAATATATATTAGGGAGGTACCACCGTCCTGCCAAGTGAGTGTAAAACAAAAGCCTGTAATTATTTTACATGATGGTAGGATTGCTGGTGTCCTTTTTTCTGTTTCATAAACATGCAAAATTTCAGGTACGTCTTGCTACTTCTACTTACACTTAGGTCACACTACACAATAAATTTACAAGCGAATATATACATACCCCTCTGGGTTTTCTTAATTTTCTTTCTAGTACTTGTTATTTCCTCTTACTCCATGGGGGAAGATGAACCCGAAATTCTTCCTCCAAAAGCCATGTGTGTTGTAAGAGGCAACAAAATGCCGGAGCAAGGAGCTGTAAACCCCTTCTCCTGTAGAAATTTACTAAATTTGAAAGGAGAAACTTCGGTTTTTTCCTTTTGGTCCACCCTGCCTCGGTGGTGATACGTCCTGATAGAGAGAAATAAACTAACTAGTTGTGACCTAGTCAACACATCCCTGTCAACTGACTACTAATACAGAAAGTGAACTGTTCTCTCTCCTCCACACCCATATAACCATGAGCCACACTATCAAAAAACTCTTTCAGTCCAATAGAAGCTTACTACCTATCCAAGACTTGCAACATCTGCCACATTGCTCCCCTAACCACCCTATCATATCCCTTTTCTAAATCCATATAAGAAATGAAAACTTCCCTACCTTTATCTACATATTGTTCACGCATAGTGTGCTTTAATTTATGTAGAAAACTAACATGTTACTAGCCCATTGCTTCTAGCATTTTAGGAGCTTTTACAGCACACATGGCTTGTTCTACTTCCCCATGAATATGATAGGAAGAGTAATAAGAACAAAAACTATTAAGATAAAATCAAAGAAAACTCAGATTAGTGTGTATACATGAACATGTACATGCATGTGTAGTGTGACCTAAGTGTAAGTAAAAGTGGCAAGATATACCTGTTATCTTGTGTGTATATGAGACAGAAGAAAGACACCAGCAATCCTACCATTATGTAAAACAATTTCAGGCTTCTGTTTTACACTCACTTGGCGGATGGTCGTACTCCATTGGGCACTTGCTGTCTCTAACCTACTAACTAAACCTAATCATTGAATATATTATCTACACTATCCTCAATTTAATAGGCTGTTAATTAGCTTTGTAAACTTCAGTTAGCAATAAATCATTATACAGAGACCAGTACTGTTATTCATTAGGTTGTTAGTTAGGTTTCCCTATTACTGGCTGATCTTAAATCTTTCATTGTGTTTACCAGAAAACTTTTCATAAAAAAAATTTGATTTTCTTCATTGTATTTGGCAGGCTGAAAATGTGTACAAAGAGGCTGTGAGTGCTGGAAAAACAGCAGTCTTAGCTAGACAGGATGAAAATGCATCAGATGTGTTGCATCTGGACCTTGGCAATCTCCCTGCAGGTCAGTTACCTTGTAAATAATAACTGTACAGGCACCTCCTCACTTAACGACCGAGTTCCATTCCTATGAGTAGGTTGGTAAGCAAATTCAAATCAGAATCAAAATTTTATTTCTTTGCTAAGGTTACAATGTGTGTTTGCATTTCATAATTTAATTGGTACAAAGAAAGCCACTATCATGTCGAGGCATTTCGAGCAGACTTGGTCGATAAGCTAGGAGCCGCCCCTTATCGATATTTCAGGCATACTGTACCGGTAGTGCGTTTGTGTCAGTCAACTTTAGATATTATTTTAATGTTACCTTTGCACTATTTGTAACATATATAGTATATTAAATATTGAACTAGGTATTAAAAATAAAAAGTAAAATACACATACAGTGACTCATATTACCATAAAATATTTCTAGTCTTAATGAAGATTGAGAGGAGAGAAGTATTTATTGTAGAAAAAAATGAAAGAAAAAGAGGAAATAATGGAAAATTACAAAAGAATCACTTAAAGGGTTAGCTGGAGTTGTTCTTGAATGTTTTTGGTGGTAAAAGCTCACAAACGTTGTGTGTAAATGAATATTAAGAACCAGCCATAAGCATACAAAATTAATATACATGTATTTGTTTACATCTCGTCCCATCTCATCTCTTCTCTGTTGCTATTGTTTATGATGGGCACTTAATCGGTAGTTGATAGAAATTATTAAATCAGAGAACAAGGTATTCGTGGTAGCAGTAATAATAATAATCACTCTGGGGCACTTTAAAGGTCATGTACAGTGGACCCCCAGTTTTCAGCCAGGCAAAAATCGGCCAATTTGGAAATCGAGCACTTTTTTTTCGGATTTCGTGCATCCACTCGAAATCATTTGGTTACTAGATGTGTTCAACGTTGACCACTCGTGATTTTCGTGACTCATTCCTTGGTCACCTTAAATGTCTTATTTTTAGGTTTAATACTAAGACAATTTTCATTAATCCATCTATGATATTTCTTCAAAATACATAAGAAACATGTTACATACATACGAATAAACAATGCGAGTGGTGTCAGTGACAAGTAAACGATTAAACGAATTCTCGTAATTCAGCGTTAGAGAAAACTGTGAATCTGGCTATCACTGGCCCAGTCTCCACCCTTAATCCGCGTTTGTGTACAATTCTCTCCCTCGGCATGAAATTTATTCATTATACGTCTCCTATAGTTTATGATGTGCATCTAAAGGTATTGTTAGAAATGATTAAACTCAGGGAACATGGTGTCGAGGTAATAATATGGTTGTGTGCAGCAGTGTAGATAGAGCCCGGTAGTTTGTAGCCAGAGGGACTACATTGGCGTGTACCTACATCTACCGGCTACCAACACTGACAGAAGGTGTAAAACCCAGAGGGACAACATACGTGTACCTACACTACTGGGCTACCTACACTGACTTCTACAATAAAAACTACTCACCTCATGCCTACATTAAGACTATACAAATAATTATAAGGTTAAGGAATGGATGTTACCAACTCCATCTGAAGACTGCAGCACTTAGTTATTCCTTAAAAAATTTTATATTTTGTTTAAATTTTTGGGTGTCTGAAATGGATTAATTGGATTTACATTAAATTCTTATGGGAAATATTACTTCAGTTTTTTGCCATTTTGATTTAGGCCCAACCCATCATGGAACAGATTTTAATACGAAAACCGGGGGTCTACTGGTAATTTAATTTCGAATAAGATGTTGTACTGGCAAGCTAAACCACACCTACACTGAAATATTTGACATTTAAAGAAGTGCCCAGATTGTTGTTATTGATATTAATAATTACTATTTTTTCTTTCAACGTACCATCCGTATCCCACTAGGTTGGGTGACCCAAAAGGAAAAACGAAAGTTTCCCTTTTAGAATTTAGTAATACATGTACAAACAGTGAGAAAGGGTTACTAGCCCCCCTGCTCCCGGCACTTTAGGTCCGCCATTTACGACAACGCATGGCTTACGATGGAAGAATTCTGTTCTGCTTCACCTAAGGAGAATTATTATTAATATAACCACAATTACCTTTTTCCACTGATTTAATCATTTCTAACAGCTACAACTTGATGTCCATCATAAACGAGAGAGAATGAGTGAATGAGACAGACGCTGAATATGTAAACAAACGGACGAACACACTGGCTAACCCTTTTACAATGAATTTCTTTTGTACTTCCATTCTTTCCATTTTTTCTTCCAAGTGCTGCTTCATTTCCAACTCTATCTTGTACTGTGGATACACAATAAAATACAAATTTATAGACAAAATATGTAGGCCTGGAGATTGCTTGGTGCTGAGATGCCGTGCTGCAGTTTCTACGATGAAAGGTTTTCGCACGGCATACAATACCGACTGGCCAGAGAGCTGGTTGTAAGTCTGAGCGGTCGTTAAACAGGTAGGTTGTTAAGTGAATAGTGCCTGTATTTCATTATATTATGCTAGACAACAAAATTGAACTTTTTATTCAGTTCAGAAACCAAATTAGTTGTTTTAAGCTACCTATGATGTGCCAGTCATGACTCTGAGCTTGTTGAGTCCCTGTCGAAGTTTTATTTTTAAGATCTTGTAGTCAATACTTTGAAGAACCACATATATGTTACCCAACAGTCATAAGTATTTTGCATAATTATTAAATGTGGTGCATGCAGTGATGAAAAATAATCTTTCTTAATGCAAATTCATTATATATAAATATACAGTATAACTAGACTTGAGTCCTGGAAATAGGAAGTACAATGCCTGCACTCTAAAGGAGGGGTTTCAGATATTGGCAGTTTGGAGAGATATATTGTGTATTTTTATACGTATATACTTCTAAACTGTTGTATTCTGGGCACCTCTGCAAAAACAGTGATTATGTGTGAGTGAGGTGAAAGTGTTGAATGATGAAAGTATTTTCTTTTTGGGTCACCCTACCTCGGTGGGAGACGACCGACTTGTTGAAAAAAACAAAATACAGTACAGTGGACCCCCGGTTAACGATATTTTTTCACTCCAGAAGTATGTTCAGGTGCCAGTACTGACCGAATTTGTTCCCATAAGGAATATTGTGAAGTAGATTAGTCCATTTCAGACCACCAAACATACACGTACAAATGTACTTACATAAATACACTTACATAATTGGTCGCATTCGGAGGTGATCGTTATGCGGGGGTCCACTGTATAAGAAAACTAACACAAATTTCCAGTCAAACATATTTATATCACAGTTTTCAGACTTTTTCACTCTAGTTATGGCTCTTCCACACCAGTGTTCAACACTAGTTTACTATCAAACTGATTGTCAGGTTTTCCTGATGACTCTTCACCATGATGGTTGTGTCTTGGTGATATCATTCAGTGTGTGGTTGTTTTTTTCACCATGATGGTTGTGTCTTGGTGATATCATTCAGTGTGTGGTTGTGTTTCTTCACCATGATGGTTGTGTCTTGGTGATATCATTCAGTGTGTGGTTGTGTTTCTTCACCATGATGGTTGTGTCTTGGTGATATCATTCAGTGTGTGGTTGTTTTTTTCACCATGATGGTTGTGTCTTGGTGATATCATTCAGTGTGTGGTTGTTTTTTTCACCATGATGGTTGTGTCTTGGTGATATCATTCAGTGTGTGGTTGTTTTTTTCACCATGATGGTTGTGTCTTGGTGATATCATTCAGTGTGTGGTTGTTTTTTTCACCATGATGGTTGTGTCTTGGTGATATCATTCAGTGTGTGGTTGTGTTTCTTCACCATGATGGTTGTCTTGGTGATATCATTCAGTGTGTGGTTGTGTTTCTTCACCATGATGGTTGTCTTGGTGATATCATTCACTATGGGGTTCTGTTTCACAAACTGTACAGATTTAAGTTAATTAGAAACACATTCTTTAAACATGAACTGAAATTTTTGTTGGAGAGTGAATTATTGTTGGTATAGAACATTGACAAGTTATTGGTATACAGCATTGACAAGTTGCTGGTATACAGCATTGATAAGTTGTTGGTATACAGCATTGACAAGTTGCTGGTATACAGCATTGATAAGTTGTTGGTATACAGCATTGATAAGTTGTTGGTATACAGCATTGACAAGTTGTTGGTATACAGCATTGACAAGTTGTTGGTATACAGCATTGACAAGTTGTTGGTATACAGCATTGACAAGTTGCTGGTATACAGCATTGACAAGTTGTTGGTATACAGCATTGACAAGTTGTTGGTATACAGCATTGACAAGTTGTTGGTATACAGCATTGACAAGTTGCTGGTATACAGCATTGACAAGTTGTTGGTATACAGCATTGACAAGTTGTTGGTATACGCATTGACAAGTTGCTGGTATACAGCATTGACAAGTTGTTGGTATACAGCATTGACAAGTTGTTGGTATACAGCATTGACAAGTTGTTGGTATACGCATTGACAAGTTGTTGGTATACAGCATTGACAAGTTGCTGGTATACAGCATTGACAAGTTGTGGTATACAGCATTGACAAGTTGCTGGTATACAGCATTGACAAGTTGTTGGTATACAGCATTGACAAGTTGTTGGTATACAGCATTGACAAGTTGTTGGTATACAGCATTGACAAGTTGCTGGTATACAGCATTGACAAGTTGCTGGTATACAGCATTGACAAGTTGTTGGTATACAGCATTGACAAGTTGTTGGTATACAGCATTGACAAGTTGTTGGTATACAGCATTGACAAGTTGCTGGTTACAGCATTGACAAGTTGCTGGTATACAGCATTGACAAGTTGTTGGTATACAGCATTGAAAGTTGTTGGTTATACAGCATTGACAAGTTGTTGGTATACATCATTGACAAGTTGTTGGTATACAGCATTGACAAGTTGTTGGTATACAGCGTTGATAAGTTGATGAATAAGACACCTGTGCGACACTTGCATATCTTTATTGGTAAAAATTTTGCCATCAAAGCAGCTTCAGTTAAATGAAGGTGAATATAAAACTGGGGACAGTAGAAAAAGTAGTTCTGAGGTAATCAGTCCCTCAGCCTTAATAAGAGGTAATCAGTCCCTCAGCCTTAATAAGAGGTTATCAGTCCCTCAGCCTTAATAAGAGATTATCAGTCCCTCAGCCTTAAGAGATTATCAGTCCCTCAGCCTTAATAAGAGGTTATCAGTCCCTCAGCCTTAATAAGAGGTTATCAGTCCCTCAGCCTTAATAAGAGGTTATCAGTCCCTCAGCCTTAATAAGAGATTATCAGTCCCCCAGCCTTAATAAGAGATTATCAGTCCCTCGGCCTTAATAAGAGGTTATCAGTCCCTCGGCCTTAATAAGAGGTTATCAGTCCCTCAGCCTTAATAAGAGGTTATCAGTCCCTCAGCCTTAATATAGAGGTTATCAGTCCTCAGCCTTAATAAGAGGTTATCAGTCCCTCAGCCTTAATAAGAGGTTATCAGTCCCTCAGCCTTAATAAGAGATTATCAGTCCCCCAGCCTTAATAAGAGATTATCAGTCCCTCAGCTTTAATAAGAGGTTATCAGTCCCTCGGCCTTAATAAGAGGTTATCAGTCCCTCAGCCTTAATAAGAGGTTATCAGTCCCTCAGCCTTAATAAGAGGTTATCAGTCCCTCAGCCTTAATAAAAGATTACCAGTCCCTCAGCCTTAGTAAGAGGTTATCAGTCCCTCAGCCTTAATAAGAGGTTATCAGTCCCTCAGCCTTAATAAAAGATTATCAGTCCCTCAGCCTTAATAAAAGATTATCAGTCCCTCAGCCTTAGTAAGAGGTTATCAGTCCCTCAGCCTTAATAAGAGATTATCAGTCCCTCAGCCTTAATAAGAGGTTATCAGTCCCTCAGCCTTAATAAGAGGTTATCAGTCCCTCAGCCTTAATAAAGATTATCAGTCCCTCAGCCTTAATAAAAGATTATCAGTCCCTAGCCTTAGTAGAGGTTATCAGTCCCTCAGCCTTAATAAGAGGTTATCAGTCCCTCAGCCTTAATAAGAGGTTATCAGTCCCTCAGCCTTAATAAAAGATTATCAGTCCCTCAGCCTTAATAAAAGATTATCAGTCCCTCAGCCTTAGTAAGAGGTTATCAGTCCCTCAGCCTTAATAAGAGATTATCAGTCCCTCAGCCTTAATAAGAGGTTATCAGTCCCTCAGCCTTAACCCTTTCAGGGTCCGTCCCGTATATCTACGGCTTTACGTTCAGGGTCCAAACCGTAGATCTACGCCATGAGCTCAGCTCACTCTGATAAACTGTGAGTGGTACATTTGGGCCTAGATATGAGAGAATACATCTATGTGGTATGTGTGCACCACATAAAACAGATCCTGCAGCACACTGTGTATAATGAGAGAAAAAAAATGAAATCATGATTTTTCGATTAAAACAGCAACTTTGCAGTGTTTTTTCGTATATTTTTTATAGTTGTATTTGCGATTTCTTGGTCTCATTTGATAGAATGGAAGACATATTACAGAAATAGAGATGATTTTGATTGGTTTTGCACTGGAAATGGCTTGAAACTGAGCTCAAAGTGCAGAAATGTTAAATTTTTGCCGATATTCAAGAGTAAACAACGACCTCACACGTCTAATACACGCCAGCTGGTGGGTCTAATATACATTCACAAATATGGTGATGATATCTATACATTTATTACAGTATTGCATAACAGTAAATCTTCTATTTTTTGGTGTGAATAAAAAATTCATTATGTGAATAAAAAATCAAAATGGAATTTATTTGTAAAGCCTCAAAACATAACTAATGAACAGAGGAAATGTTAGTTTAGTGCCAGGAATGCTACATTGTTCATTCTGGACCCTATTTTGAAATTGGAATATTTTGAACTTTGTGTTAAATTGGCCAAATTAACAATTTCCGATCACTTTATTTTGTAGGTTGAAACAGTTGACTTGGCGATTTCTTGTGCTCAATCGATAGATAGAAGTAATACTAGTGAAATAGCTAAGAATTTGGTTGATTGGAATAATGTAATTGGCCTAAAATGGGAGTCAAAGTCGGCAAAATCGCCGATTCGTAAATATCGCTGACACATCAAAATTCGCGAGAGCATAATTTCGTCAATTTTCCACCAAATTTCGTACTTTTTGTTTTATTACCTTCACAAAAAGATTCTCTATGATTTCATAAGTAAAAATAACAAATTTTTTTTTTGAAAATTCTTGGACACTGGTGCGTGACTCCAAATTTGGGCCTTGGACCCTGAAAGGGTTAATAAGAGGTTATCAGTCCCTCAGCCTTAATAAGAGATTATCAGTCCCTCAGCCTTAATAAGAGGTGATCACCTCTTATTAAGGCAGAGGAGTGAGGAGCTTCTTACCGCGAGGCATGGTGAACAAGGTCTGCTAACATGGCATTCCCACAATGCACCACTGGGTCCCAGATTTTTTTTCTACCACGCACACCGACCCCACACACCCATTCTCTCACACCTAGGCCTACCAGCCTTTTCCCGCAAAATTTGAAGGCGCTAGAATTTATGCGTTCTAGTACGTCAAAAACCCTAGCTCGTAAGCCGTACTAGTACAGCCGAAATCCTGAAAGGGTTAATAACCGTACCATACACTCCCAGGTATACTAAATAGGCTTATTCCCCTATAATTTTTACACTCCTTTTGTCCCACCTTCCCTTTATATAAAGGAACTATTCACATTCTCTGCCAGTCTGAAGGCACCTTCCTCTCTTTTACTCATTTATTGAACAAAAGTGCCAACCACTCCAGAACTGTCCCCACCTGCTTTTAACATTTCTGTCATGATCCCATCGATTCCTGCTGCTTTAATTCCTTCAATTCTACCCAGTGCCTTAAGCACCTCCCCCACACTCACATCCGGCTCTTGTCTCTCTTTATCAACTACAATTCCAAAAAAGAAATAAAATACAACAATTTTTCTCTTTTGTGAGTATTACATTGTTGATATATTTTAAAAGCCTTTAGTAATACAAAGCATTTCAGGTAAGCTAAATGTTTATTCAGAAGTTAACAGCTCTGCCACAAACCGTATATTACTGAACATAAGATGACCTGTGGAGTTAATAAAAGTATTAGTCAGAGGGCTGAAGAAGGGTTGTTGAGGTGGTTTAGTCATTTAGAAAGAATGGATCAAAGTAGAATGACATGGAGAGCAAATAAATCTATAGGGGAAGGAAGGCAGGGTAGGGGTCGTCCTCAAAAAGGTTGGAGGGAGGGGGTAAAGGAGGTTTTGTGGGCGAGTTGCTTGGTCTTCTAGCAGTCGTGCCTGAACGTGTTAGATAGTGAATGGAGACGAATGGTATTTGGGACCTGACGAGCTGTTGGAGTGTGAGCAGGGTAATATTTAGTGAAGGGATTCGGGGAAACTGGTTATTTTTATATAGCCGGACTTGAGTCCTGGAAATGGGAAGTACAATGACTACACTTTAAAGGAGGGGTTTGGGATATTAGCAGTTTGGAGTGATATGTTATATATCTTTATCTTTCTTTCTTTCAACACACCGGCTGTATCCCACCGAGGTGGGGTGGCCCAAAAGGAAAAACGAAAGTTTCTCCTTTTACATTTAGTAATATACTATACAGGAGAAGGGGTTACTAGCCCCTTGCTCCTGGCATTTTAGTCGCCTCTTACAACACGCATGGCTTACAGAGGAAGAATTCTGTTCCACTTCCCCATGGAGGTAAGAGGAAATAAACAAGAACAAGAACTAGAAAGAAAATAGAAGAAAACTCAATGGGGTGTGTGTATATATATGCTTGTACATGTATGTGTAGTGTGACCTAAGTGTAAGTAGAAATAGCAAGACGTACCTGAAATCTTGCATGTTTATGAGACAGAAAAAAGGACACCAGCAATCCTACCATCATGTAAAACGATTACAGGCTTTCGTTTTACACTCACTTGGCAGGACGGTAGTACCTCCCTGGGCGGTTGCTGTCTACCAACCTACTACTTAGTATATATCTTTATATATGTTTCTAAACTGTTGTATCTTGGCACCTCTGCAAAAACAGTGATTATCTGTGAGTGAGGTGAAAGTGTTGAATGATGATGAAAGTATTTTCTTTTTGGGGATTTTCTTTCTCTTTGGGTCACCCTGCCTCAGTGGGAGACGGCCGACTTGTTGAAAAAAAAAAAAAGTTGATGGACTGTTTACATCATCATTCCTTTGCTACTACACCTGCTGCCTCTGTATTTGACTGAAGAAGCCTACTGTGTAGGCAAAATGTTTCAACATTACAGTAAGATACTGCTGCACATGTCTTATCAACTTGTTATTTTATATCATTTTCAACATAGGTAATTTGCTGTTGATCCCCAAGCACATAAACCATATGTGAAGTAGGGATAGATTAGAGAGTAATACAGAGTGAGTTCAGGTGTTTGTGGTACATAATATCATATGTTTAAGAACGTCTACTGTTTTGGAAATTGTCTTTAAAGTGTTCAGGATGTTTGAGTTGAAATTTAGTTTGCTATCAAGGTGTATACCCAAGAACTTATCCTTGCCCTGTCATTTGATTGATGTATTAGTTACCTTTGTGTCAGAGGAACATTTTTAGCTTTTTTCCAAACAATATGTAGAATGTCTTATGAAACGTAAATTGTATATACTGTACTGTATTTCAGAATCAGAAGCTGAGCTCAACATCAGCTGTATAATGGACTTGAAGGTGCAGACTGATGGTGGAGTGAACTTTGTGCTGCCAACAGTTCTTAACCCTCGGTATAGCCCATCATCCACTTCAGAAAAGTCCAGTGGTAAGAACAAACTTTATGGTTATCTTAGGAGTAAAAGGTTATTTTTACTTACATCATCCAGCAAAAACTCAGTTGCAATGGGTACAGTACTCAAAAAAATCTGTGTATTTTGAGGTAAACTCATAACAGAATGGTGCCTGTGATTTACCTTTGATTGGCTTGGAGAGTCTTATTATTGCTTCCCAGCTTGAAGCCAAGCTTCTCTTCTAATCTAATGAGATAGGTTGTCGCTGCTTGCAGTGTGCACCCACAGTTGGGTAATACACATTTGTTGATTATTTACAATGTGTAAAATTTTGTAGTTTTCTCTCAAACCTTTTTTATTTTCTTTCTTGTGATTCAGCCAAGTATCTTATTGACATGCTTGTACCTTTTACATCAGGCTTGGAAATGTTTCTGCAAATTGCCACAGACACTTTTAGTCTGAATTCTTTCATTCTGTGTTCTCCCTGTCTTTGTCTGTCATTCCTCCAATTCATGTACCTAGTTTCATCCTTAACCCCTTTGGTGTTGGTCCCATAAAATTATGACTTTGAAGTCAATGTTGGTCCTGTAATACAACGCCAAAATTCTAGCGGCTTCAAATCTTGCGGGAGAAAGCTGGTAGGCCTGTCATACGAGAGAATGGGTCTGCGTGGTCAGTGTGCACAGTATAAAAGAAATCCTGCAGCAAGCAATGCATAATGAGATAAAAAAAACTGCGATCGTGTTTTTCTTTAAAACAGCGACTTTGTGATGTATTTTCATATTGTATTTCAAAATTCAAATTTATTTATTTATTTGCAAGTAATGTGTTCACAATAATGGGTTGCAGTGCAAAGAGAGCCTCTGTTATGCCTGAGCATTATGGGCCGACTTAATTTAATGGCTTACTGACTACTAAACACTAAAGAAATTTATCATAGTTGTACAATAGTTCTATTAATTATAAATGAATCTAATTTATATAGACAAAGGATATATTCATATATACAAAAGATGAGGTAATCAGTCCCTCAGCCTTGGAGTTGGTGTGAAGAGCACTGTAGTCATGAAGAATCTGGAGCATAGGCAAGAAGGCTGGTACTTACAGACTGGCGTCAGGTGAAATGGGGATAAGTATCAGATGAATGCATCGTCACTGGTAGGCAGGATTCTCCAGTGGAAGTAGGTCATGCCCAAGGGTATGACCTACTTCCACCTACATGTACATTTTGTTTGCCCTCATTGCATCCAAGAGCATGTCATAGTGGCCCAGTAGTTGAGAGGCAGGAGCAACCTGCTCTATACTCATGTTGTCCTGGATGGTGCAGGTGATCTTACCTCTTACAGCCCTTTCAAAAAATTTTAGGATGTAGGACATGAGTACTTTCAGTCTGTAATTCTTTGCAATTGTTTTACTGCCACTTTGTGGAGTGGGGCTACGTATGTTGTTTTTAGTGACCGTGAGACGACACTTGTGTCTGTGCTCCCTCTCCATAGAATGTTTAAGGCACATGAAAGAGGTTTCTTGCAGTTCTTGATGAACACAGATTATAGTACATTCTGTATTCTGTAAGGCAATATTACATTTTATATGCTTTGAGTTAACATATTGTACAGTACATTCTGTATTCTGTGAGGTAACTTCAGTAGTTTAGATACTTTGCTAATTCTTTGCATACAGTAAGGGATGATAGACTAGAATTAACTGCTGTCAAGGTTTTCATCTACCCCATGGTTGTTAATTATATTTGTTCTGCTCTTTTTTTGTATAGTGCATACTGAATTTATGGAGAACAGTCATATGTATGTTGATCTCTTTATTCATATTTCTTAAAAATCTATCCTTTTATCTGTACTATTGTTGTGGCCTCCTACCAAACTGGTGGTTAAGTAGCTAACCTGCCAGCCTGCAATACCACTGGGTATGTCGTAAAACCCAATGTAGAGACTGCTGAGCCGGCCTGATTGACAGTGTTCAGCAGGCTCTCACGGAATGTATCTGCTGGTCACTGGTTTTTGTTCACCAGACACACTTGCTGGTGACTGGCTTCACCAGACTCTCACGGAATACACCTGCTGGTGGCTGGCCTTCAAGTGTGTTCACCAGATGGCCTTATGATGTACATCTACTGACAGTTGAGTGTGTCCACCAGACTTCTTCAGGGAGTGGACACCTGTTGACTTAGGCTTCTGTAGCAGACCTCAGGGACCTGTGGGTCTCTGTCATGACATGGACACGTGGGAAGCCAGGCTGTGTGTAACCTGGTGAGCGTTGTGTGTCAGATGACACGGACAGAATCAGCTTTATGAACGCATCGCCTTACGTTAAATCCGCCATACGAAGCATTTGAACGGAAAAATTTTGCCTTGCCTCACGATAAAAAACTCGCCTTACGTGATTCATCTGGGACGTGTCCCACGTGTGGCCTCAGCTGCCCCGTGGGTGCCAGTGTTTACAAGCCAGCCAGTGCGGTCACATTTAAGCATACATTCGGTACATTTCATATCGGTGTTTTTAGTGCTTTTAGCTGAAAAATAATCCCCATGGGCCCCAAGAAATTCTGTCCCAACCCCCTGGGGGGTTTAAAAAGGTGAAAATTACTATGGAAAGAAAAAAGGGCAAAATTTACTAACTACAAATGGGGAGTGGTTCTCGGGGGGCCAGGTTGTATCCCAAACCCAATCAACCATCGTACTTCGGGCCCAAACAAAATGGCAATAAAGGAAGCTGTTCTTGCAAAGGTGAAAAGTTTTTTTTCGTAACGTGATTGCAAGTACTCGAAGATTTTGGAAGCTGTTATTGGTGTGGATAAACGAAAAACAGAAGCGGGAGAACCATCTCTAAAGTGACATGTGTGAAAGGTGGGAAAGTTGCATGACGATTTAATTAGAAATCCGAAATAGTGGTGATGTGAGCAAAGAGCTAACCCTCAACACCGCGGCAGGGGGCAGCAAGGGATCCTACCAGCTCCTTTCTCCCAAAAAAACTCGCCACAAAATTGTGATGGCCAAAGTGAAATTTAAATCTAAACCCCGAGACCAAAACTACCCAAGAATACTAAAAATTAACCCCAAATTTTGACAAAATTGAAGTTTAAAGGGAAGACACCCTGCTAACCCAAAAAACTCCCTCCGCTGCAGGAAACCATTTACCCAAAGGGGCTCCGAGAAAACAAGCCTTCTCCTCCATTGCTACACAGTATCTACTTCAGTGTACTATAAAGGATATGGGGGAGAAACAAACACCAGAAATAAAAAAATAACAGCAAGGCCCCTGAACTAAAATTGTCTCCCCCGCAGGAAACCCAGTGTTTAAACCCCTCTCTCCGCCGCCACCCAAGGAAAAACAACAACAACAACAAAACAGGGCGACTCCCCCCCAAACTCCCTCCCTTCAAAGGATTCACCCATGATAACCAGGTACGATATTCCTGACAATATAAAGGTAATCTTTGCTCTAAAAAATGAAATAAAAGAATCAAAGCAGACTCGGCGACGAGTTTCCCAAGAAAACCCAACCTCGAAAATAAGCCAAAACCTTAAAAGGAAGATTACATCGGAATGTTGAAAGAAAAACTCTAAAAGCAGCAAAAGCCATCACCTGAACAAAAAACAACAATAAATATAAAGGTTGAAGAAGCAATAAAGGGGCGGAATCTGAACTGCACACTCGATAAATGAATACCTTGATTTCCCAACAAAAAAATGAACAAGTAATTGTCTGATGCAGTTATAAAAACCCCACACTTTCCTGTGAATAACACAAGACGTGCAAAGAAACTGTACGGAAAATACAGAACCAGAAAAGTCATCGTGCAAAACAATGAAATCAAAGAAACAGTTTGTTGGGAAAAACCAGGAAGAAAAACACGTAAAATGATGACTTCATTCATACGATAAAAGAAAGGACCTAATTTCGCAATTACAATGAAAAATGGATGTAATAAAGAGTGTTAAAAAAAAACGTCAAAACCCTTCGTTCAGGCTGAGAAAACAAAAACAGGAAAACAAAAACACATGTTTCACGGAGAGGGGAAAAATTAGTAAGGAAAACATCAACGGGACAACAATATACCTCTAAAACGAACTGATTTCTCTACCTTCCTTAGAAAAGCTGACTTTCTGAAACGATTAAATAAGTCCCCTTAAATACATTATCGTGTGGGGCTATAGTGTACGTTACTATCTATTGTACATTTTTTTTTTTTATTATTTTTCATCCTAGCTAATCCCAACAACCCCCCAATACTCTAAAAACTTTCTTACTGCTTTAAATTGCTCTAATTTTAAAATTAAAGTCAAATTTACTCCAAATTAATAATATTCTTTTTTTTCTTACCTGCCCTTTTTAATTTTGTTTTCCTACTTTTTTTTTAGTCACTTTATTGTATATTCAATTAGTGATATTCCAATTACTTTTTTGCAAGTACCAAAAAACTATCTTTTGCTGCTGCCCCAATACCTCTTTTTTTTTTTTACTTTTTGTCCCAATAAACTGCTCAATTTATCTAATATTACAAATAGATCTTACTCCTAAAAAAATATTATTTCATAGTGCCCATCTGTCCATTTAACTTTGTTTACCTTACTAATTTTGTCCCTTATATATTTTCTCCTTTATTTTGCTTTATATAACTACCCTAGCTTATACATTCAAAATTTTTTTAAAAATAATAAAGGTGCTTTTCTCGGGTGCTAAAGTAGAACGTTCAAAATTTTTGCATTATTTCCAAAGCTCATTTATTTTATAGTATCCCTACTATCATACCCCAAGCTCCATTTTTTGATCATCACTTTATTTTGTACTATCCCTTTTATATTGTCTCCTTTTTTTTTAGCTTAAAAAAAAAAAAAAAAAAAAAAAAAAACTACCTTAGCTCTTATTTTCTTTGTTAAAAATAATTGGGTGCTATTTTTTAGTTTAAAGACTTTTTATTTTGTTTTTTATTTTAATTCAACATAGATTCACTACAAATCTTATGATTAAAGCATGATCCAGATAAAAACCCTTTATTTAATACTTAAATGAATCAAACAGTTCTGTAATTCTACACTCGAACATAAAAGGGCATTTCCCAAGTGCCAACAACAACTAACTATCTTTAACTACAATATCAATCTTTAAGCAAGCATTACGTGACCTATACTTTACTAAATTCCTTATGCCAAATGTCCATCATTACCTAACTGAAACCGGCAAAAGCTGTAACAGATGTCTATCCCTTCCCGGGTTTACACAGCCAACACAACTGTAGGCCAGACCAAAAAAGGGGGTGGCACACCCCATATATACTCAGCCCAACTAGAATGTATCATAATATTTCACAAGAGATGAACAGGGGGAAATATATAAAGCCAAATTCAAACCCAAAATACCTACGAAAACCTCTCACATTGAAAAACCCTTTACAAGTTCCAAGAAAAACTTTTCCCAAATTTAGTCAAAAACCTGGGAAGTATGATAACTGAGCAGCATGAACAAAGATCACTTACTACTCTCAGGGACTTCAATATAAATCCCTGAAAGACCAGGACCCACACGTACTAAATTCAAAAACAAATGAGTAACGTATGTTTACCAACATAAAAAAACCCTACAAGGTTACAGAGACTAGTTTTTCCCTACTTGACCACTCTGGCCAAACACCATATCCCTTTTTAAAAAATCAGGAAATTTACAGTAATCCACAGCCCCATCCCCTACTTTCCCTATAAAACTCTTGGGTAAATACCCCAAGACACACAAAGTCACCTTCAGACTTCACAAGGGCACCCATTTAATTCCCAAAACAGCTTTAAAAAACATTGTTTGGGAACTGAGCTAAAAATCAATACAGTTTTGACGAATGTAAATATTTTTAAAAAAGCCAAACCTCTAAAAACAAGCATGCCCTAAAAAAACTAAGCGATGACAGTAAGAGACTGAACGCCCCTGGCAACCCCCACATTCTAAAATCCATAAATAAAAAACCCCAAATATAAAAAAACAGTACAGAAGGGTCACATAACCGGCCCCAAACAAAACGTTACCGAAATCCAAAACCAGCCGAAAGAAGGGCAAAAAATTTGTATTATGAAACAGTTTATCCAATTTACGAGGTGATAAAAAAAAAGCCCGGGAAAACCCTATCAAAATTGGGGAACAAAAAAGAACACGAAATTGCAAATAAAATTGCAAAATCAGAGAACCCCAACTCCACCAACGAAAAGAAAAAACAGACTCAATGATTTTTCTCCACTATGGAAAAAAACCTTGCCAAAAAAACCCCAAGCTCAGATACCCCCCCAATGACTACCTCCCGGCAACTACCCGAAACACTTTTCCTACCCCCTCCGACTAACCCTCGAAGCTCCTTATTATCAACGCACTAAAAAAAAAGGCAGGGGATTTAAATACCTTACCACCCTTTATATAAAAAAAAGTGTCAAAAGGCTTCACCTCATTCCCAAATCTTTAAAAAATCCATTAATCCTCCACCTTCCCTACAGACTCAAAATGCGGGGTCACCCCGACCCAAAAAGGAGGAGCCCCAAACGAGTTGAATAAAAAGGCCAAATATCCAATTACACCCCTTCAAAAATCTTCGAAAAATAATTCATAAAGAATCTACTCCTACCTTATCTCCCCAAAACATACTAACCCCTGCCAATTTGGATTCAGGCCTAAAAAAATACTAATGATGCTTTTATACACTGCAAAAACATATATACACTGCAATAGAGAAAAAAAAAAGTCCCACGGGGGTTTCATTGACTTACTAAAGCTTTTTTTACATTTGCCCATGACTTGCCCACGTAAAATTATCACACTTGGTATAAGAGGCACTCCCTAACTACCCAAGTCATACCTCAGCAACAGAACCCCAATATGTGTACGAAATGGGGCAAACTCTTTCCACAAACCAATTACAGTTGGGTCCCCGGGGAAGTGCCCTTTGGGCCCCTTTCTCTTTCCCCTATACATAAATCCCTACCAAATGTTCCAATTACTCAAACCCACACTTTTGCTGATGCACAACATACTCTTTCCCCCCCGACCCCAGTCCCGCTAGCCAATACTGTAAATACCGAATTACAGAAAAATTACCTGGAGGGTATTTAACCCAAACTTAACACTAACATTGACAAACCTACTTCTTCAGTTTGGTAACAGAGCTACAGATGTCCCTCTTTAACATAATGATAAACGGACCCACCTATCACAAGCAACGAGGGAAAATTTAGGAACCCCCTTGATAATAGACTCAAATTTCATACCATATACAAACAAATTTCAAAGAAAATTCCAAGACTGGGTTACTATCGAAGATACGGTACTATGCCCACAGAGCCCTCTGGCCAATCACTCTTTATTTACCCCTATCTCACATGGATTTGTGCATGGGCCTAACAACAAGAAACCATCTCAGCATAATTACCAACAAAAGGCTGCATTTTAATGAAAACAAATTTCTACTACAGGCACAAAACCCACCAATATTCAATACATTTCCTCCCCATACAAAATCCAACTTATTACTGCACTATTACATCCATAGAACACTCAACTCTGATATAACCTACCTCAAACATCTCTTGCCAACCTCAACAGAACACTGGCCATAAACAAGGCAAGTTTCACTCTTTGATATTCTCGTGTCATCTACGCTTGCAAAAACTCATGCACATAAAAGGCCCTAAAATCGGGAATCATTACTGTAAATATAAAGAACCTACCTGTTTATAAATTAAAGTCTCTTCTCAAAGATCACTTACTCACCCAAAAAAAATAAATACTGAATAATAAACCCTTATAAATTGTTTATCTTAAAGTTTCTCACAATTATATCACTAAATGTAAACCTAAAACCAATCTAACTATTTTTTAAATTCTCCCTAACAGAATACTCCATTCTACTGAATTTACAACAATTGCATGCAACATATGACTGTCTTTGTAATACCACTTTGCTTTATAGAAATCGTTTACATTAATGTTTTTCACTGATTTCATCATTGCTTAGTTAATCTTAAGTTAATTTTAAGCCAGCCCGTAATGCTATGCATAGTATAAGTGGCTTTGGCATGCTGCTCTTATCTGTATTTTTTTTTGTACCTCTGTAAGTGTGCTCAAATTATAAATAAATAAAAAATAAATAAATAAAAAAGGTTGGTTTGAGAGATTTAAGAATCCTAGTGGCATACAGTGTGATAAGGCATGGTGAGGCTGCCAGTTCGGACCAAAAAGTGGCTGAAAAATAAGTGAAGGAATTCAAGGAGTACATAGACAGTGAAGAATTGAAACCTGAACAAGTGTTTAATTGCGACGAAACAGGCCTGTTTTGGAAGAAATTGCCAAGCAGGACCTACATTACTCAGGATGAAAAGGCACTCCCAGGACATTATTATTATTTTTTTATTAACACACTGGCCGCTTCCCACCAAGGCAGGGTGGCCCGAAAAAGAAAAACTTTCACCATCATTCACTCCATCACTGTCTTGCCAGATGGGTGCTTTACACTACAGTTTTTATTGCAACATTAACACCCCTCCTTCAGAGTGCAGGCACTGTACTTCCCATCTCCAGGACTCAAGTCCAGCCTGCCAGTTTCCCTGAATCCCTTCATAAGTGTTACTTTGCTCACACTCCAACAATGTGTCAAGCATTAAAAACCATTTGTCTCCATTCACTCCTATTAAACATGCTCACGCATGCCCGCTGGAAGTCCAAGCCCCTCGCACACAAAACCTCCTTTACCCCTCCCTCCAACCTTTCCTAGGCCGCCCCCTACCCGGCCTTCCTTTCCCAAATACGGGACTGATACCTCTTGAAGTCATTCTGTTTCCCCCCATTCTCTCTATATGCCCAAACCACCTCAGAAACCCCTTCCCAGCCCTCCGGACAACAGTTTTGGTAATCCCGCCACTCCTCCTAACTTCCAAACTACGAATTCTCTGCATTATATTCACACCACATATTGCCCTCAGACATGACATCTCCACTGCCTCCAGCCTTCTCCTCGCTGCCAACATTCATCACCCATGCTTCACCCCATTTTAAGAGCTTTGGGTAAATTATACTCTCATACATTCCCTCTTTGCCTCCAAGGACAAAGTTCTTTGTTCCAACAGACTCCTAAGTGACCTCTCACCCTTTTCCCCTCATCAATTCTATGATTCACCTCATCTTTCATAGACCCATCTGCTGACACATCCACTCCCAAATATCTGAATACATTCACCTCCTCTATACACACTCCCTCCAATCTAATAGCCACTCTTTCATCACCTAATGTTTTTGTTATCCTCATAACCTTACTCTTTCCTGTATTCACTTTTAATTTTCTTCTTTTGCATACCCTACCAAATTCATCCACAACCTCTGCAACTTCTTTTCAGAATCTCCCAAGAGCACAGTGTCATCAGCAAAGAGCAACTGTGACAACTCCCACTTTGTGTGATTCTTTATCTTTTAACTCCACGCCTCTTGCCAAGACCCTCGCATTTACTTCTCTTACAACCCCATCTATAAATATATTAAACAACCACGGTGACATCACACATCCTTGTCTAAGGCCTACTTTTACTGGGAAATAATCTCCCTCTTTCCTACATACTCTAACTTGAGCCTCACTATCCTCGTAAAAACACTTCACTGCTTTCAGTAACCTACCTCCTACACTATACACCTGCAACATCTGCCGCATTGCCCCCCTATCCACCCTGTCATACGCCTTTTCCAAATCCATAAATGCCACAAAAACCTCTTTAGCCTTATCTAAATACAGTGGACCCCTGCTTTATGATCAGCTACCAATGCGACCAATTATGTAAGTGTATTTATGTAAGTGCGTTTGTACGTGTATGTTTGGGGGTCTGAAATGGACTAATCTAATTCACAATAGTCCTTATGGGAACAAATTCGTTCAGTAATGGCACCTGAACATGCTTCTGGAATGAAATAATATCGTAAGGCGGGGGTCCACTGTACTGTTCACTTACATGTTTCACTGTAAACACCTGGTCCACACACCCCCTACCCTTCCTAAAGCCTCCTTGTTCATCTGCTATCCTATTCTCCGTCTTACTCTTAATTCTTTCATTAATAACTCTACCATACACTTTACCAGGTACACTCAACAGACTTATCCCCCTATAATTTTTGCACTCTCTTTTGTTCCCTTTGCCTTTATACAAAGGAACTATGCATGCTCTCTGCCAATCCCTAGGTACCTTACCCTCTCCATACATTTATTAAATAATAGCCCCCAACCACTCCAAAAGTATATCCCCACCTGCTTTTAAAAATTTCTGTCTTTATCCCATCAATCCGGCTGCCTTACCCCCTTTCATTTTACCCACTGCCTCAGGAACTTCCCCCACACTCACAAATGGCTCTTCCTCACTCCTACAAGATGTTATTCCTCCTTGCCCTATACATGAAATCACAGCTTCCCTATCTTTATTTAACATTTAACAATTCCTCAAAATATTTCCTTCCTCTTCCAATACCTCTACTCTCCATTTAATAACTCTCCTCCCTCTATTTTTTTTAAATGACATATCCATTTGTTCTCTAGGCTTCCTTAACTTGTTAATCTCACTCCAAAACTTTTTTTATTTTCAACAAAATTTGTTGATAACATCTCACCCACTCTCTCATTTGCTCTCTTTTTACATTTCTTCACCACTCTCTTAACCTCTCTCTTTTTCTCCATATACTCTTCCCTCCTTGCATCACTTCTACTTTGTAAAAACTTCTCATATGCTAACTTTTTCTCCCTTATTACTCTCTTTACATCATCATTCCACCAATCGCTCCTCTTCCTCCCGCACCCACTTTCTGTAACCCCAAAAATTTGCTGAAAAACTCTAACACTACATTTTAAACCTAAACCCCCTACCTCTTCGACCCATTGCCTATGCTCTCATTAGCCCATCTATCCTCCAATAGGTGTTTATATCTTACCCCCAACTGCCTCCTCTTTTGTTTATAAACCTTCACCTCTCTCTTCCCCGATGCTTCTATTCTCCCTTTTATCCCCTTACCTTTTACTCTCACTGTAGCACAACTAAAAAGTGATCTGATATATCTGTGGCCCCTCTATAACATGTACATCCTGAAGTCTACTCAACAGTCTTTTATTTTACCAATACATAATCCAACAAACTACTGTCATTTTGCCCTACATCATATCTTGTATACTTATTTTTCCTCTTTTTCATAAAAAATGTGTTTTCCTATAACTAAACCCCTTTCTATACAAAGTTCAATCAAAGGGCTTTCCCCTTTCATTTACACCTGGCACCCCAAACTTACCTATCACACCCTCTCTAAAAGTTTCTCCTACTTTAGCTTCAGGTCCCCTACCACAATTACTCTCTCATTTGGTTCAAAGGTTCCTGTACATTCACTTAACTCTCCAAAATCTCTCTCTCTCCTCAACATTCCTCTCTTCTCCAGGTGCATAACGCTTATTATGACCCACTTTTCGCATCCAATCTTTACTTTAATCCACATAATCTTGAATTTACACATTCATATTCTCTTTTCTCCTTCCATAACGATCCTTCAACATTACTGCTACCCCTCCCTTAGCTCTAACTCTCTCAGATACTCAGATTTAATCCCATTTATTTCCCCCCACCGAAACTCCCCTACCCCCTTCAGCTTTGTTTCGCTTAGGGCCAGGACATCAACTTTTCATTCATAACATCAGCAATATCTGTTTTTGTCATCCGCACTACATCCAAGCACATTCAAGCATCCCAGTTTTATAAAGTTCTTCTTCTCTTTTTTAGTAAATGTCTACAGGAGAAGGGGTTACTAGCCCATCGCTCCCGGCACACATGGCTTACGGAGGAAAGATTCTTTTCCACTTCCCCATGGACAATAGAAGAAATAAAGAAGAACAAGAGCTATTTTGAAAAAGGAGAAAAACCTAGATGTATGTATATATATATATGCATGTGCGTGTCTGTGAAGTGTGACCAAAGTGTAAGTAGGAGTAGCAAGATATCCCTGTTATCTAGCGTGTTTATGAGACAGAAAAAGACTCCAGGACATAAGCCTATGAAAGACAGGCTTACTCTTCTGATGTATACTAATGCTAGTGGTGATTGCAAAGTGAAGCATTTATTGGTGCATCACTCTGAAACTCCCAGAGCATTCAGGCAAAACAATGTCCTCAAGGCTAATTTGTGTGTGCTGTGGAGGGCAAACAGTAAGGCATGGGTCACTAGGGACTTTTTCTATGACTGGTTACAACATGCATTTGCCCCCAATGTGAAAAATTACCTAATGGGAAAGAACTTGGACCTTAAGTGCCTCCTGGTATTAGACAATGCTCCTGGTCATCCTTCAGACTTGGCAGAGCGACTTTCTGGGGACATGAGCGTCATTAAGGTCGTTTTTGCCTCCTATTACCACTCCTCTCCTGCAGCCCATGGACCAGCAGGTCATTTCAAACTTCAAAAAACTCTACACAAAAGCTAAGTTTCAAAAGTGCTTTAAAGTGACCTCAGACACTCGATTGACCTTAAGAGAGTTTTGGAAAGATCACTTTAGTATCCTCAGTTGTGTAAACCTTATAGTTAAGGCTTGGGAGGGAGTGACTAAGAGGACCTTGAACTCTGCTTGGAAGAAACTGTGGCCAGAATGTGCTGAAGAAAGGGATTTTGAAGGGTTTGAGGCTAACCCTGAGAAGTGTATGCCAGTTGTGGAATCCATTGTGGCATTGGGGAAGTCCTTGGGGTTGAAGGTTAGTGGGGAGGATGTGGAAGAGTTGGTGGAGGAGGACAATGAAGAACTAACCACTGATGAGCTGCAAGATCATCTTCAACACCAAGAGGCCAGACCTGAGGAAACTGCTTCAGAGGAGGGGAGAGAGAAATTGAGTCAGTTGCCTACTTCAAAGATTAAGGAAATGTGTGAAAAGTGGGTTGAACTGCAACCTTTAGGATAAAATCCCCCTGAACAGCTACTGCAAGCCGGTTTCAACCTGACAATGGCAATTTAGGCCCATTTGGGGTTTAAAAAGGAAAGGTAAAGTCTATCACAATTTTTGTGGACAGAGGTCCATACTAAAGCTGTCCTAGTGGAAATTAAAAAAGGGGGAAAAAAACCCCGGAAAAACTTGCTCCCTCAAGCCTAATAAGGGGATTCCCCTTCTAAACAAAACAACTCCCACTCTCCCCCCTCCCATCTCATAAATCATCACCAATCTTAAATAAGGTAATGTCATGTATTCAATTCTTATAGGTAGAATTGGCTGTCTTCTCTTTGTGTTTTTTAAAATTAATTTTTCATGTGGAAAAAAAAAAAAAAAATTTTATTTTGGGGGTTTTCAGGATGGTTTAATTTGTTTTCCATTATTCTTATGGGAAAATTAATTCACCTTACATAATTTCGGCTTCGATGAGCTCTCGAAGGGATTAATATCGTAAGGGGGGGGGCCACGTATTGTAAAAAGCCAGGGTTGAAACCCCGGTGACATTGCGTGTCGGGACAGGTGACAACAAGTTTTCTTAAAAAAAAAAAAGTGGGTTGAAACCCCGGTGAGTTAATGTCAAATGATGCAGTAAAAAGGAAATAAAGGACTGAGTTTTAAAAACCCGGGGGGGAAAGGCAGGGTCGGGGGTGTCCCATGGTAAGGAGTTTTATAAAGAAGTAAAAGGTGTCGTTGAAATAAGAAAAGGGCTTTAAAAGCAAGACAAAGGGGTCATGACACATAAAGGGGTGTTTTAACACGGGTTTGGGAGTTTTTAAAGACACCGAAGATGGCAGTGACATATCACTGGGGCATTTAGGGTTATGATGATTTTGTACATTTATTGTTTTGTGATTTGTAATTGTGTATGGCTTTGTATAGGTAGCTATGCCAAAGATAAAGTAGGGGTTAGATCCTTGTTATAATTTTTTTGCAAAATATTTCTAAAGTAAAGATTTTAAATTTTCGTGTTTATTTTTGTAATCCCCAAACTCTCCCTTTTACAAAAAACTATAACGGTAATGAAAAAAAAAACACCACCTGTTAGAGGTAAAAGGTTTTTAGTTAAACAGGTATGTAATAATATTAATTTTTTTTCCATATCAAATTTATTTTTTTATGTACACTCATATACATTAAAAATTGAGTGATTTAGCTATTCATCAATTTCTTTGTTTCAGGTTAGAACATTATGATTGGGAAGAGTAGTTACTGTCTAAAGGGATATACTATCAAATCAAGTGTGCATATCAAAATCACAATATGCACGCATTATCTCTCACACTGATTCTCTCAACGTCACCTTAGTGAAGAGCAAATCTGCACATAATTTTTTAAATTTTATGACATGTTTTATTCGTTTTTCAAGACATGTTTATAAGGGGACTCTGCTCTATTTTTCATTTTAAAAAAAAATTACTTTATATTTGGCAATTTTTTTGTTCCTGATGTGTTTTAAATTTCAGTTTTATAACGAGTGAAGCATATCTGGCAAGACATGATGGGGGTTTTAATGATGAGAAAGTTTTTTGTTTTTTTGGGGCACCCACCTTGGGTTGGAAACAGCTGAGTTTTTAATTAAAAAAAAAAGAAAAAAAATATTACATTCATTGGGGAATGCTAAACTTGCAGGGGTATAAAGCACCTGGGGAATGGAAGACTCAGGGGTTTACTAAGAAAATGAAATATTCCAGTGCCTTTCATCAAAGCCCCCTTATCAACCCTAAAGACACCCCCCTTGATGGAGTTCCTTGAAGAAAAATAATTTTAAATATCTCAGTTAACCAAAAGGTCCTGAAGCAAACACAATAATACATTTGGATTCAAAATTTTTTTTTCTTTTGTGCTGTACAAAGATAATTTTTTTTATTACCACATCGGTCATTTCCCACCAAGGTAGGGTGGCCTGAAAAAAAAAAAATTCATCATTCACTCCATCATTGTCTTGCCAGAGGCATGCTTACACTACAATTATAAAACTCCAACATTAACACCCCTCCTTCAGAGTGTCAGCACTGTATTTCCCATCTCCAGGACTCAAGTCCGGCCTGCCGGTTTCCGTGAATCCCTTCATAAATGTTACCTTGCTTACACTCCAACAGCATATCAAGTCCTAAAAACCATTTGTCTCCATTTGTTTCTGTCTAATATGTTCACGCTCGCTTTCTGGAAGTTCAAGCTCCTCGCACACAAAACCTCCTTTACCCCTTTCCCTCCAACCTTTCCTAGGCCGACCCTTACCCTACCTTCCCTCCACTACAGATTTATACACTCTTGAAGTCATTCTATTTTGTTCTATCATCTCGACATGTCCAAACCATATCAATAACCCCTCCTCAGCCCTCGGGATAATAGTTTTGGCAATCCCAAACCTCCCCCTAATCTCTAAACTATGGATTGTCTGCATTATATTTACACCACACATTGCCCTCAGACATGACATCTCCACTGCCTCCAGCCTTCTTGTTGCAACATTGACCACCAATGCCTCACACCCATATAAGAGTGTTGGTATAACTATACTCTCATACACAAATAACCCGCACATAAAGAGAGAAGCTTACGTCGTCGTAAGCTTCTCTCTTTTATGTGCGGGTTATTTGTGTATTGTTCCAGTCACGGTATTGTGCCTTTTTGTTATTTATACTCTCATACACTCCCCTCTTTGCTTTACAAATACAAATTTTATTTCCTTGCAAGAGTACATTGAGATTATGTACTTACAATAATGAGTTGCAGTGCAAAGAGAGCAACTATCATGCCTTAGCATTATGGGCAGACTAATGGCTTACAGACTACTTAATACTAGAAAAATTGATCATAGTTTAAGTTGCACATCTGTTTTTATTTATAGTAGACAGTAAGTTTACTCAAATTACAATCTGGGGATATTACATTGGGACAAGTTGAAAGTATTTTGTAGGTTTTGTATATCAATATTAAATATTTAAATTATATTATGAGAATATAACATTGTTAGCTGTTGAAGGTAGTTTACAGCATGAGAATGCTACAATTGGGTGTTTATATAAATGTTTTTAATGTTTATATAAAAGTAGGTTGGTAGACAGCAACCGCCCAGGGAGGTACTACCATCCTGCCAAGTGAGTGTAAAACGGATACCTGTAATTGTTTTACATGATGGTAGGATTGCTGGTGCCTATGCTAACCTTCCTATGGTGTAGAAATACCTAGTTGGATGAATCTTATTGTGGCTAGCTGGTCCAGTGGCTAACGCGACGGTCTGGAGTTTTGAGACTCTCTGATCGTGGGTTCTATCCCCGCCCGTGGTATGGTTTGTTTGCAATCGTGTCATTACAATTTTGTGAGTCATTACTGGTGTCTTTTTTCTGTCTCATAAACATGCAAGGTTTCAGGTATGTCTTGCTACTTCTACTTACACTTAGGTCACACTACACATGCATGTACAAGCATGTATGTACACACCCCTCTGGGTTTTCTTCTATTTTCTTACTAGTTCTTGTTCTTATTTCCTCTTATCTCCATGGGGAAGTGGAACAGAATTCTTCCTCCATAAGCCATGCACGTCATAAGAGGCGACTAAAATGCCAGGAGCAAGGGGCTAGTAACCACTTCTTCTGTATACATTACTAATTTTAAAAAGAGAAATATTTGTTTTTCTCTTTTGGGCCACCCTGCCATGGTGGGATACAGTTGGTTTGTTGAAAGAAGAAGAAAAAACATTGTTAGTCACAAAAGAAAGTCACTAGTATGCAGCTGCATTTTGGGTAAACTAATTTTAATGCTTAACCCTTTCAGGGTTTCGGCCGTACTAGTACGGCTTACGCACCAGGGTTTTTGACGTACTAGTACGCCTAAATTCTAGCGCCCTCAAATCTAGTGAGAGAAAGCTGGTAGGCCTACATATGAAAGAATGGGTCTGTGGTCAGTGTGTGCAATATAAAAAAAATCCAACAGCACAGTGCGTTTTTGGATTAAAACAGCGACTTTGCACTGTATTTTCGTATGGTATTTATTGTTGTATTCTAGTTTTCCTGATCTCATTCTATAGAATGGAAGACATATTACAGAAATTTGGATGATTTTGACTGATTTTACAATGAAAAGTACCTTGAAATTGAGCTCAGAGTAGCAGAAATGTTCGATTTTTACCAAAGTTCAAAAGTAAACAAATCATGCTAAGCGTCCAATACACGTCAACTGGTGAGTCTAATATTCTTTCACAAGTGCGCCGATATTATTTATACCATTTTTTACACTAATGCAGTAGTCTGCATAACAGTAAATCTTCTATTTTTTGTGAGAATAAAAATTCAAAGTGGAAAGCAAAAGAATTTAAGAAGGGCGTTGGGACGTGACTAATGAACAGAGGAAATGTTATTTTAGTGCCAGGAATGTCTTTCTTGTTTATTTGGACCCTATTTGGAAATTGGCATCTTTTGAAATTTGTGTGATATTGGCAAAATTGCTAAATTCTGACCACTATTGGATAGTTGAAATTGGTAAATGGGTGGTTTCTTGCACTCATTGGGTGGCATTGAAAATTGGGTTGGGCAAATGTTTTGTTAGTGGGATGAATTGTAAAGGACCTGCCTAGTATGGGCCAGCAGGCCTCCTGCAGTGTTCCTCCTTTCTTATGTTCTTATGTAAAAAATGGAGTTCTAGCGAAATATTCATGATTTTTGTCGACTAGTACATTGGAATTGGCCGAAAATAGGGCTCAAAGTGGGCAAAATCGCTGATGCGTAAACATCATCGAGACCGCTAACTTCACGAGAGCATAATTCCGCAAGTTTTCCATCAAATTTAATACTTTTGGTGTCATTATTATCGGAAAAAGAATCTCTATCTTTTTTTTTTTTTTTTTTTTTTTTTTTTTTTTTTTTTTTTTTTTTTTTTTTTTTGAAATTTGGGGGACCCCTGAGAACAAGTCTCTGAGAGGGCCTGTCGACCCTGAAAGGGTTAAAGACTACATGTAGTATTTAAAAATTAGACATAGACTATTAAGTAGGATTTACTATGCAGTTAATTAGTTAAATGCACAATAAGAAAGGTAACTAATAAACAATGGTGCAATTTTTGAAAATTATTTGTATATTTTTTTTTATTAACACATTGGCTGTTTCATACCAAAGTAGGGTGGCTCAAAAAAGAAAAACTTTCACCATCATTCACTCCATCACTGTTTTGCCAGATCCGTGCTTACACTAAAACTGCAACATTAACACCCTACCTTCAGAGTGCAGACACTGTACAGTGAACCCTCAACCAACAGCATTAATCCATTCCAGAGGGCTTGCCGTTGGTCGAAATTGCTGTTGGTCAAGTTAATTAATTTTCCCCATAAGAAATAGTGGAAATAGAATTAATCTGTTCCTGACACCCCAAAGTCTGAATTTTTTTTTTTTACATGAAATATACATTTCCTTATATGGAAAGGAATAGGACATGCAGAATAAACAATAATTAAATGCCACTTACCTTTATTGTGGAGTTGCTGATGAGTGATGTGCCAGCAGCAGGGGAAATTCAGGATTGTCTATTGCTTGGAAGGAGAATCCCCTTCCATAAAGACTTCAGTTACCAAGTCCTTTGGTGGGGTTACCTCCCTCCTTGGTTTTTTAATGCCACTAGGACCCGCTTGAGAATCACTGGACTCCACTCTCGTATTTTTCAATGATCTTCATTTCCATCGTAATTCTCACCCTTTTTAACACAGGCTTGGCACTAGAAGCTTTTTTGGGACCTATGGTGGCTTATTTAGCAGTTACAAGCACTAGAAACAGTGGAATAATCCAAAATATTTGGGAGGCACATGTGGAAACCGACCGCAACAGCTTCTAAACAATGGCACACTGAGTCTTGGAGCGGCTGGGCCACGTTCCGGATGGACGTTGTTGGTTGGGTTTTTCGCCGTTGGTTAAGGCATTTTTTACGGCAAAAAGCGCTGTTAGATGAAATTGTCGTTAGTTATTGCCGCCGTTAGTTGAGGGTCGACTGTACTTCCCATCACCAGGAATCAAGTCCGCCCTTCCGGTTTCCCTGAATCCCTTCATAAATATTACCCTGCTCAGACTCCAACAGCACGTCAAGTCCTCAGAATCATTTGTTGCCATTCGCTCCTATCTGATATGCTCACTCATGGTTGCTGGAAGTCCAAGCCCTTTGCACACAAAACCTCCTTTACCCCCTCTCTCCAACCTTTCTGAGACTGGCCTTGACCCTGCCTTCCCTCCTACAGATTTATACTCTCTCGAAGTAATTCTATTTCGTTCCATCCTCTCTATAAAATTCCAGTCTATGCAAATTCTATGCCTTGGGTATCTGCAGGTATGGTATATCTGGTAAAACAGGTGGGTCATGCACCTTTGACCATCCCAAAAATTGCTGCACTCACATGACAACAGGAGGGTGCAGCTCCCCTTCCTGTAACATATTTCACCCTGAAACATGTCTCTAGTCACTCCATGAAAGAAAATGCTACAACTTACACTGCCAGGCACATCATCTAAAGGGGACAAGAAAACAGACCAGCCAGACTGTGGGAAGCAAAAGATGGGAGCCATAACCTCTCCAGAGAAGGAGGTTTTTTAGTGCCAGGAAGAAATAAAAAGACCATCAAGGAATGACAGAAATCTTACACCAGCTTCTGGAGCAGAGGCACAGTCATTGGCCTCCACCCCAGGACAACAGATATTAGAGCCAGCAAACAAAACCCCCTAAATTCTATCAATATAACAACATTTGTCTTTGCAAACATACAAGGCCTAAAGCCATCAACAAACAACAAAATTCCTTACATCAAGGGACTGCTCATGGACTCAAATGCAATGTTTGCAGCTTTCACAGAGGTCCACATAAAGGATCAGTTTGATAACGAAATATGGATCCCATTTTATAACCTATTCAGATGTGACAGACTAAACAGGCAACAAGGAGGGGTTGGCTTGTACAGTACAGAGTCACTCATTTGCTCAGAACTACTAAACACCTCAAATGATGTAGTTGAAGTTTTGGCAGTAAAGATTGAAAGCCAAAACCTTGTCATTGTGGTAGTATACAAGCCTTTGGATACAACTTCCCAGCAATTCCAGGAACAGCTTTTGAAAATTGACCACTGTCTGGAAAATCTCGAAACTCCTGCCCCAAACATCTTGTTGCTGGGAGATTTCAGCTTGAGACACCCAAAATGTAAGTGTAGCAAATATTTTAGCAGAGATCACCCCTAGAGGCAGCTAGATGAAAATTCACACACACACAAGCTGTTAAATCTCTGCACCAAATTTACCTTAAACCAGCAAATATTAGAGTCTACAAGACTAGAAAATATGCGGACCTCATCTTCACTTGCAATGACAATCTGATACTTAATATAACTGTATCAAAGAAAATACAATCATTTCACAACATAATAGAGATACAGACATATATGTACAGAGCTCCTGACCAGCAAAATGTGATCACTCATAAGGGTGTCTTCACAAAATTTGACTTCAATAACAAAAACATGCAATGGGAACAAGTCAACCATGTCGTAAATGAAACAAGCTGGGAAGATGTCCTGAACAACACAGATCCATACCTTTTTCTAGAAAGAATTAACTCGGTGGTTCTTCAGGTCTGCTCAAGAAAAAAAGAGAGAGATGATGTAAACTAGAAAGAAATGCTCCCTATACAGATGAAGGCTAAGAATCACAGAGCTGCTGAGAAGGGCCAATATATCTGAAATTCAAAGGGAGGCACTGGTCAGTGAAATAGCAAATATTGAACTTAAGCTGAAGGAATCTTACAGGAGACAAGAATCTCAGGAAGAACTAAAAGCCATAAAAGAAAATTAAAAAAAAATATTTCTTCTCTTATACCAGATCAAAAGGAAAAACAGCATATAATATTGGGCCCCTGCTTAAGTGTGATAGAGCATGCACAGATGACAGCAAAGAAATGAGTGAGATACTAAAATCCCAATATGACTCAGTGTTCGGCAAGCTGTTACTCAGACTAATCTGGGTTTAATCTAAAGAATTCCTGGTCAAGCCCGCAGACCCCTACAACTCTTAGGTCATGTCCCCAAAAATCGTCTGATATAACCATACCATTTTTCGATAGAAATTGGAAAGGCAATTTTAAAACGACATACCGTGAACACTCTCCACCAAGGGTGCAGAATTTTTATGAGAGACCCATTGGGCTTCAAAATCAAAAATGAACTTGCCCCCAAGGGGAAGGTCCATATCACATGCCATAAACATTCTATGGAGAGTAGGCATGAACACAGGTCATCCCACACTCACTAAAAACAACAGACATAGCCCCACTCTACAAAGGTGGCAGTAAAGCAGTTGCAAAGAACTATAGACAGATATCACTAACATCCCATATAAAAATCTTTGAAAGGGTTCTAAGAAGCAAGATCGCCAGCCACCGAGATACTCATCAGTTACACAACCCAGGGCAACATGGGTTTAGAGCAGGTCGCTAATGTCTGTCCGAGCTACTGGACCACTATGACAAGGTCCTGGATGCTATAGAGGAAAAAAAAAATGATATAGTTAGTATACACGGACTTTGCAAAAGCCTTTGACAAGTGTGACCATGGTGTAATAGTGCACGAAATGTTTGATAAAGGAATAACAGGAAAAGTTGGTAGATGGATCTATAACTTCCTAACAAATAGAACACAAAGAATAATAGTAAACAGAGTAAAGTCTGAGGCAGCTACGGTGAAAAGCTCTGTTCCACAAGGTACAGTACTCCCCCCACCCCCCCTATCCCGTTCCTCATCCTCATATCTGGCACAGACCATCCTACTAGTAGTTGGTAGACAGCAGTCACCCACTGAGGTACTACCATCCTGCCAAATGAGTGTGAAACTGAAATCTATAATTGTCTTAAATAGTGGTAGGATTGCTGGTGTCTTTTTTTCTGACATAAATATGAAAGATTTCATGTACGTCTTACTACTTAGGTCACACTTCACATGCATGTACAAACATATACACCTACCATCCGACTTACGACCTGCTCAACTTACGACCACTCGACTTATGACCGTGTTTTTTATGCCAAATTTCTGGGAAATAAACAACTATTTGTGTTGTACACAGTGTTTATCCTAAACCTTACAGTATAAAATACAGTACTAACAGCATAAAAAGTAAAGTAAAACATGAAATACCAAAATAAAACAATAAAATAAAGTCATTACAAAAATGTGATGTTGATATTCAGTAGTAAAGTTCGACTTACGTCCATTTCAACTTACGACCGGTTTCTCGGAACCGAACTCGGTCGTAAGTCGGATGGTAGGTGTATATACACACCCCTCTGAATTTTCTTCTGTTTTCTTACTAGTTCTTGTTCTTGTTTATTTTCTCTCATCTCCGTGGGGAAGTGGAACAGAATTCTTCCTCCATAAGCCATGCATGTCATGAGAGGCAACTAACACGTTTGGAGCAAGGGACTAGTAATCTCTTCTCCTGTGTATGTTACTAAATTTAAAAAGAGAGAAACTTTCATTTTTTCTATTGGGCCACCCTGCCTCGGTAGGATATGGCTGATTTGTTAAAAGAAGGCGCACACACAAAATGACAGTTGCATCTTTCTACTCCTTCTTCCACATACAGTAGACCATTGTTTAACATTGTTTTGTTTGGCACGTTTTGGATTTAGCACTATTGAAGAATTGTGGCACATTTTTGTATAACACTTCGTAAAATTAACTTAACACGGTTCAGTTTGTGGGAGGGGAAAAAATTTGGAGCATGCGTCGCCCATGGAATACACACTGCTTGGCTGTGGGTTAGACCATTGAGTCAATGGGGGAGACCTACCACCATCCCCTGCCACCCTTCACCACTCCCACCACCCTCCACCACTCCCACCACCCTCCACCACTCTCGCCACCCTTGTACGTGTGTGTAGCAAGCTGTGTTTATTTTTGTTTGTGGATTGAGCTTAGATCTTTTAATTACCATATCTTAAATCTGCTAAGCCAAAATGACACCCAGTAGGCATACAAGTGTTACTGAAAGTGGCAAGAAAAGGTTCAGTGCTGTAGTTTAGTAGAATTTACCCTTATTCTAATCCATATTTTCGTGACTGTTAGTGAATAACGGTAATTAATTCCCAGCTACTTAAGACACCTAAGGTGCTATTCAAGGTGCTAATCCAGGTACTTAAGTGTTTTATTCTCTGTCTTATTTTATACTTGAAACCATAACTTTTAACTTTGAAATAATCAAGGTGCTAAAGTATTTTATTTTAATTTTCAGTTGCTCCATTATTTTTTAGATTTAAATTAACTATCTTAGTTCATAAGTTCATAATTGGTAGTGGTTTAATTGTCTTAGTTCATAAGTTCATAATTGTTAGTGGTTTAACATCATTGCTTTGGTCTTTTTGTTCTTTAATAATTGTAACAGCTATTTCTCTACTTACCCCTTATGAATATAAGTATCGATCCTGATATCAACTTCTTATTGAACAGCACACATAGTGCAAACAGTAATTGCCATTACTACACTGCTAGTCAGGCTAATACCCTTCTCAGTGTCAGCAAGAACAGTCTTCAACTACAATGTTAGATCATTGACTAAACACTATGATGACCTCATTGCACTACTTAAGTCTCTAAATGCTACTATAACTTTCATTATACTTACTGAAACCTGGCTCAGACAAGATCTGACAGACATATTTACCATACCTGGTTACACAGCCATACATATCTGTAGGCCCGACCAATCAGGAGGAGGCACTGCCATCTATTACTCTGATGAACTAGAATGTGTGAAATCGACTAATGTACGGGACGAAAATGGTGAATATAAAAACTAAATTCACATCAAAAAAACTTAGAAACCTATAGCAGTTGGTGTAGTCTACAGACTACCACGCTCAAACACTTACACTTTTAGCAATAACCTTAGAAACATGATAATTGAGTCAGAGTTGAATAAACACCATCTAATACTAGCAGGAGATTTCAACATCAACCTTATCCAAGCAACCGACCTCCAGTAGCTGATTTCACAAATGCTATGAACAACAGCTTATTGCTACCCTCTATAACAAAGTCAACAAGAATCTCTGACACTAGTGCCTCGATACTCGACCATATCTGGGCCAACGTAATACAGTGGACCCCCGCCTTACGATATTATTTCATTCCAGAAGTATGTTCAGGTGCCGTTACTGAACGAATTTGTTCCCATAAGGAATATTGTGAATTAGATTAGCCCGTTTCAGACCCCCAAAAATACACGTACATAAGCACTTAAATAAATACACTTACATAATTGGTCACATTGGGAGCTGATCGTAAGGCGGGGGTCCACTGTATCCCCACTACAAGCAGGTATAATCACAGATAACACCACAAACCACTATCCTACCTGTCTCAAAACTAACTTATCTAAACTGCCTCAAGAAACAAGAAAGATCTCATTTCGCCTGCATGATGAGACATCGATAAACAACCTAAAACTAGCTCTAGGTGCCATTGATTGGCAGAGAGAGCTAAATGACAGTAATAATATCGATAAAGATATCAAAAAAAATTTACATAAAACCCTAAACCTCTACAACAAACATTGCCCAATGAAAACGAAACAGATCACAGAAAAGAAGCTAAACAGCCCATGACTAACTAGAAGTATCTTCAAATCTATTAATAAAAAACACCAAATTGAAAAACAGTTCAGATTAGGCTTAATTACTAAAGAATTTACTATAAGATCACCGTGCCTGGTGCTAAGCCCCCTTTCAACACACGAGGGCCGGTTCGATTCCGGGGGGTGGAAACATTTCGAAAAACGTTTCCTTACACCTGTTGTCCTTCACCTAGCACAAATAGGGCCTGGGTGTTTGTCACTGGTGTGGTCCGCATCCTGGGGCAAGATTTAAAGGGCCCCAAAAGGGAAAAAGTTAGACATCCTCGATACGCACTGACTTTTTTGGGTTTTTCCTGGGTGGCTAACCCCCCGGGGGGTTAAAATCCGAACGAAATTTTATTTTATCTTATCTTATCAATACTAACAACACTAATATGTAAATCAAAACAAATGTATTATGAAAATAAATTTAGTGAAATGAAAGGTGACATGAAAAGTACCTGGCAAACCCTTTCCAAAATTTTGGGCTCAAGGAAACCGACTGGAAATAGAGAGATAGACGTAACTAAACCAGATGAACCTCACATGTAACCTATAGACACGGCCGCCGATAGATTTAATGTCTTCTTTTCTACTGTAGGATCAAAGCTAGAGAGTCAAATTCCTAGCTCAAATACCCATCTGAGCGAGTACCTCACTGGCAGCTATCCAAATACTCTATTTCTAGCTCCAACTAATCCCACTGAAGTCTCGCTCATCGTTAAATCATTAAAAAACAAATCAGGTGATCTAGATAACTTGCCGCCATTCATATATAAAAAAGCTGCATCAGAACTGTCGCCCATTATTGCAACAATGTTTAACAAATCTATAGCTTCCTCAACCTTCCTATCCATACTCAAGACAGCAAGGGTCACCCCGATCCACAAAGGTGGAGATCTAACTGATTTGAACAATTACAGAC